>JABWTJ010000351.1:334507-588057 GCA_016801875.1 Solanum sitiens | reverse complement strand
TAATTAGTTAAGGGGTTAGGCAGTTAATTAGGGGATTAAAGGGGGCCTTATTAGGTTAGTTAACCTCCCATATAAAGTCCCCAACCCCATTAAACTAATTAGAACTCCTAAAACAATTCCTCTCTCTTCTCTCTTCTTTCTCTCTCTATTGGAAGACTCCATTTAAGTCTAAGTCAAGGAAGGGTATTGGGGGCTGGAAAAGGGTGATTTCATCTCCAAATCTTTAACAAAACATTGAGGTATGGGATCTCTTCACCTGTGAGACCTCTTTTGTCACGCCCCGAGCTACCCCCGAGACGCGGACACAGAACCTAGGACCACAAGTGATCCCAAGCTAACCCTGTTGGCATGATCATGATCATACTAAAGATAATAAACTGATGCGGAAGCTAAATCATAATTAAATCTGAAAAGATGGGGAATACCCATATTCTATAACTGATATATTTGAAAATAATGAGTTTAATACAAAGGAAATATTAACTCATACTAAGCTAAATCTAACTATGTCTGAAAATAGCCTCTAAACTGGACTAGAAATACTGGGACAAGCCCCAGCTAAATCTAGCAAAAACTAAAACTAAAAGACTAAATACTGAAGAGAAACTCATGAGTCTTGTCCTCGGAGAATGAGGACTCACCACTGAATCTGCTGATCTGGAGATCGGGAAATCGATCTATGTGTGATCTGGATGCTGAGAACCTGAACCTACATCACGAGAAGATGTAGCGCACGTATGCGTCAATACTTGAAAGGTACTGAGCATGTAGGATAGAGTAAAGCTGCAATAAAACATAACTGAACAAGCACAAAAGCAAGTATAATAATCTGAACATGATATATTGAATTTCTGAGCTAACTGAATGCAACGACCAATTTATAACATGCTAAAACTGAATACTGAATATATTGATAAATGGTCATGCAGAGAGTCTGACTGAACTGTGGGAGCTACTAATAACCGATAATAAAACCACATGAGCTAAATGTGGAGTCCGATGTATACGCCCCATCGAGAGGACCCAATATACCTTGCCAAAGGTATAAAGGCATGCTGGCGTGATCACTAAACTGATTGCCCACAGAGGGGACTTACAACCTACTTGGCTAGTAGTTCTAGGACTATTGGGTACGCTAAACCCTAGTCCAACTCGGTATTATGCTACTCCCAATGAATACTGTAAATTATCTAATTATGTCTGAGTTTCTGTAAATACTGCATAGCTCGAACTGAACATGCAAACTGAGAATGCAATAACTAATCTGGTAATTATGCATTTATAACTGAGGCATGTATATCTGAAGTTTCTGAAATATCTGACCTAGCATGTGTAATTCAAGAACTAAAGAAATACAAAGCTAGGGTTCTGAAATTCATTCGATTATCTGAGTAATAACATGATAATCTGATTTGGAACATATATTTAATAAAATTCATGAATTTCTATCAAAGTTCTAGAAACCCTACATTTAATCATGATAAGAGAATCAAGAATCTGACTGAAAACTAGGGACCCAATGGGTGAAAGGAACCCACTAGTGAAATCCCGCATACCTGGTGATGAAATCCACGGAAAAATACTTAAGTTTCGGGGTTGGAACTGCTGGAGCTTGTGGCGTTCTTGAACTAGGGTTCTTGAGCTTTTTCTCCTCTCTTGCTTTTAATTTTCTAAGTTTTTATTTAATGATTTGACTTGGATATGTTTTAATTATGTTTCTAGGCTTAAACTGACTAAAATCTGATGATTTAGGGTCAAAACGACGTAACTTAGGGTTTAAACGAAGTGGGAAAGGTCAAAAATACCCCTGGGAAGGTTGCTATCGGGCCACACGATGGTCAGGACTGACGGTCCATCGTGTACCCGACGCCCCGTCGTGAGGGCCTGTTCGACAGGCCTTTACTAAAATGGGCATAACTTTTTACTCGGATGTCTGAGTTTAGCATGGTCGGTGGCTATGGAAAGATAATTCAATTATCTATCTGTGGGTAGGTCCTGAGAGACATAATACATTTTGTGATAAGAGTTATGATCATTTTAAGTTGACCCAACTGCATTTCCCTTTAACTGTCTGCAAAAAACAAATTCTGAAAAACTAATTTTTGGTCTGTTTTTGCTACGGGGTGTTACATTATCTCCCCCTTGGGAACATTCATCCTCGAATGAAGACTAAACTATCTGAAATTGAGGGAGAGAGCTGCAAACCCCACTACTAAACACTGAGAACTGAGTTTCTGACTTAATTGAGTTCCGAGTACATGCAATTACGCTGAAAATGCAAGTACAAACTGAGGGAACATGATTCTAAAACTGTGTTTACGCATGAATGACTGTAAAACTGAAGAGGAACTATTACCTCAAGCTGGAGTGGAATTGGAAGGAAAAAGGTAAGGATATTTGGCTTTCATGGCTGCTTCTGCTTCCCAAGTAGCTCCCTCTACGGACTGACTCCTCCACAAAACCTTGACTGAAGTGACTTCTTTGTTTCTCCACCTTCTAACCTGACGGTCAAGAATCTCAACTGGTACATCCTCATAAGAAAGACTATCTTTCACCGCCACACTCTCTAATGGCACTATAGAGGCTGGATCACCCACACACTTCTTCAAGAGTGAGATGTGGAAGACCGGATGCACTGCTACTAATTCTGCTGGCAACTCTAACTCATATGCCACCTTGCCAACCCTTTTCAATATCTTGTAAGGTCCTACATATCTAGGACTGAGCTTCCCTTTCTTTCCAAATCTCATCACCCCTTTCATAGGTGAGACTTTCAGAAAAACCCAATCATCAACTTGGAACTCTAGCTCCCTTCTCCTTACATCTGCATAAGATTTCTGACGACTTTGGGCTGTCTTAAGTCTATCTCTAATGAGTTGAACTTTCTCCATAGAATAAAGGACTGAATCTGGCCCTATCAAAGCTGCTTCACCTACTTCAAACCAACCAACAGGAGATCTACATCTACGCCCATATAAAGCCTCATAAGGGGCCATCTGAATGCTGGAATGGTAGCTATTATTGTAGGCAAACTCAATAAGAGGAAGGTGATCATCCCAACTACCTTTGAAATCGATCACACAAGCTCTCACCATATCCTCTAAGGTCTGAATGGTACGCTCTGCCTGCCCATCCGTCTGTGGATAAAATGCTGTACTAAGGTTAACTTGAGAACCAAGACCTTTTTGAAATGACTTCTAGAAATGAGAAGTAAACTGAGGACCTCTATCTGAGATGATAGAAAAAGGAACCCCATGCAACCTCACAATTTCATTAAGGTAAAGCTTAGCATAGTCCTCTGCTGAATATGTAGTCTTGACCGCCAAAAAGCGAGAAGACTTAGTCATCCTATCGACTATCACCCAAATTGAGTCATGCTGTCTGCGAGTACGAGGTAACCTGTGATGAAATCCATATTGATCACATCCCACTTCCAAGTAGGAATATCGATCTCTTGAGTCATACCTCCTGGTTTCTGATGTTCTACCTTTACTTACTGGCAATTGGGGCACTTACTCACAAAGTCTGCTATATCCCTCTTCATGCCATTCCACCAATAGACTTCCCGCAGATCGCGGTACATCTTAGTGGCACCTGGATGAATAGAATACCTGGAGTTATGAGCTTCTGCAAGAATATGCTTCCTCAACTCTCCCACATCAGGAACACACAATCTACCTTGGTAGCGAAGTACACCATCTCCCCCTTGGGAGAAAACCTCCACTCTCTGATTGTTGACTGCACCCTTTAGTTCAAGCAAGATCGGATCACTCTCTTGCTTTTCCTTAACCTCCACTACCAAAGACGATTCTGCCCCATTCTGAACTGTTACACCGCTGTCTGATATGCTCATAAGGCGAACTCCCAAGCGAGCAAGCCTGTGAACATCCTTCACTAGATCCTTTCTTTTTTCCTCAACATGGGCTACACTACCCATAGATAATCTACTAAGAGCATCGGCCACTACATTCGCCTTTCCAGGATGATAATGCACACTCATATCATAATCCTTAAGGAACTCAAGCCATCTCCTCTGGCGAAGATTCAACTCTTTCTGGGTGAACACATACTGAAGGCTCTTATGATCGGTGAACACATCTACATGAACACCATACAAGTAGTGTCTCCATATCTTGAGTGAAAACACCACTGCTGCAAGCTCGAGGTCATGAGTTGGATAGTTCTTCTCATGCACCTTAAGTTGTCTAGAGGCATAAGATATAACCTTATCTCTTTGCATCAACACACAACCAAGGCCAACTCTAGATGCATCGCAATAGATCACATAACCATCTGATCCCTCTGGTAGAGTCAAGACAGGAGCTGTAGTCAATCTAGTTTTCAATTCTGCGAAGCTTTTCTCACAATCATCTGACCATTGGAACTTGACCATCTTCTGAGTCAACCAAGTCAATGGTGAGGCTATGGATGAAAATCCTTCCACGAACCTCCTATTATAACCCGCTAGACCTAAGAAACTTCTGATATCTGTAGCAGAGGTAGGTCTGGGCCATTGTTTCACTGCTTCTATCTTTTGTGAATCTACGCGGCTCCCTTCGCTAGATACAAGGTGACCAAGAAAAGCAACGGATTGCAACCAAAACTCACATTTGCTAAACTTAGCGAATAACTGGCGATCCTTGACAGTCTGTAGAACAATTCTCAAATGACTTGCATGTTCTTCCTCACTCCTAGAGTAAATGAGGATATCATCAATAAAGACGATAATGAACAAGTCCAAGTACTGTTTGAACACTCTGTTCATCAAATCCATGAAAGCTGCAGGTGCATTGGTTAGTCCAAACGACATAACTTCAAATTCATAATGACCATACCGAGTTCTGAAGGTTGTTTTCGGAATGTCACTATCTCTGACTCTGAGCTGATGATAACCCGATCTGAGGTCTATCTTTGAGAAATGACTAGCACCCTGAAGTTGGTCAAACAAGTCATCAATCCTGGGGATGGGATACTTATTCTTGATTATGACCTTGTTCAACTATCTATAGTCAATGCACATTCTGAGAGAACCATCTTTCTTCTTTACGAACAATATTGGTGCACCCCATGGTGAAATACTAGGTTTGATGAAACCCTTATCTAGAAGGTCTTTCAACTGCTCTTTCAATTCCTTAAGCTCTGCTAGAGCCATTCTGTAAAGAGGAATAGAAATAGGTTGGGTATCTGGAAGGAGATCAATTCCAAAGTCGATTTCCCTTTCGGGAGGGATCCCGGGAAGATCTTTTGGAAATACTTCTGGAAATTCACAGACTACTGGAACTGACTCAAGAGTTGGGGTTTCAAGGCTAGAATCCTTAACCCGAACTAGATAATAGAGATAACCCTTAGATATCATCTTTCTGGCCTTAAGGTAAGAAATAAATCGACCCATAGGCGCTAGGCTACTACCCTTCCATTCTAAGATTGGTTCGTCTGGAAACTGAAAACAAACAATCCAGTTCTGCAATCAACTGAGGCATAACATGAGTGTAACCAATCTATGCCTAGAATAACATCGAAGTCTACCATTTCTAACTCTACTAGATCTACTAAAGTGACTTTCTGAGAGACTGTGATAGGGCAATTTCTGTATATCCGTCTAGCTATAACTGGGTCACCAACTGAGTAGATACTGAGAAAGGTTCTGAGAGAGTTTCTGAATGAACACTGAATCGGACTGCTATACTGAGTTACAAAACACAAAGTCATGTCCGTTGTCTGAGTGAACCATATGTGAGTCACATCCTTGAGTTGGTAGGATGCCAATCTCACCTATCACTACCAGTTACTGACATCACACCAAATATTTTCTTGACCTTGTCAATGAACTTCTACGGGTCCTTACCAACTTGCGACCCTGAAAACATAGGTGGATTCATCCTAACGATATCACAAACTCTGGCTGCCACTAATCGATCATTTCTATTAGTAGGAACTCGAACCTACTGATTGTTCTTGTTGTTCATACTCTGAGCCAAAAACTGAATTGGCATTCTGAAACTCTGCATTTGAACTTCCTTATCTGGTACTAGAGGAACTGCGTTAGCATTGCGTGCATTAGTATTCCATGCCTAAGCTCTACGAGAATGCATGATCTTAAGCGCATAACGATGGATTAGAAAGAAGATCATACCAACAAACGATAAGAATATCAAGAAAGTGAAGTTTTCTTAAAACACTTCATAGCCTCCCTCTCATTAGATGTGGTGCACTTCACACCTTTGAAAAGGACTCTACTTAGTGCGGCTTTTTTAGACATCCTAGGACTCTTAAACATAGTGCTCTGATACCAAGTTTTGTCACGCCCCGAGCTACCCCCGAGACGCGGACACGGAACCTAGGACCACAAGTGATCCCAAGCTAACCCTGTTGGCATGATCATGAGCATACTAAAGATAATAAACTGATGCGGAAGCTAAATCATAATTAAATCTGAAAAGATGGGGAATACCCATATTCTATAACTGAGATATTTGAAAACAATGAGTTTAATACAAAGGAAATATTAACTCATACTAAGCTAAATCTAACTATGTCTGAAAATAGCCTCTAAACTGGACTAGAAATACTGGGACAAGCCCCAGCTAAATCTAGCAAAAACTAAAACTAAAAGACTAAATACTGAAGAGAAACTCATGAGTCTTGTCCTCGGAGAATGAGGACTCACCACTGAATCTGCTGATCTGGAGATTGGGAAATCGATCTATGTGTGATCTGGATGCTGAGAACCTAAACCTACATCACGAGAAGATGTAGCGCACATATGCGTCAGTACTTGAAATGTACTGAGCATGTAGGATAATGTAAAGCTGAAATAAACCATAACTGAACATGCACAAAAGCAAGTATAATAATCTGAACATGATATATTGAATTTCTGAGCTAACTGAATGCAATGACCAATTTATAACATGCTAAAACTGAATACTGAATATACTGATAAATGGTCATGTAGAGAGTCTGATTGAACTGTGGGAGCTACGAATAACCGATAATAAAACCACATGAGCTAAATGTGGAGTCCGATGTATACGCCCCATCGAGAGGACCCAATATACCTTGCCAAAGGTATAAAGGCATGCTGGCGTGATCACTAAACTGATTGCCCACAGAGGGGACTTACAACCTACTTGGCTAGTAGTTCTAGGACTATTGGGTACGCTAAACCCTAGTCCAACTCGGTATTATGCTACTCCCAGTGAATAATATAAATTATCTAATTATGTCTGAGTTTCTGTAAATACTGGATAGCTCGAACTGAACATGCAAACTGAGAATGCAATAACTAATCTGGTAATTATGCATTTATAACTGAGGCATGTATATCTAAAGTTTCTGAAATATCTGACCTAGCATGTGTAATTCAAGAACTAAAGAAATACAAAGCTAGGGTTCTGAAATTCATTCGATAATCTGAGTAATAAAATGATAATCTAATTTGGAACATATATTTAATAAAATTCATGAAGTTCTATCAAAGTTCTAGAAACCCTACATTTAATCATGATAAGAGAATCAAGAATCTGACTGAAAACTAGGGACCCAATGGGTGAAAGGAACCCACTAGTGAAATCCCGCATACCTGGTGATGAAATCCACGGAAAAATACTTAAGTTTCGGGGCTGGAACTGCTGGAGCTTGTGGCGTTCTTGAACTAGGGTTCTTGAGCTTTTTCTCCTCTCTTGCTTCTAATTTTCTAAGTTTTTATTTAATGATTTGACTTGGATATGTTTTAATTATGTTTCTAGGCTTAAACTGACTAAAATCTGATGATTTAGGGTCAAAACTACGTAACTTAGGGTTTAAACAAAGTGGGAAAGGTCAAAAAGACCCCTGGGAAGGTTGCTGTCGGGCCACACGACGGTCAGGACTGACGGTCCTTCGTGTACCCGACGCCCCGTCGTTGGGTCCGTACTATTCGACAGGCCTTTACTAAAATGGGCATAACTATTTACTCGGAGGTCTGAGCTTAGCAAGGTCGGTGGCTATGGAAAGATAATTCAATTATCTATCTTTGGGTAGGTCATGAGAGACATAATGAATTTTGATATAAGAGTTATGATCATTTTAAGTTGACCCAACTGCATTTCCCCTTAACTGTCTGCAAAAAAAAAATTCTGAAAAACTAATTTTTGGTCTGTTTTGGCTACGGGGTGTTACATCTTTCCTCAAAGGGTTCATTCAAAGTGTTTTCAAATATAGAGTTTTCAATTGAGTTTCATCCAATTACGAATTTGAAGTTATGAATTAAGGAGTTTATGTTTTCTTTAGGTTATATTGAATAGATTAACAAATATTTTAACTTTATTATGGTAATTGTTTATGGTCTTGCCTAAATTGAAGAACATGATCCTAAGTCCCTAACCCTAGGTTGTTATCTTGACTTATATTGTAGATTGTTCATTCAATTGACATAGTTGAGGGTTAAATTACTACTGGATGATGTTGTTATGTTAATTATGAATGAATTAGGATGATGTATAGTCTTTTATTCTAGTTCTTGAGAAGTGATCTAGGGTATGATGAATTGACTTAATTCTAAGCTTTGATCTATTATCGAATTCTGATGTAGTGATTCTTTTAGCCTTTTGATTATATGGTTATTGAATTATGGTGACTTGATGACCTAATTAAGTTGAACTAAGGTTTGATGTTTAGACCATGATGATGAATTGTGAAGGAGACTTGGTAAGTCTTGTGATCCCTAAACTTTGCTTCAATTATGATTAATTGTGATTAAGTCATGATGATTGTGTTGGAGCATGCCTTATTTAGGATTGGTAGGGAGGTATGATAATATATTGAAATGCCTTTCTTATGGTTATGAGGTTGATTAAGATGTAAAGTTATAAGGATGATGGTGATTACCTATGTGCCTTATTATGGAAGAGTATGTAATGTGTTAACCTTACTTATGTGGATTGTGATAAAAGGATTATACTCATGCAATTCTTCTTGAGCTATTATGATGATGATTATACAAGGGATATACCCTATGACCTAAACTAAGTTGTGATTGATAAATAAGGATTAAAGACATTTCAATAAGGGACTTAGCTTAGCACCGAGTGAACTTGACAATGGGAAGTGATGGCTTTCCAATAGAGGAAGTGTTACCCTATAGTTCTATATGTGATGTTGACTCCACTTTGAGGGATACTAATTTCATTGATTCCTATGAGATGAGGCCCCAATTACCAAGTGGTATGTAGAGGGAAATACCTATCTCTTAGTTCTTGAACTATGTTGCCCCCATAGGAAGACTAGCTAGTGGATCCACCTAGAAAGGTATGTTTATGTTTGGTTTTACTTTGGCCGGTAGACCACCTTCCATCGGTGTAAGGTTTTCACAACACCGGATTCCACATTAGCTCATGTGGTCTATGTCGGTTAAGGAAAGTGTTTCCCTAAACTAAAATGAAGTAATGATGTATAAACGAACTAAAGTGACTTGAGGGGTTTGACTTAGCTTAGTTAGGGGTATGGGACTCTACCAATGCCTTGCACTAGTTTACTTTGATAGGAGCTTTAGGAGGTTAATATTATGTATGTAAATGATGATAAATGTAAATGATCTTATATGATGATTATGATGCTTATGAACATGCAAATGGTCTTTATTGTTAAAGTATAAACTTATGTGTAATTGAAGACTATGTTATGTGAAGTGAGTTACTATTTATGGTTCTTGTTGGGTTACTTGATTAAGTAAGGTTATGGGGTTTTTCTTGGTCATTGCCCTTGTTGACTTTCTGAGGATTTTTGATTAGTTGTATTGCTTTGCTATTTACATGATGAACTCTTATTCATGCTTGTGATGTTATTAGTTGGTGATAGAGTTATATGAGATTATCGGTTCAAGTATGTTGGTATGCATATATCTTATTTGATTTGTTGAACATGTGTAGATGATTGGTATAGTTTGTTGATTGTGTATAAGTACTTATAGAGGTAAAATGCCATGATTTAACTAAATGTCCCTTTTTAGCATGTTTTGTTGCTATATGTGCATATGGTCTCATACTTAGTACATGTGGCGTACTAACCCCATTTTCTCCCTTCTTTCCGCAAACATTTTAGGTTCCGGTTGTTGAGGTTTAGTTCGAGGTGATCTAGAAGTAGTCTTTGATACTCTTATCATCCAAGTGGTAGGTCCTCATTTGGCCGAGGACGATGCCAATATTCTAGCTATAGATTTCCTTAGATATTAAGACATTTATGTTTACTCTATCTTTCATTTGATAACAAGTTGTATAAAGCCTATATGTGGCTTACTTTTATTGTTGTAGGGCTATGCCCAAGTTTATATGGTCATTCTAGATGGTTATGAGATGAGGTGGATTTTATGACTCTATTCTACCTTATATATGTCTGTGAAATAAAAGTAGAAGACTGAGTAATCTTTCTATACGAAAGGTCTATGTATACTCGATAATAATACTATTACGTGTATGTAAAGGTCTATGCAAACCTCCAATTAGATATAGTTAAAAGTTTTAAATTCTTCCATATTTTTGACTTGTGAATGCAATGATGAAAACTAAGGGGCTAGTTTTAGTCCTCAAAGAGGACGACAACGCCAGTTACGTCGAGGGGTAAACCCGGATGTGACAACATTGTAGTGTCGTCTACTTGTTATGCTGTACTATCATGATATGCTATGCCTCTATGAATATGTAAATGTGTTTGGTGTTAATGATGATTTTGTGAATGTTCACCTTGGTGACCTTAAGGTGATGCTTGAGTGTGGATGGTGGAATGGGACAAAAACTTCATGTAAAAGATACGATAATGTTATGAAATACTCAATGAGCTTCAATTGAATAATGTGGTTTTTTGAGATGTTATGAATATTGTCCATGTTTATGTGAAGTATATGAGCTATGTTGTGCTTATTATATAAATTTTTTATGAAGTTCTCCTAAAAGACATGATGCATGATTTTCTATGAAAAATTTCCCCTTTAAATGCATGTTTTTTCATGGTTGTCATACTTAGTTTATTCTTGTACTAACACCATTCTTTTTCACCTTCTTACACAAAGTTTAGGTTATGGATGCTTAAAGGATATCTCTAAGGTGAAGGGATTGATATGTGTTTCCTAAGCTCAAGGAAAGGGATCCTTATGTTTCAAGGATTTCCTATATAATGTTTCATTTTAAGTATAAGTAATAGCTCAGATATTATGTTATGATGTTAAAGGGTTGTGTCCCTGTTCTATTCTATTCATGTTGAGTCTAAGATGCCAAAAGAGACTTAGAGTCTAAGTATGTAGTATGACGTGTATTATATATATATATATATATATATATATATATATATATATATATATATGAAGTGATGATACTATCATATCATGTGCTATAAAAAGTTTTATATTTTCCGCTAAATTTACCTATGACAATGCGATTAATGATAACTGTGGGCTTGTGTAAAACCTCTGAGAGGTCAAGTAGGCCATGTTACTTCTAGGGGGTGCTCCACGGTCGTGATAGATGCCTTATTAGAGCATGAGGTTATAAAAGTTGTTTTAGTGTCCAAAGTCTCACATTGCCACGTCCAGTAGAGTCGCGTTCATCGGTGGTGAGTCACGACACATCTATGAGAGAGAGGCTATAGGACGATAGAGTTTTCCTTGTTCATTATTCTCATGTCGTGCCGTAGAAGTTAACTCTATATGATCTCTCTCTTATGTTTTCTTGTCTCATGGTCTTTTAGATGTGATTGCTTGGATAAGATGATATATCTATGCCTGAGAGAGAAAAGGTCTGTTTTGATGCTTACCTTGGTTTATGGTTCTATGAGTATATGTTAAGGTGTGATGCCATTTACGGCTATATATGTGATTCATAAGAACTAAGGTGTTATGTTGATATGTTACGATATGATATAATTATAGATTGTTAAAAGTTGTTATAGATTAGTTTCCCTTGTGGATGATAAGTTGCTATATGGTTTTGTATGATGATAGTCTAGTGATATGGTTTAGACTTGGATTTATTTGAAGGAATATGATAAATAGCTAAAGATGCATGTTGCCTTCATAATGGTTCAAATGTTGCGCTTTGATGTGTGTGATTCTTCATAGTTTCCTTGTATGGATTGGAGTCTTTTGTATAGTTTTGATCCTAGAAGTGAAGGTAGTATGCTTACGTTGTAACGTGATTATGGAGTATGCTAGTTAATGGAAGAACCCTTATGACTTGTTTGTTAGTTCCCTTGTGAACCTATTCTAAGAGTGGGTAGAAATGGAAGAAAAGGTTTTGTTCCATAGGTTGGAATTATGTTTTGTCATAAGGTTGACTTAAAATGATGTATGTGTCCTTTAATCCTTAAAGAGGACGAGAGAATTGAAGTTGACCTACTTTTAATTGGTTAGTTTCCTTTTAAGGTTGATCTTGAGTATGACCATTTAAGGAAGTGTATAGGTTGACAAAGGTTATAATGTTGGTTGAAACGACCTAGAAGTTACCTTACCCTAGTGTTGAAAGAAATGAAAGAGGACTTCATGGATAAGTTTCCGCTATTATTTCCCCTAAGCTTTTCATAACCCTTGGTGTTCATGTTATAGTTGAGACATTATATGGTTAGGTAGTATGACCTAACCTAATTGTTATGGATTTGCTTTAGGTGTTGGTCTTAGAGGAATGATGAGGCTCGAGGTGGTACCTCTTGGTGATTGAGTTAGTAGACTCCTTGATATGAGAATAGGAGTGAAAACCCTAAAGTATGTTAAACCTTCTTATGTGAGGAGTAAGTAGGTTGGTCTTGACTTTCCTTGACCTTGGTGTTTAAGTGAATGATGTGATCAGGCTTACCCTTAGTGGGGGATAATGTGCCTAGGTGGTAAGTTTTGAGTACCCTTGAAGTTCCTACGTTGAGTTCGCTTGAACTTATTTATGTTTAGAATCACTTTAAGGGGATGTTAATGAAGGGTGTGCTTGAGCTTAGATCCCAAGAGAGGGATGATGTGCTTAGTTGCTAATATTCGTAATCTAAGGTTCTCTTAAGGTTGAGATAGGTTACTCTTAAATGGGTTTACCCTAAGTGGAGGATGATGATGTGAGTAGTAAGGTGGTAGATAGCCTTATCTTGTCCTTCTATTCTTATTTAAGGTTGAAACCAAAGAGTTTCTAGTAGCTTGTTCATATTAGGAGTCTTGCATAAAAGTATAAGTTGTATTTTCTCCATATGTTATGTATGTCATAAATGACACTATGTTAAGCATGTTTTGAAGAGTCTAAATGTTATGACCGGAGAGTACCCCCTAGAAGATATGACATTATTTAATCTCAACACGGCGTACTTGACCTCTCTTAGGTCTTATACAAGACATTTGACATCGTTCATTGCATACATGTATTAAAAATAGTGCAGAATCAAAACTTTTCACAGGAATAATATCTTAAATCATCTTTCATCTAAAACGATGGAAAACACTAAGTCTCAACATGTGTCAGTCTTAGACTCAAGAATACTTGGGACAAAATCCATACAATCGAAATATGGAAAACTTTGTCTATTACAATACTTTGAATCCAAGATATCTAAAGATAGTAATGTCCTTTAATCAGGTGAGCACATAACCCAACTTTTCGTGAAAGAGCCCTAGTTTCCAAGCTTTGCTTCAAGATGCCTCTCACGTTCCACCTACAACTTAAGAGATAGACAAAATGTATGGAATTAGTACAATCCATGTACTAAATATGACATAATGCATAACATCATGAAACACAGATATTTATGAGAAACATGCTCTTTTTGAGAAAAGCAGTCTTCTTCCTTGGAGCTCCCAAGCTTCAAAAATGGAGGTTTTGGAGAGAATAATGGAGAGATTTTGTTTTTAGTTGAGGGTTTACCTTTGATTGGTGATTTTAGGGGTTTAAAAAGACTCAATAACCATTCATAAGTCATCCCCAAATTAACCAAAACCCCCCTGCACTTATTGCACAATTTAACCAATTCAAATTTGACTTAAAACGACGCGACCAAAACTGCGAGTTTACTGCGCGTCGGGGAGGAATTTTTCAGATCTTGGTTCTGGAAAATTTCAAGAAAGAATGGTTGGTAACAGCCCCACGTTGCAGGGTAAAATTTATTCCTAATCAGTGACAGCTGTGCGATGCGCAACCACTGCCACAACTTGGCTGGCGCGGCAGCTTGCATTGGTCATGTTTGTGTCCTCCTTGGGGACCCTTAGGCTGGTCCCCGGGGCGTCGTTCTAGGACTTATCGACCCTTTCCATTTCAGGCTATGTGAAGGAACCATTGATAATAAATTTTAACTTCACATCATCCCCCAAAACTTTACTACAAAACACTACTACACACTACTTCAACTTTGACTAGTTTCCGGACGTCTTGCACGTTCTTGGACGTTTGACCTCCAAAAACTTCCAAACATTATATACTTCCTATAAACACTATTATTAACAATTTTAGGACTTTAAAACATCATGACATGAATGTTAGGCTCTAGATCAACCTAGATCATTTTGGAGGGTGTAACAATACTCCCCCACTTCGAAATATTCGTCCTCGAATGACACTTGCTATTATTTAGGAACTATAAAGATATAATAAACTCAAGACTATAAAAAACATAACAATACCACACCGTACGCAGTACATCATTTAATAATAACACCAATTTCACATAATCAAAAGACTCAAAACACAACAAGAAGATAGAAACTAATCTACAACTCCTTATGCAACAAGACTCACATTCTTCATTTCAATTTGGAGGAACTCCTTCTCCACATATTACCATGCTCATATACATCAACTCTATGAATAATAAAACCATTTTTCATGAACGAACAATTTAGTCAAATTTTCAAATTTCTTACATTGAGCACCAAATTCTTTATAGTGAAACATGTAGAAATTTCCAAAAATGCAATTATTAAGCAATTTATGATTGAAGCACGACAATATAAGAAATAAAACCACATAAAATCAATTTAAAACATAATCATAACTTCATGAAATGCACGATGCGAGGAATCAATGAGATTCAATTTCAACTAGACTCCTAAACACAATGCAACATGCAACATGCTACTATGACATTCTATCTCTCAAGCTTTAATAGAATAGAAGAGAAGAGACAACAAATCACAACTCCACTACTCACCATACTACCCCATGTATAAGGGATACATAGAAATTCAAGAGAGAAAACTATAACTTACCAGCATAATCAACATCATCCAGATTTGATCCCTTAGCCCGGAGTGCATAGAAACGATTCATTTTACGAACATCACCTTCCGGGGCACTGGGAAGAACTTGCTTTCCCTATTTCCCTCTAGACACAATAGAAAGACAATTCCTTACCTTGTGACCATCCTTACCATAACATAAGCAATATTCGGTACTAATTAGGCATTTCCCAAAGTGCTTCTTCCCACAAGTAGAGAGAATAGGCTTAACACCTTGACAACTACTACCGCCTTCCCCCTTGACCTTAGGAGCAGTAGGTCCATCATGGTTTGGAGCCCTCTTCTTGAAACTAGGTTGGTTTTGATCATTGGATCCACTCTTCTTCAAGTTCCTTTCAATTCTATTAAGTTTGGACTCTTCAATGGATTGAGCATACACCATAAGTCTAGATAAGTTCATATCATTGTGTTGAATGGCCGTACGACACTCTTCTTTCGCAAGGTTGGCAACACCGGTCACAGACCTACTCATCTCATTATGAGAGTTAGACACCAAAGATGGATCATACCTAGACAACATGGTGAACTTCAAGAAATACTTCTCAACATTCATATTGCCTTTCTTGATATTAATGAACTCTTCTACATTCTCCCCCTCTTCTCAGGTGGAAATACTTTTTTAAGAAAGCCTCCTTAAACTTTTCCCACTCTATAGGACCCGACTCAACCAGTCAATTATCTTTCCATTGAGTGTACCATACTTGATCAACATATCTCAATTGGTATGAGTCTAACTCCACCTTCTCACTAGAAGTCACCCCATGGCACTCATAACCTTATACACACCATCTAGAAACTATTGAGGATCCTCTCCCACGTTAGAGCCAAGAAAGATAGGAGGATTCATCCTCACAAAATCTTTCAATCTAGATGTCATGGTTCTCTGCATAGAATACACTCTAGGTTCAACACCTGTATTCACATGAGTAGTCATGGCTCGGGATAAATCAAGTAGAGACTCTCTAATCTCCCCATTATTTATGTACGGGTGAACCACTGAAACATCATTACCTTCTTCCACAATAAGGACTTGAGCATTTCTAGCAACATGAGCTCCTTAAGCACCTCTAAAACCTTGAAGAACTTTCTCAACTTGCTCAACCTGAGAAGGAATTTCCTCATTCACCCTCTCTTCTTCATCCCTCCTTTCCACCATCCTTCTTGTATTCATTTTCCTAAAAATATAAGGAAAAACATTGAGAAGGACACTCATAACTTTTACTCTACGGAACGACACTAGAGTAGAAAAGAATGGAAACTCTACCGTCTTATATCCACTCGCTTATGGATGTATCGTGACTTGCACAAATGAACAAGACTATACTAAACGTGGCTTTTTCAGAATTTTTGATTCCTAAGACCACTTTCATAACCTATGCTCTAATAACAAGTTTGTTACGACCCGAGAGTAACCCCTAGATGATATGGCATTCTCGAATCGCAACTCGGCATACTTGACCTCTCGGAGGTCTTGTACAAGCCCTTTGACATCGTTCATTGCATACATGTATGAAAAGTAATGCGAAATTAAAAAATTTCACACGAATAATATCTTAAAACATATTTCATATAAAACAATGGAAAACACTTAGTCTCATTATGCGCCAATCTTAAACTCATGAATATTTGGGACACGATCCATACAATCGAAATATAGAAAACTTAGTCTATTACAATACTTTGAATCAAAGAAATGTAAAGATAATAATGTCCTTGAATCAAGTGAGGATATATCCCAACTTTTCTTGAAAAAGTCCTAGTTTCTAAACTTTGCTTCAAGACGCCTCTCACCTTCCACCTACAACTTTAGATACACACAAAATGTATGGAATTAGTACAATGCATGTACAAAGTATGATATAATGCATAAAATCATGAGAAACGGACATTTATGAGAAACATGCTCTTTTTGAGTAAAACTTCATAACATAAGTATAATATACCACACATAACATCAAGAACACTTCAAAAAATATAAACATGAGACTCTCCTACCAAAGGTGATTCTAAGGCTCACTTGAGTGAGTTATGAAGCGACCACCCATACAACCCCTTCACATACACCAAAGTTGTCCTTTAGATTACCTAAGATAAGATTATTCCCATTTCATCATTTAAACTCCCTACATAGAATTACTCTAAGAGTAACCTAAGTAAGAAATGAATAAACCGCACATACACCCTCTTCAAGCCTACCTAAGCAATCCTCAAAGCTACTCTACATAAGTACGTTTTCATTAACATTCCTTTACTTAATTAATTATGCTCATTATACCACTAAAGAGAGAATCAACACTTAAGGCCATTCACATAATGGTCTTGGAGAAGACATAGGGCACTCACACACTAATATTTTCAAAGCCTAGTCGTGGAATATCTAGATGGCCTCTTAGTCCACTACCTAAACTTCATAGTAATTATACAACACTAGCATGTATCCCACATGATGAGAAGAGACAATAACCGACATATACCATACAAGCTATGCGTGGAATCCAGAGTCATGAACCTACTCCGATGGAGGGTGTTTTACTTGCCAATGGAAGAACTAGGACACATCCCATGTAGGCACATGCTTAACAAATATCAAGGGTTTATTTGTACTTTAGCCTCCTTCTTAACTAGAGATACTACCCAAGCATACTAACTCGGTGCTAGCCTTTGTTCTCATAGAGTAATTCAATAAATGAGTACATGAAGAGGTTCAATATCTTGTTTATAACCAAATCATAACACACCTTACGAAAGAGGGTCAACTAAGGAAGCCTACAATGGCTAAGAGGATAGCTTAATGACTTTCCTAAGGATGATTTCATGTTGTTCCAGCAAATCAACCCTAAGACCATCATTTACACAAGAACTATACCATTATAACTTTCAACTTCAAGGATATCATAACCTTCTTTCTAAAAGGTTCCACATAATGACCTTCTTTACTAAATTAAAGGTCATGTTCCATCCATACATATACATTCATGACAAAGGGTGTTCTAACCTACTTAGTCAAGGGTTCATACTCATATTCTTCATGTATCAAGTAAGGACACAAGTCTACCAAAACAAGACACATATACCTTTTATTATCACATATAACAAGTTATTCAAGAAGCACATGATATTTAAGAGGGGGGGGGGAGTGAATTAAATAAAAACTCTCAGTCGACTACCTGTTAAAACATAAGTTGACTATCCTGTAGGTTAGTATATAGGTAGATAATAAAGATAGTTTGCAGTAAGTAAAGAACACAAGATATTTTATGCTTGTTTGGATCACCAATGTGGTACCTAGTCTAGTCCCCTTGGGTTTCAAGCGCTTTCCTTAAGAGCTTTTCGGAGACTTGAGTTACATCAATTCAGAACTTGATTCTGTCTGATATGCAAATCAGATTTCTATATGACGCTACCTCAACTTGTGAACCTACACTAAGATTCTCTTTTTATTTCCTTTTCAATTGTATCACTCACATGTTTACAAAGCTTTATGAAAGATAAAAGAAGGCTATATGCAAAAATCAAGTGAAGCTGCTAAATGTTCTTGGTCTTCTAAGTTCTTCATTTATGCTGAGAGTTGAGGCGTATTTTAGCTCTTTATGGAAAACTTAAGGGAATCTCCTTCAATCAAGGTTTTGTAATGATACCTTGATTGAGAAAGATTTTTTCTCTAATTTGATTTGTCATGCCAAGTTAATTTCTGCCTTGAATCAGAAGTTGGCTAGTTGTCATATGCTGATCTTCTTTTGCTCATATAATAATCTCCTTCCTTTGTTGATGCGATTTTCCTTTTGGTGCTGAGGTTGAATTTCCTTTATTGATTTTGTCAATCACTGTTGATATCCCTTTGCATTGATACTTTGTGTTTTCCTTTTTAGTTTCTAGACACTGAATTTGTGATTGATTCAGCATCAGAGTGATTGAATAATCTCGGATTTCTTGTGATGTGATTTGTCCTTGATTTACTTGATTGGTCTGCCTATGAGATATTTCTTCGTGTTCCTGTCATTATTAAAAATATGGCAAGTTAACAATCTCCCCCTTTTTGATAATGACAACTTGCAGTTTAAGATATCTAATTTTACTTCCCTGTTAGTTTGTAGCTCCCCCTGTATGTGTGACCCTCCTTGCTCTAGCAATAGGTGACAGTTGATATGTAGATATTGCTAACAGTTGATATGTAGACCTTGCCTCCCCTTTTGGCATAATCAAAAAGGAGAAATAGAACATAAAAGAGCACAGAAAATAGATCAAATCAAATAGAGCTAAAAAGATAAGCAGTGATGAGGACGGTACCTCAATATTACAATCCACAAAAAATGATATAAAAGAGGAGACACAGCTCCACAGTAGTCTTAACAAAAAAAATACCAACAATTAACATTTACCCAGGAAATACGTAAGTGTGTTGAGTACAATTCTGCAGAAGGTATCATAGGATCGCTCCACATTTCAGGAGAAGTTGGAGTAGGAGGTGTTCACAGTAACAACCAAGTCATTGTGAGTTAAGTCAGCCTCGGTTTTAACAGAGTTGACTCCTTTGAGTATAGAGTTGACTGATCGAAGATCTTCCTTTTTAAGTCCATCAATTCCCAACTGCAATTTTCCGAAGTCAGTGCTTGAGTCCTTTTGTAGCTGGAGAACTTTCACAAGAGTGTCGTGCATTCCCTGTATGTTAGCTTCCAACCCATTGAGTCTTACCTTTATTTTGTCAGTCTGATGAACAAACCAGGGTAGCAGAGTCGGTAGAGATAAGAGTTGCTTTTGGAGTATCAACTCTTTGTTGCACAAATTCCTTTTTATACCATTTTAAGTTTATTAGAACATAGCCCATTCTTAAGAATATAAGAGTGTCATAGGTGGCATCAATAAGTGTCGTAGTGTATGGAGAGAGATCCACAAGAGAGTCGATTATGATGTGTGAGATTAATAAACCATATGGTAAACTGGCAGAGACATTGTTGTCCGCTGATCTTTTCACCATGAATTCACGAAACCATGTTGTCCAGTTAATGGGGAACTTCCTAAAAATACAGTAAAGCTCGTAAACTTCTCTATTAGAGATGTAACTGAGGGAACCCTTCTGAGGTATGAGAGTAGCTGCCACGATATGAGCGAGTATGAGGTTCTCAAAGCCAAGAGAGAGAGGACCAAAGTTTGTAAGATCAGCAGCAGGTTCATAGACAAATAGTTTAGCATCATTCAAGAAAGTTTCAAACTTATCAGGCCATAAATTTCCATGCATGAAGGGAGTATAACCAGAAAACTCTGTTGCAAACACATTTTTAAACAAAAAATTGTTTAACACAATACGATAATAAATGACTATATAAACATTTAATAAGGTCATAATAATATTAGGAAAGACAGCAAATAAAAACAAGTACACGGTAATAAATAATTTAAAACACTTATTATGGTTATAAAATAATAATAAGCACTAAATAATGTATGATCAGATACCAGACACAGTAATGCCAAGACAATTTCTAAGATAGCGAAATCTTTCTTCAAGTAGGGGCTTTGTGAAAATGTCAGCTAACTTATTTTTCGAGTCAACAAATTCAAGAGCGAAATCCCTATTTTCCACATGATCACGAATAAAATGATGCTTAATGTCAATATGTATAGCTCAATAATGATGCACAATGTATTTAGACAGACTAATAGCACTGGTATTATTACAAACAATAGGTACCCCTTCAAAAGATAAATTGTAATCAAGTAGTTGATGCATTATCCATAAAAGTTGAGTGCCGTAGCTTCCTACAGCCAGGTACTCAGATTTGGTGGTAGATAGATCCACGTATTTTTGTTTCTTTCTATGCCAGGAAATAAGAGAATTTCCTAAAAATTGACATGCTCCACTAGTACTCTTCCTTTCCTTTTTATCGCCTGCAAATTCAGCATCTGAGTAACCAATGAGATCAAAATTTTCAGAGAAAGGATACCATAACCCCATATCAGAGGTTCCAATAAGATATATTATGATACGTTTCATAGCCGTGAGATGGGATTCTTTCAGAGCTTATTGAAATCTAGCACACTTGCAGACGCTGAACATGATATTTGGAGACTGGCCGTGAGATAGAGTAGTGAGACTCATAGGATTTCCAAATGCTTTACCCTTTTCAAGACGAAATTTATTGATGAGTTCTTTTACATATTTTCCTTCATTGATGAAACTACCTTTGTCTGATTGCTTAATTTGTAGACCGAGGAAAAATGATATTTCTGCCATGAGACTCATTTCAAATTATCCTTTCGTAAGACTTGCAAAGTTCTCACTGAGAGAAGGGTTAGAGCTACGAAAAATGATATCATCAACATAAATTTGAACAATAAGAATACAGGAGTTTGATTTCTTTGTAAAAAGAGTTGTGTCAATCTTACCTCGATGAAAATCATTTTTGATAAGGAAGGTGCTCAGACGTTAAGCTTTGGGGGCTTGTGTAAGACCGTATAGAGCTTTTGAAAGTTTAAAAACATAATCCAGACTTGATTTTGTTCAAACTACTCGAGTTCTTCTTTCATGGCATGTATCCAAGATTTATCTTCTAGTGCTTCATTTATTCGTTTTGGTTCCATTTGCGATATAAGAGCTAAAGAAGCTTGCTTTCGCAGAGATGATATTTTTTGGATATTATCATCAGCTTTCCCAAGATGACATTTTTAGGATAGCTAGCGTTTTGCCTCCATTCCCTAGGTATGTTTCCTTTGTCTATTGGAGTAGTCGACTATTATTCTATAGTAGCTGACTCCATAGTCGTCATTTCCATGGGCATTTTTTTACTTCTTTTGTCATATTAATATGACTGATGTCATCGTCATATGCCTTATTTTCCTGCATTCCTGGATTTGTATCATCAAATTTAACATGAACGGATTCTTTTACACTTAATGTTCTTTTATTGAAAACACGAAAAGCTCTACTAAGTGGTGCATAGACTAAGAAGATACCTTCACAACTCCTTGGGTCAAACTTACCGAGTTATTCTTACCATTGTTGTGAATGAAGCACTTGCATCAAAAGGAATGGAAATAGCTTATGTTTGGTTTCTTTCCTCTCCAGAGCTCGTACAATGTCTTCTTCAATATAGGTCTTATCAGGCACCTATTTGGAATATGGTATGC
The DNA here is from genome assembly GCA_016801875.1 of Solanum sitiens. Lineage (NCBI taxonomy): Eukaryota > Viridiplantae > Streptophyta > Magnoliopsida > Solanales > Solanaceae > Solanum > Solanum sitiens. The sequence goes on along the minus strand of JABWTJ010000351.1, from coordinate 565,706 downwards.
GGTACTTACTGCTTCTGACCTGAAGTGATATGGGAGACTTTGGTCGAGCAACATGGTTCATGCAGTATCTTGTAGAGATCGATTCTTTCTCTCTACTACCCTATTTTGTTGTGGTGATGTGGGTGATTAGAAGTTTTGAGTGAAACCATTTGTATCACAGAATTCTTCAAAGGATTTGTTTTCAAATTCGCCACCATGATCATTGTGAATAGTTTTTGTATAGTACCCTGCTTCTCTTTGAACACTTTTACAGAATGCTTCAAATTAGCCAACGCCTCATTTTTGTGAATTAAAAATATTACCCATGTAAATCTTGAGAAGTCATCGACTATTACTAATGCATACCTTTTACCTCCGATACTGGCAGTTCTAGTGGCACCAAAGAGATCCATATGAAGAAGTTGCAGGGGTTTAGAAGTACTTACAATATCGTTTCCTTTAAATGATGAGCGAGTTTGCTTACCAAGTTGACATGCATCACAGATGTGATCCTTTTCAAACTTTAGTTTTGGTCAGCCAATTACTAACTCAAGTCTACATAGTTTTTCAAGAGCATGCATACTTGCATGTCCAAGCTTCCGATGCCATAGCCAAGGATTACTGGTCACTGCAGTAAGACATGTAAGAGATGGAAAATCAATATTATTTTACACATATATATTGTTTACTCGATCTTTAATAAGGGTGATATTTTTCTTAGGATGTTTTATGATGCTGCTGGCTATATTGAAGTTAACTTGAAATCTTGCATCGCATAGTTGGCTAATACTCAGAAGATTGCGTTTGAGTCATTCAACTAAGTATACTTCGATTAAATTACATGTTGAACTGAGAGTGATAGTCCCGACTCCAATTACTTCTCCTTTAGCATTATCTCCGAATCTAACGCATCCTCCATCATTTTTTTTATAGTCTTCAAATTTTGTTTCTTTCCACACATATGTCTGGAGCATCTACTGTCAAGTACCCACATTCCTTTCCTGTTGGTTTTCTTGGATTGCTCCTGCAAAACAATAAAATTACTTTCTTTTAGGTACCCAAGTATTTTTGGGTCCTTCATTGTTAGAGACTTTTGGTCGCCATATCCATTTTCCAGAAGAGTATTTTCTACAGTTAAAAGATTTATGACCAAGTGTAAAATTCCAGAAAATATACTTGTCTAGTGGAGAGTCTATTAGGTTTTAAGAATATGTATTGGCGTACATAGGCATCCTAATGCCCAATATTGAGAAATATTGGGCATGTTAGAGAAAATTGGCTTAAGGGTGATAGACAATGTATATGTATACACAAGTAACTTAAAATGCACTTTGATGTTCAAATGCTACAATCCAAGCTTATTTAGGAATTGTACCTGCAATGAAGACCCTAAGCTGAAATTCTTATTTTCATCGCTTACACACATTAGGTACTAGGCATCCAAGTGTCAAGCCTAGGTACCATAGCACATGATAATTTAAAATGATCATGTAGATTAAGCAGTGCCCAAGAACATAGTGAGGATCCTTGGGACAAGAAGTCAATTTTACAGAGTGCACGGTTAGTAAAGTGCACGGCAACACATGTGCAAGCACATGTGCTACCGGCCAAGAGACCAAGCCCAACCGATTTGGTTAGGGCGGTTAGGGGACAGACATGAGTCGGGTGAAGCCACGTAGGGCCGAGCTTCCTAACCAGTCCTAGGCTCTAACTAACTTACCTAACTAGCTAACTAAACTAGGAATAACTAAAATGAACTAACTAGTGTGCCCGACATCCTAAGACCTAACCGGGTGACACTAGCCTAGTAGCTAATTAAATAAACATTCTAGTAACTAGCCTAGGATGGTCCAAAGGGGTTAGTTATGGTCCTAGCGACTTAGGGGTACTTTAGTAATTACCCTAGGTTACTTAATTAATTAATTTAAATTGATGGTCAAACCGAGATCCTTAGCAAATTTTCAGAATTTGGCTAAGTCAAATGCTTTCCTATTTTTAGTCAATTTAGGAGGGGCATTTTGGTAATTAGCTAATTGATTTATTTATTTAACTTATTTAGCCTAAGTTGAATTAGTCATATTCAGTTCCTAATACTTTGACACACGTTTAACCAGTTGAAACCTACGACTGAAAAATAGTGAGCAAACGTAAGAAAAACCTTAGCCGATTTAAAGGCAATTCTTCAAGATTTTCGTGCAAAGAACAGGGTAATCTTCGTAGATTCAATTCGGCAGTAAGGTATGTGTTTTCTCTCTTGGATTCCTTTCCCCAGGAGTCTTTTCAAACGTTTTGAATTCAAGAATACCGAAACTAGGGTTGTTCCCAATGAAATTATCGAATGTTCATCTCCCTAGTTCTCCCTATTTCCAATTCTAGTAGTATGTATAATGCAAATCTCGAGCATGTTGTTGGTATGTGGTGATAACTGATCATTATGTGTAGGTTTTTGTGATTTATAATGTCAAATGAGACTTATAGGTTAGATCCATAGGATTAGAGTATTATTTACATGAGATAAGGTAATGCCTAATTGTGTTCGAGAAGATGAAATTGTTATAAGTCGTTTATGAAATTCAATTTATTGTTTAATGAAATGAAGGTTTCGATTACTGTGTGTGTTTACAGTAGATATGTTTGAAAGTGTTTGGAATGCAATGTTTCCAAGAAGAATTAAAAATCAGAATCAAAGATAGTTAATGTTCAATGCCAAATCAACGTATTGAATTGTTCTTATAAGCTAATCAAAGGTTAAAAGTTGGCTTGTTTAAAACGATGAGATTACTATAGTATATGCATAAAGTTAATTGAATTGTCTAGTGATAATATCATAGTTTTATTTATGCCAATAAATTGGCCAGCAATATTATTCCCAAAAATATGTAATAGAATTGGCCAATAACTAAATCATACTAATCTTATATGGCCAATGTAAATTATGATGTTTCTTGTACGGCCAAATACATGTTAAAATGAGATTTGACAAGATGTAACTGAATGAACTCATAACCCAGGGTATGTCAATGATTGGGAAAAGTTCCAACATAACCTATCCAAATGAACTTCTGAACGTAGTAGCACATTGAATAAGTCCTTATAACTTTAATAATGAATGATACAAGACTATCAAATAACATTGAACAAGATAAGGTCAGTAATTAAATAACTAAAAGCTTATGAGTTATGTAATTGACCTAGAATGGGGTGTTAAAGGAAGTGAGACAAGTCTCACTTGCACCTAAAGAATTATGTCAAAGATATTCACATAAGAGGGTGTTAGAAATCGTGAGAGAAGTCTCACTCACACCATGATGATAGTGTAAGATTTAAGTTCACATTCATCAAGTACAGAAAGGGATGTCAAGTCATCCATTGAGCTAAGCATACCTCATACTAGAAGCAAGCTTTCACAATGTATGAGTCAACTCTAAAAGTTGTAAAGTATAATCAATCTGAGCTAAGCACCTATAGACTAGCAATGAGCTTGTGCCAGAACATGTAAGCCTCATGAGACGACACTACCACCAAGGTGGATAAAGATCTCCAAAATCTCCTAGTCTTTGAACAATGTCGCCAGCATAGGTTACTAGCTAGTGGATCCACCTAAGAAATCTTGGGAGTATTCGGTTTCACTTTGGCCGGTAAACCACCTCTTTGCGGTGTGAGGAAGACACTGGATTTCATGTTAGCTAACATGATCTATGTCGGTTAAATGCTCAAGAAAGTATTCGGTTTTACTTTAACCGGTGAACCACCTCTTTTTGGTGTGGGTAAGACAGTGGATTTCATGTTAGCTCACATGATCTATGTCAATTAAATCTAAGGATTTCTTTAAGAAAGTAAGAAAGAAAGTAAGGAAGAAGTAGGAAGATGAGGGGTGTTCGGATAGGATGACCAAAGGGTGAGGATAGACTAAGTAATGATGTAAGTCATTCTTAGTCATTGCACAGAATGATTCCAATGGAAGTCTTAAAAGTATATTCTTAGTTAGCCTAGCATGTCCAACGTGAACGTGAGATCAAAGAAGAAGAAATGTAAGTTCAAAGTGAACTAAGTAAGCAAAAGCATAAGAATATCAAATCATCAATGTTTGATAAGAATGAAGTTTTAACAGTTATTAGTTTATGCAAATAAAGGGAGCAAAACATAATGACTCATCAATTGGAGTATGAATATATGCCCCAACAACTATATATTATGCAAATAATCAAATAATGGGCATAGCCAATAAAGATTGGCTCGTAAAGACTTCATACCCAATTTAACAAGAATGAAAAAAAAAACTTGTGAGTAGGGTAGTCAAATCATTTCCTTAGCATTTTGGATTACTTACTTGATTCATTGTAGGTAGGGGTCTCCAAAGAATCATTGCTATCGCAAGTAAAACATAGGATCAAAGGAGTTCATTGAAATACACAACATAAAGAAGAAAAGACTGAAAAATAAACTCAGTCTGGGAGAGAGAGCTCTCCGCCTAAGGGGAGCAAAAATATTATTTTTGCTTGAGTTGTTCTAAAATTATGTTCATGATTCCAAGGTCTTATGTTCATATAGAAAATGAGTTATGTGCTTTAAATGCAAGAAAATATGTCATATTCATAGCATGATCCATAAATAAAGAATTAGGAAAGTGAAGTGACTTCACTTTCCAAGAATGACATGTTGCTATTGGAATAGCTTTCCTTGATCATGCATAGTCCTTATGTTTTTATGTGCATACACCCATTCTTAGTTCAAGTGTGTACTAACCCATATATAATTACTATTTTTATAGGTGCAGGTCCTTGAGAAGATCGAAGATTCGTTTGAAGCTGTTTGGACTAGTACCGCCAGACTTTGGTAGGTCCTCTTGAGTTCGAGGATGCCTACGCTTTCTAGCTTTACTAAAGTAGACATAGGTAGTGGATGTTGTCCCTAGCGTTTCCTTTAAAACATTTGTTCAAGCTTTTGTATTAAGGACGGTTGGCAACTATTAATGACATTATGATTTCTTCATTTTAAATTGTTTAATATGTTAATAGATGGTTGTTTTCTTAGAGGTGTTAGTATATTACTCTTATGCATTTATATGAATTCTAAGTACACTTCAGTAAAAGTTTTAAATTTTCTGCTAAATTTAACTGTATGATTGTGATGAAAGCTAAGAAGAGGCTAGTCTGCAACCTCTAAAAGGTTAACGACGCCAGTCTCATCTGGGATCTAGGATCCAGGTGTGACAAACTTGGTATCAGAGCATGAGGTTAAATTACCTAGGATGTAAGGCTCAAAACAATCACGTTGCGTAGTTTCTATATTATGGTTGTGAAGTGCACCATAACAATGACTTAGAGACTTACTGATGTTAAGAGTCTTCCCTTCTTCTACTCTTTATCGTGCGGTGTAGAGTTTTGACATTTTGTGTCATTCTAGCATCTAACTCCCTTCTTGTCTGTGCGTGTAGAAAAATGAACACAAGAAGATACGCAGGCAAGAGAGTTGGAAAAGCAGTTGCTGGGGGAAACCAAGCTCCTCCTCAAGCCCCAGCTGCTGTAGTGCAAGTGCCTGTCAACCCAGATGCGTTGACGGATGGAGAAGTGAGAGAAGCACTAGTTCAGATGGCCCAAGCCATCACTTCTCAAGCACAGGCTATCACAGTCCAGTGCACTAGAGAGGGTGCTCCCAGAAAGAACCCACATGCTAGCACCATGGCTAGCAGACTGAGAGAACTCACCAGGATGAATCCACCAGTCTACTTCGAGTCCAGAACCAATGATGATCCCCATGAGTTTGTGGATGAAGTCCACAAGATTCTATGTGCGATGGGTGTTAATGAAGAGGAGAAGGCTGAGTTGGCTGCATACCAGCTCAAGTATGTGGCCCAGGTATGGATTGGCTCCATAAATGCTATGCTACCATAGACTGTCGAAACAAGGTAGTAATGTTTTAGTTTCATATTGAGTTAGAGCTGGAATGGGAAGGGCGTAGTTCAAATCCAACATGCCAAATAGTTTCCCATCTTAAAGCCAATAAAATGTTATCTAAGGGGTATTTGTACCACTGAGTTAGAGTCAATGACTTAGAACATGAAGTTCCTTCCATTGACTCTGTGTCCATAGTGAATGAGTTTTAAGATGTTTTTCCGGAGGATTTGCCAGGAATCCCTCCTCAACGCGAAATTGACTTTGGTGTTGACTTAGATCCCAATACCAAACAAATTTCCATTCCTCCCTATAGAATGGCTCCATATAAACTCAACGAGTTGAAGTTGCAGTTAAAAGATCTACTTTATAAGGGCTTCATCCATCCGAGCATATACCCATGGGTTGCTCCAGTGGTTAAGAAAAAGGATGGAACCCTTAGAATGTGTATCTATTATCGGCAACTCAACAAAGTCACTATAAAGAACAAATACCCTCTTCCCAGAATCGATGATCTGTTTGATCAGCTCCAAGGTTCAATTTTCTTTTCTAAAATAGATCTCTGGTCAGGGTATCACCAACTTAGAGTGAGACAAGAGGACACTCCTAAGACTGCCTTCAATACTAGGTATGGTCATTACGAGTTTCTTGTCATGTCATTTGGTCACACTAACGCACCAGCCGCATTTATGGACCTTATGAATAGGGTCGTCCGTGAATACCTTGATTCTTTTGTCATAGTATTCATAGATGACATCCTCGTTTACTCTATGACAAGAGAAGAGCATGAACAACATTTGAGTATGACACTGCAAGTACTCAGGGAACATCAGTTGTATGCAAAATTCAGCATATATGAGTTTTGACTGAGATCAGTGACCTTCCTTGGTCATGTTGTCTCCGACCACGGTGTAGAGGTTGATCCGAAAAAGATTAAGTTAGTAAAGTACTGTCCGAGACCCCTCACTCCTAGAGACATCCGGCGTTTCTTGGGTTTGGCTAATTACTATCGCAGGTTTGTTGAGGGCTTTTCCGCTATTGATGCTCCATTGACAGCTTTAACAAAGAAGAAGGAAAAGTTTGAGTGGTTTGAAACTTGTTAAAAGAGCTTCCAAGATCTCAAAGACCGACTCACTTTAGCCCAGTTCTCACATTGCCGAGGAGTGTTGAAGGGTATGTGGTGTATTGTGATGCTTCCCGAGTAGGTTTGGGATGTGTTCTTATGCAGGATCGCAAGGTGATTGTATATGCATCAAGACAGTTGAAATTCAACGAGAAGAATTACCCTACCCATGATCTTGAGTTAGCTGTTGTGGTATTTGTGTTGAAACCTTGGAGACAATACTTATATGGTGTACATATTGATGTATTTACTGACCATAAAAGTCTTCAGTATGTTTTTACACAGAGATAATTGAATCTTTCTAAGAGAAGATGGCTAGAGCTGCTCAAGGATTGACATGAGTATCCACTATCACCCAGGTAAGGCCAATGTAGTGGCCAATGCTTTGAGTCGATTGAGCATGGGCAATGTGTCTCATATTGATGATGAGAAGAAGGAGCTGGTTAAAGAGGTAAACCAATTGGCTAGATTAGGTGTACGACTGGTAGATACACCAAGTGGGGGTGTTTCAGTTCATTCAAGTTCTGAATCCTCATTTGTTGTAGATGTTAAATCTAAGCAGCATCTCGACCCAGTACTCATGGATTTGAAAGACTCAGTGTTCAGTAAGCTGAATGAATCATTCTCCCTAGGGGGGATGGTGTGCTTACATACCAGGGCAGATTGTGTGTGCCCAATATAGATAATCTGAGAACTAATATTACTGCAGAGGCTCATGGCTCCAGGTATTCCATTCATCCAGGTTCCACCAAGATGTATTATGATCTCAAGGAGATCTATTGGTGGAAAGGTATGAAGTGAGATATTTCTGAGTTTGTGGAGGAGCGCCCCAATTGCCAATAGGTTAAGGCCGAACACCATAAGCCTGGAGGTCTTACCTAGTCAATTGATATCCCACCATGGAAGTAGGAGGATATTAATATGGACTTTGTGGTTGGTCTTCCCAGGACCAGGAAACTGCACGATTCCATTTGGGTTATTGTCGACAGGATGACTAAGTCTGCTCAATTCATTCTTGTGAAGTCTACTTACAGGGTCGAAGATTATGACAAGTTGTATATTGATGAGATAGTGAGGTGTCATGGGATCCATTTATCTATCAATTCTAATAGGGGAGCCCAGTTCACTTCTCACTTTTGGAGATCTTTCCAAGCGATCTTGGGTACAAAGGTGAAGCTCAATACTTCTTTTCATCCTCAGACGGATTGACAAGCAGAGCGTACCATTCAGACCCTTGAAGACATGCTGAGAGCATGTTTTATTTACTTCAAGGGGAGTTGAGATGATCACTTGCCACTAATTGAGTTCTCTTAAAATAATAGCTACCATTCCAGTATTGGGATGGCACCTTTTCAAGCATTGTATGGCAGGAGGTGTAGGTCCCCATTTGGGTGGTTTGAGGTAGATCATACATGAGGCTATGGAAAAGGTGAGGATGATCAGGGATAGATTGGCTACTACTTACAGTCGTCAAAAATCCTATGATGATAACAAGAAGAGGGCTCTTGAATTTGAGGTAGGTTATCAAGTCTACCTGAAGATATCACCCATGAAAGGGATGATGAGGTTTGGTAAGAAAGGGAAGTTGAGTCCAAGGTATATAGGTCCTTATGAGGTCTTACATCGAGTAGGGAATGTTGCCTATGAACTGAAGTTACCAAATGACTTGGCTTCTATTCATCCAGTGTTTCATGTTTCGATGCTTAAAAAGTGTCTAGGTGATCCAGCATCCATCCAGCCTATTGAGGGGTTAGGAGTCGATGAGAACCTTTCTTATGAAGAGGTTCCTGTTGAAATTTTAGATCGCCAAGTGAAGCGGCTGAGGAACAAGGAGGTTGCTACCGTAAAGGTGTTATTGAGGAACCACCTTATTGAGGGAACAACATGGGAGGCCGAGCACGACATGAGATCTCGTTACCCTCACTTGTTCAGTTCTTTAGGTTACATATACTTTTCCTAAGGCTGATTTTGTTTATGAAACATTAAATTTTAGTGCATGTTTTAAGTCAATGACTGTGTGTGTTATACTTGCACTATATGAGTTCATGCTTGCATTCATGTTGCTCTTTTTGTATAGCATTGACATGATTTTTGTGTCGCATGATTTGTGATGTGCATTGAGTTAAAGTGATATTGAGAAGGAATTCCTCAATCTCAGATATGAAGCTTCAGATAAGCTTTGAGTGAGGTGCATCATCCAGAGTAAGTTGTGAATTAGATATTTACAAAGAGTAAAGTTTCATGTATGTTGATGCGTTTTTCGAAAATACCCTCTTTGATTCAAAATGATGTATAGTGTCATTCGGGGACGAATGTTCCTAAGAGGGGGATAATGTAACATTCTAGAAAATGTACTTGTCTAGTGGAGAGTCTATTAGGTTTTAAGAATATGTATTGGGGTACATAGGCATCCCAATGCCAAATATTGAGAAATATTGGGCATGTTAGAGAATATTGGGTTAAGTGTGATAGCCAATTTATATGTATACACAAGTAACTTAAAATGCACTTTGATGTTCAAATGCTCCAATCCAAGCTTATATAAGAATTTTACCTGCAATGAAGACCCTAAGCTAAAATTCTTATTTTCATCGCTTACACACATTAGGTACTAGGCATCCAAGTGTCAAGCCAAGGTACCATAACACATGATCATTTAAAATGATCATGTAGATTAAGCAATGCCCAAGAACATAGTGAGGATCCTTGGGACAAGAAGTCAACTTTCCAGAGTGCACGGTTAGGAAAGTGCACGGCAACACATGTGCAAGCACATGTGCTACCGGCCAAGAGACCAAGCCCAACCGATTTGGTTAGGGCTGTTAGGGGACAAACATGAGTCGCGTGAAGCCACGTAGGGCCGAGCTTCCTAACCAGTCCTAGCCTCTAACTAACTTACCTAACTAGCTAACTAAACTAGGAATAACTAAAATGAACTAACTAGTGTGCCCGACATCCTAAGACCTAACCGGGTGACACTAGCCGAGTAGCTAATTAAAGAAACATTCTAGTACCTAGCCTAGGATGGTCCAAAGGGGTTATTTAGTAATTACCCTAGGTCACTTAATTAATTAAATGAGAAACTTAATTAATTAATTTAAATTGATGGTCAAACCGAGATCCTTAGCAAATTTTCAATTTAGGAGGGGCGTTTTGGTAATTAGCTAATTGATATATTTAATTAAGTTATGTAGCCTAAGTTGAATTAGTCAACATTCAGTTCCAAAGACGTAGAATCATGTTTAACCAGTAACGACTGAAAAACAGTGAGCAAACGTAAGAAAAACATTAGCTGATTTCAAGGCAATTCTTCAAGATTTTCATGCAAAGAACAGGGCGATCTTCGTAGATTCAATTCTACAGTAAGGTATGGGTTTTCTCTCTTGGATTCCTTTCCCCAAGAGACTTTTCAAATGTTTTTAATACAAGAAAACCTAAACTAGGTTTTTTCCCAATGAAATTGTCGAATGTTCATCTCCCCAGTTCTCCGTATTTCCGATTCTAGTAGTATGTATAATGTAAATCTCGAGCATGTTGTTGGTATGTGGCGCTAACTGATCATTATGTGTAGGTTTCTATTATTTATAATGTCGAATGAGACCTATAGGTTAGATCCGTAGGATTAGAGTATTAATTACATGTGATAAGATATGTTGTAATGCCTAATTGTGTTCGAGAAGATGAAATTGTTATAAGTCATTTATTAAATTCAGTTTCGTAGTGAAATGAATGAAGGTTTTGATTACTATGTGTGTTTATAGTATATATGTCTGAAAGTGTTTGGAATGCAATGTTTCCAAGAAGAAATAAGAATGAGAATCATAGCTAGTTAATGAATCTTCAATGCCAAATCAACGTACTGAATTGGTCTTATAAGATAATCAAAGGTTAAAAGTTGGCTTGTTTAAAATGATGAGATTACTATAGTATATACATCAAGTTAATTGAATTGGCTAGTGATAATATCATAGTTTTATTTATGCCAATAAATTGGCCAGCAATATTGTTTCCAAAAATATGTAATAGAATTGGCCAATGACTAAATCATATTAATCTTATATGGCCAATGTAAATAATGATGTTTCTTGTAAGGAAAAATACATGTTAAAATGAGATTTGACATAACCCAGGGTATCTCAATGATTGGGAAAAGTCCCAACATACCCTATCTAAATGAACTTGTGAACATAGTAGCACACTGAATAAGTCCTTATAACTTTCATAAAGAATGATACAAGACTATCAAATAACATTGAACAGATAAGGTGGGTAATGAAATAACAAAAAGCTTATGAGTTATGTAATTAACCTAGAATGGGGTGTTAAAGGAAGTGAGACAAGTCTCACTTGAACCTAAACAATTATGTCAAAGATACTCACATAAGAGGGTGTTAGAAATCATGACAGAAGTCTCACTCACACCATGATGATAATGTAAGATTTAAGTTCACATTTATCAAGTACAGAAAGGGATGACAAGACATCCATTGAGCTAAGCATACCTCATACTAAAAGCAAGCTTCCACAATAGATGAGTCAACTCTAAAAGTTGTTAAGTATAATAAATCTGAGCTACGCACCGATATACTAGCAATGAGTTTGTGCCAGCATATGTAAGCCTCATGAGACGAGACTACCACAAAGGTGGATAAGGGTCTCTAAAGTCTCCTAGTCTTTGAATTATGTCGCCAGCATAGGTTACTAGCTAATGGATCCACCTAAGAAATCTTGGGAGTATTCGGTCTCACTTTGGCCGGTGAACCAGCTCTTTTTCGGTGTGGGGAAGACACTGGATTTCATGTTATCTCACATGATCTATGTTGGTTAAATGCTCAAGAAAGTATTCAGTTTCACTTTAGCCGGTGAACCACCTCTTTTCGGTGTGGGGAAGACACTGGATTTCATGTTAGCTCACATGATCTATGTCGATAGCTAAAGATTTATTTAAGAAAAAAAGAATGAAAGAAAGAAAGAAGTAGGAAGATTAGAGGTGTTCGGATAGGATGACCAAAGGGTAAGGATAGACTAAGTAATGATGTAAGTCATTCTTAGTCATTGCACAGAAAGATTCCAATGGAAGTCTTAAAAGAATATCCTAAGTCAACCTAGCAAGTTCAAAGTGAACGTGAGATCAAATAAGAAGAAATGTAAGTTCAAAGTGAACTATGTAAGCAAAAGCATAAGAATATCAAATCATCAGTGTTTGATAAGAATGAAGTTTTAACAGTTGTTAGTTTATGCCAATAAAGGGAGCAAAACTTAATGACTCATCAATTTAAGTATGAATATATGCCCCAAGAACTATATATTATGCAAATAATCAAAGAATGGGAATAGCCTATAAAGATTGGCTTATAAAGACTTCATGCCCAATTTAACAAGAATGAAAAAAATAACTTGTTAGTAGGATAGTCAAATCATTTCCTTAGTGTTTTGGATTACTAACTTTATTCATTGTAGGTATGAGACTACAAATAATCATTGCACTCGTAAGTAGAATATAGAATCAAATGAAATCATTGAACTACACAATAGAAAGAAGAAAAGACTGAAAAATAAACTAAGTTAGGTAGAGAGAGCTCTCGGCCTAAGGGGTCTAAAACTATGTTCATGATTCTACGGTCTTATGTTCATATAGAAAATGAGTTGTGTGCATTAAATGCATGAAAATATGTCATATTCATAGCATGATCCATAAATAACGAATTAGGAAAGTGAAGTGATTTCACTTTCCAAGAATGGCATGTTGCTATAGGAAGAGCTTTCCTTGATCATGCATAGTCCTTATGTGTTTAGGTGAATACACTCATACTTAGTACAACTGTGTACTAACCCATATACAATTACTATTTTTATAGGTGTAGGTCCTTGAGAAGATGGAAAATTGGTTTGAAGCTGTTTGGACTAGTACCGCCAGACTTTGGTAGGTCCTCTTGAGTTCTTTCTAGCTTTAGTAGTTTAGACATAGCTAGTCGATGTTGTCCCTAGCATTTCCTGTCAAACATTTGTTCAAGCTTTTGTATTAAGGCCGGTTTGGCAACTATTAATGACATTATGATTTCTTTATTTTAAATTGTTTAATCTGTTAATAGATGGTTGTTTATTTAGAGAAGTTAGTATATTACTCTTATGTAGTTATATGAAGTCTAAGTACACTTCAGTAAAAGTTTTAAATTTTCCGCTAAATTAACTGTATGACTGTGATGAAATCTAAGAAGAGGCTTGTCCTTGACCTCTAAGAGGTTAATGACACCGGTCTCATCTGGGATCTAGAATTCGGGTGTGACACCAAGGTCACCACAAGTATTGCAAGTAACTGTAATAGGAGTTTCAGAAGAATGAGAGTTTCAAATAGATCTGTTCGATCTGTAAGGGCTGTAGTTTTGAGAATTTCTTCTATAATGCACCGTTCTCTTTGATTGGACAGAACTGTGACTTGAACATTTTCTGACACTGTTCAATTGCATTTTTATTTCTTCCAATTCTTCCGTTAGTAAATCAATCTCAATTTGACTGTATTCGAGAAGGATTTGACAGTCTTTCTTTTCTCGAGCAATCTTGTTATACTCATCAATAATCTTTTGTAGTTTATCTCCAACCATGTCCAAAGAATTTTGTAATTCATTACAATTAGAACATTTACAAGATCTTACCTCACAGTTTTCGCCAAGTACCATCAAACATAGGTTAGCCATTTCGTCATACTCATCGTCAGTTGTTTCTCCTTGTTCCCATGCTCTGAGACTCTTTGGATCTTCATTTCTACGATTTCTTCTTCTCCTTCTTTTTGGACGGTTTTGCTTGATGTGTCCAGGTTCTCATCAGTAATAGCATCGATCATCATTTTGTTTAATCTCATTTTTCTTAAACTCGTGTTGAGGTCGCTGTTTTATTTGTCTAAGCATTTTTCTTACTCCACGGTTGATAATAGCCATTCCTTCGTCTTGATTTTCATCTCTTTCCTCTCCAATTTCAGAGGTGTCAGCCGTAAAGGCCACAATCTTCTTTTTCTCATCCTCATGGTACCTGTTAATATGATTTTGTTCATAAGCTATTATGTTGCCTCTGAGCTCATCATATGTCATATTTTGCAAGTCTTCGTCATCAAAGATAACAACTTTTGTTTCCCAAGCCTTTGGAAGGCTTCTTACAAGTTTGCTAACTTTTAGTGAGTTTGAATACACCATTCCCACAGATTTTAGTTCACATACAATTTTGCTGAACCTTGAGAATATGGATTCAATGTTTTCATCATCGGCCATTTTGAATAATTCGTATTCATTTACAAGAGAGATGATTCGAGCTTCCTTGACTTTAGTAGTTCCTTCATAGGTTACATCAAGTTTGTCCCACATCTCTTTCGCAGTTTCACAAGTTGAGATTTTATCATATTCAGCTCCGCTTACTGCACAATATAACAAACTTATAGCTTTACCATTAGTCTGAATTGCCTCTTATTGTTCCTTGGTAATATCGAAAGATTCAAGGTCAAATGGTTTTTCAGTTCCATCCTTCTCAGTTAGTCCGGGAATAGGATTTGGTCCTTTTTTGATGGCTATCCAAGCTTGATGATCATTTGAAGAGACAAAGATTCTGAATCTATTTCCAGTAAGAATAATGTTGTCCGTTGAAGTAAGGTGGTTAATGTGAATAATGTCCGTCTTGAAGTAATGCACCAGGTAATTGATAGTGTGCCATTTGATCTTTACTCACGTGTGGTTAAACACTAAATGTGTGAGACCTGCCCTGATACAAATTGATATTGAAGAAGGGGGGGTGAAATATATAAAAACTCTCCGTCGACTACCTGTTAACGTTAGTTGACTATCCTGCAGGTTAGTATATAGGTTGATAATAAAGAGAGTTTGTAGTAAGTAAAGAACACAAGAGTTTTTATACTGGTTCGGATCACCAATGTGGTGCCTAGTCCAGTCTCCTTGGGTTCAAGGGCTTTCCTTAAGAGCGTTGCGGAGTCTTGAGTTACAGTAATTCATAACTTGATCCTGTCTGATATGCAAATCAGATTTCTATATGACACTGCCTCAACTTGTGAACCTACACTCATATTCTCTCTTTTTCTTTTCTTTTCAATTATATCACTCACGTATTTACAAAGCTTTATGAAAGATAAAAGAAGGTTGTATATATAGCTCAAGTGAAGTTGCGTAATGCTCTTGGTCTTCTAAGTTCTTCATTTATAGGCTGAGAGTTGAGGCGTATTTTAGATCTTTATGAAAAACCCAAGGTAATTTCCTTCAATCAAGGTTTTGTAATGATACCTTGATTGAGAAAGATTTTGTCTCTAATTTGATTTGTCATGCCAGGTTGATTTCTGCCTTGAATCAGAAGTTGGCTAGTTGTCATATTGTGATCTACTTTTGCTCATGTAATAATCTCCTTCCTTTGTTGATGTGATTATCCTTTTGGTGCTGAGATTGAATTTCCTTGATTGATTTTGTCAATCAATGTTGATATCTCTTTCCATTGATACTTTGCTTTTTCTTTTTTAGTTTCTGGAGACTGAATTTGTGATTGATTCAGCATCTAGAGTCATTGCATAATCCTGAATTTCTGTTCGTGTTCCTGTCATTATTCAAAATATGGCAATTTAACAACACATAGGGACAACTAGTATACTTGCAAGCCGTCCTAAATATTCCTATAGATTCATCAAACATATCTCATCCTAATGATCATATGGTCACTAGGAAGATTCACTTTTCAACATCAAGTATACACACACAAGGCATTACTATTGCCTATCATAATCACATATCTTTAATTAAGAGAGCTCATGCTTTGACTTCAAATATACACATAGTTCATCAATACCTTCATAATACTCACATAATCAAATTATAACATGATAATATCAGAATACATGAAGTAATGTCGACGAGGCCAAATTGTTTCACAATTTATAATGTAATGATGATGAGGCCACATTATTCACAAGTATAGCACATAAGCATCACCACTATAAGTTGACCATACCAATCATAACAATTGAAACACCTATGCTACACAATATAGTAAGGGTTAGGTCAACATTCCACCAATTCAATCTCACAACTTCAATCCATAGCCTATTCAACCAAGTCATTACTCAAAGGCTCTTACCCATAGCCTTGATCACCAGTTCAATCCAATAATCTTACTATACAAAGAATTTAAAGTAAAAAAATATGAATTTTTCAATCTAAGACAGCCTACGCATAATTCTAACATATTTTTCCATAATTCAATAGCCCAAAGTAAACTACATATGAATTCAATAGTATAGAGACATGATCAATTCACCCATAATATAGTTAAAAATAAGGATTGCATGAATTGCATGGGTTCAAAAGGAATTTGATCTAAAATCATTCAACTAACATCAATTATATCATCAAACATTGTTTCAAATCGTTTATGCAAGAACCCATGGCTGCAAGTTGAAATAAAAGGAATCATGTTTTGATCATCTTTGAAAAATCTTTGGAATTGACTCCTTGAAGAAATAGATTTACAGGATAAAGAACCATACCTTAATTGTGATTAAAATACCACAAGATTTATGGAGAAAAACATGAGAAAAACAATCTTCTTCCTTGGAGCTCCCAAGCTTCAACAATGAAGGTTTTGGAGAGAAGAATGGAGAGGTTTTACTTTAAGTTAAGGGTTTAGATTTGATTGGTGAGTTTAGGGGTTTAAAAAGACTCAATAAACGTCAACAAGTCATCCCCAAATTACTCAAAAGACCATTGCACTTATTGGACAATTTAACTAATTCAAAATTGACTTAAAAATGATGCGACCAAAATAGGGAGTTTACTGCGCTTTGCGAAGGCATTTTAAATCGTGGTTCTGGAATATTTTCAGACAGAATGGTTATTGACAGCCCCACATCGCAGGGCATGGTTTTTGCCCCATAAGTGCCAGCTGCGGGACGTGCAGCCACTGCAACATCTTGGCTGGCGTGGAATCTTGGATTTGTCATGTTTGGGTCCTCCTTGGGGACACTTATGCTGGTCCCCGGGGCGTCGTTCTGGGATATTTGGACCTTTTAAAGTTAAGGATATGTGTAGGAACCATCTATACTCAATTTTACCTTCAAATCATCCCCCAAAACTTCACTACAAAACACTACGACACACTATTTCAACTTCGACTAGTTTCCAAACGTCTTGGACTTTCTAGGACGTTTAACCTCCAAACACTTCCAAACATTATAACTGCCTATGAACACTATTACTAACCATTTTAGGACCTTAAAACATCATGACACAAGTGTTAGTCTCTAGATCAACCTACCTCATTTTTTAGGGTGTAACACTAAATTGCATTAAGAAAGGATTTTTGATCAAATTCATGTTTTCTCATGTTGATTGTGCATCTTTATATGTTAATTATGCAATTAAATTCATGATAGAAGGTAAGCAGAATATTTGATGTCACTTTAATGTGTTGTGCTGTAACCTCACAATGAGAATTTGAGTCTCTTTTAAAAATGTGTGAGTTTTATGATTTGGAAAGTATTAATGTAAGCTCACTCTTGAAAAGTGAAGGAATGTCTAGATAGTTTCCTTGTGTGTGAATATAAATTGTAAGATTTTACCTAATTAATTCTACTTTATGAAGGCTAGGGTTATACTAGAAATAGAAATTTATGTGAAGTGACTTCCT
Source organism: Solanum sitiens (assembly GCA_016801875.1). Taxonomy (NCBI): domain Eukaryota; kingdom Viridiplantae; phylum Streptophyta; class Magnoliopsida; order Solanales; family Solanaceae; genus Solanum; species Solanum sitiens. The sequence continues at coordinate 548,042 of JABWTJ010000351.1, read as the reverse complement.
ATTGATGTGATGTGTGTGGTGTGACTTACCATTTTTACCTCCTTAGGAAGGAAATATTAGCATGCTTTTGTTAAAAGTAGATAAGTTATCTTATAAGTGGATTGAACTTTGTGCATTGCTTGAGTATGAAGTCATGATAACATGTCAGTATGTTAAGGAGAAGTAAATTCCTCCTTAAACATAACTAAACATGGTGATGTTAAGTATGGACTAAATGGTATTATGTCCAAAAGATGAGGATCTTTTATGATCTACGTTACTCATGATCTATGCGCATCGAGTGTAAGTTACTTGTTTGCTTCTTTAGTGATGTGACTCTGCCTATGTGTCACTTAAAGGCTGTTGCATGTTGATCTCTAAATGAAATGAGATGTAATGACCATGTTATGACTATGAGAAGGATGTTCCTCCTATGAACATGACTATAGCCTATGTTTTTGATCCATTAAAGAGTGAGTGAATAAAGGTTTTTGCTTGCTTTGGTTACATTGAGATCAAAATGGTTTGAAGTTGCTTTTCCTTGTAAGTTTGGTGCATTGACTTTTATGTGATGATGTGGAAAATATTGTGAGATTCTCTATGGTCCATTGAGTCCTTCAAAGTGTTTTAAAATGTCACAAGTGTCATTTGAGGACGAATGTTCCCAAGTAGGGGATATTGTAAGGTCCCTCAAAATGAAGTAAGGTGCCTATAGCCTTAGATGTTCCTAAAAACATAACAATGTGTTAAATAAGTATTTTAAAGTATTCATACTTGATTAAAAGTTATTTGGAGGTCAAACGTCCAAGAACGTTCGATGACGTTCGAAAGTTAGTCTTGAAATATGCTTGCGTGTCTTAGTTTATCTTGGCATGTTTTACGTGTTCGTTTTGGTTCAAATTTATTTGAGAGGTCCTTAACATATATAAAAGTGTATTTACGTTGGAAAGGTCCGGGCATAACTCCCCAAGGACCACCCAAAGGGTCCTTGAGGGGACCCAAAAGGCTGCCTAGACAGTGCCTTGGCAATATCCGTCTTGGGAAAGCAAACGACGTACCGTACTCTAGGTGACGCCTCGTCGATGGGGGCGTATGTAAACACTTAGACTTCTGATCTTATGCCCCCAACGTTTAGCCTCAGTCACAATCTAAGGAAGGACAGTACGTCCCCGTCGTTCACACGACGGTCCGTCAGCCCAAAGGTAGATGGAACCTGCAATTCTGCTACATGCACGCTGCCATGCTAAAGGGTGAATGGGCAATTCACCCCATGTCCTAAATAGACCGTATTCAGTTATTTTATCTATTTTAGGGTATATTCAGTTAGTTAAAAAGAATAAAAGCTAATTCCCAATTCATTTTTCAAAAATAGGCTTTTCTCTCAAAACAAAACCTCTCTAGAAAACTCCATTGAGATGACGCTCAATGCTTGTAGATTGGATTTCCATGGGTTCTTCATCAACATTTCGTGGTCTTTTCATGTAATAAGGTGTGATGATCCTTCATATTTAGATATCCTTTCATCTAGAGAGTTCCTTCAATGGTTTCAAAGAGAAATCATGATCAAAACTCCATATCATTCAATCTAGCCATGGGTTGCTTCTCATAAAAATTTGAAAAGCATGCATATGATGAATTATGGATATGCTTCGGTTTACAATGATGTTTTCAATTTAATTTCATAATAAACTAATGTTCCTCCTAAAATCCAAATTTAGACTATAATGTGGGTAATGTGATTTTGAACCTATGATGTTTGCATTTTGATTTCGTTTATGTAATGGTACCTTAAGGTCCGGTTTTATACATAAATTGATGTTGAATTATGGGGATTGATCAATGATGATCAAATATTGGAGAAATTTTAAGTTGGCCCTATGCTCTCTACTTTGTATGGAATTCATGGTAGATTGGCTTTGTATGACATTGTGTTGTATGGTCCACTTATGGTGGCGGTGTTTTCCTTCTTGTCAATATATATATATGTTGATCATGGCCTTGAAGGCAAATTGATGTATTATGAATGCGTGGTTATTATGATCATACAATGTAATGTTATATGCCCAGTCTCAAATGCTAGTTCATGATCTAGGTTACCTTGATGATGTGATGTCAATTGAATTAAATTATTAGGTTCAGGTGTGATATGTGCTGCTATTGATGAAGTGATATTGGTTAATCACCCCTACCAAGATACCCTAAATGAATTTGTGATATTAGTCTATGTTAGGAGTCTTGGATGTAATGTGAAAGGGTCTTGTCTCCTATGCTATTATGTGGTGTATGGTCTATGCTTGAATGTGCATTGTGGTCTTAAGAGATTGACTTCCTCAATATGATGTTGATATCCATTATGTGATCATGTTGGTCAATGTACACACACTCACACCTCATTCATCCTTAGAGGTAGTAAAGGTTCATGGTGTCTAATGAAAGGATAATTCTCTTATGCACTCATGTCTACTACTATGGTGTAAAGTATAGGTCCATGAAGTATGATATGTATCTTAACTAGGATGAATTGATGGGTGTACTAGAGTAAGCAACAGTATGGTACTTTGCCTATACATTGCACATGTCTACTTTGATAGAATAGTTCCTAGGGTGATTACTCTATATACATGAATATGAATGCATAAGGTGTAGGCCATGTATGCTTAAAGTATGTCTCTAAGCTAAAGGGCTTGATATGTATTTCCCAAGCTCAAGGAAAGGGATCCTTATGTTTCAAGGATTTCTGATATTCTATTTCATTCAAAGTATATGTAATAGCTTAGATATTATGTGATGATGTTAAAGGGCCATGTCCTTATTCTATTCTACTGATGTTGATTCTACGATGGAAAAAGAGACTTAGAGTCTAACTATGTATTATGACTTATATTATATATATATATATATGAAGTGATGATTCTACCATACGATGTGCTATAAAAAGTTTTAAATTTTCCACTAAATTTACCTATGACAATGCGATGACTAATAACTGTGGGCTTGTATAAGACCTCTGAGAGGTCATGTACGCCATGTCTTCTAGGGGGTGTTCCCTGGTAGTGACAGGATGGTAGCATGAGGATGTGTATAGATTATCGGCAATTGAATAAGGTCATTATTCGTAATAAGGACCCTTTGCCTAGGATAGATGATATTTTTGACCAATTGCAAGGTGCAACGGTCTTCTCTAAAATTGAGTTCAGTTCGGATATCATCAATTGAAGAGTAGGACTGAAGATATACCCAAGACGATGTTTAGGACTAGTCATAGGCACTATGAATTTTTAGTTTTGTCGTATGGGTTGACTAATGCACATGCGTCTTTCATTAGATTGATGAATGGAGTAGGAAGACTTTTCTTGACTCTTTTGTGGTAGTCTTTATCGATGACTTTTTGGTGTATTCAAAAAGTGAAGAAGAGCATGCTAACCATCTTCGTACTGTTTTGGGTATCCTTGAAAAGCAAAAGTTATATGTAAATTTTTCCAAGTGAGAATTTTGATTGAATTTAGTTGCATTTTTGGGTCATATGGTATCAAAATAAGAAGTAAGGTTAGATCTCAAAAACGTTAAAGCGGTTGAGAATTGGGTACGACCTAGTTCGGTGACAAAAGTTCGGAGTTTTGTGGGACTTTCTAGATACTATAATCGTTTTGTTAAAAATTTTGCTTTAATTTCTACTCACTTGACCAATTTAACAAAAAGGATGTACCGTTTGAATGGTCTTGAAAATGTGATGACAACCTCCATAAGTTCAAGACTCTTTTGACCACCGCGCCCATTTTAGCATTATGGGTTGAGGGTAAGGACTTTATTGTTTATTGTGATGCTTCACATGTTGTATTGGGTGTTGTATTGATGCAGGATAAGAATGTCATAGTTTATGTCTCGCATTAGTTTAAGGTGCACGAGAGAAATTTTCCCACTCATGATTTTGAGTGGGAAGCAATGGTATTTACTCGTAAAATCTAGTGACATTATTTGTATGGAGTTAAGTGTGAGGTATTTAGTGATCATCGTAGTTTGCAACATGTATTCACCATAATGGATTTGACTTTGAGAGAATGAATATGGATGTAATAACTCAAGGATTATGATGTGATTATTCAATACCACCCGGGTAAGGAAAATGTTGTGGTAGACGTTTTAAGTAAAAAAACGAAAAGTATGGGTAGTTTAGCTCACTGGAGTGGAATCAAGGAAATTCCGACCTTAGAGTCTAAGTTCATGCAGTTGGGGATTTCTGAAAGAGGTGGGTTGTTAGTTAGCATTGAAGCTATGTCCATGTTCATAGAGGAAATCAAGGACAAGAAATCTACATATGGAGATTTAGATGATCTTAGAACAAGGATTGCAATCGGTAAGTCTCAAGGAACCAATCTATATGCAGATGGTGTTCTAATCTATAAAGGTAGAATGTGTGTTTCAAGAGGTTATGATTAGATCCCAAGGCTGTTGCCGGAGGATCATGGCTCACACTATTCTATTCATCCGGGTGTGACCAAGATGTAAAGAGATCCGAAATGAGTTCATTGGTGGTCGGGTATGAGATAAAACATCGATAAGTTTGTGGCAAAGTGTCAGAATCGTAAAAAAGTTAAGTATGAATATTAAAGGCTTGCGGGGCTACTTCAAAAGATGAAAATTCCGAAATGGAAGTGGGAAAGGATAGCTATTTGGATTGTAGTTGATAGGTTGACTAAGTCAGCCCATTTCATTCATGTAAGGGTGGATTAAGACATTGAACAATTGGCTAGAATTTATGTGAAGGAGGTAGTAAGGCCGCAGGGTGTGCCCCTTTCAATCATCTCAGATCGTGGCAGCATTTTCACTTCCATGTTTTAGAAGAAGTTGCATGATGAATTGGGAATGAAATTCACTTATAGTAAAGCCTTGCATCCCCAGACGGATGGACAATAAGAAAAGACTATACAATTGTTTGAAGACATGTTGAGAGCTTGTGTAATTGACTTTCAAGGAAATTGGGATAAGTTCCAACCCCTATTTGAGTTATCCTATGATAATTGTTATCACTCGAGCATTGATATGGAACCATTTAAGGTGTTTTATGGGAGAGGATGTAGATTTCCTATAGGCTTGTTCGAATCAGGAGATGTTAAACCTTTGGTGGTTGACTTAGTAAAGGACGCTCAAAAACAGGTGAGGAGCATTGAAGACAAACTTCTAACCGCGCAAAGTATTCAAAAGAAGTAAGCGGATCACAAGATAAGACATATGGAATTATAGATGGGTGAGAATGTTCTTCTCAAGATCACCCATGAAGAGTGTGATGAGGTTTGGTAAGAGAAGTAATTTGAGTTCTCGCTATATTGGTCCTTTTGAGATTCTTGAGCGTGTATGACAGTGGAGTGGTGCTACCTCCTTATTTTTTCGGTGTACATCGCTTATTTCATGTTTCTATGTTGAAGATATATCACGGTAATGACGACTATTTCATTTACTATAACTCAATAGTGCTAGACAAAGACCTCCAATATGAGGAGGAATCGATTGCTATTCTTGATCATGATTTTTTAAAGTTGAGGACAAAAGGGATTAAGTCCGTGAAAGTTCAATTGAAGCATCTTCCGGTTGAGGAAGCTACTTGGGAGAACGAGAAGGATGTGCGAGACAAGTATCCACAATTGTTCATAGAATCTGGTACTACCTTGTTTATTTTCTAGCCTACTTGTCCTTAGTTGATCAGTCGTGGATGAGTGAAGGGTAAATTGATATATATTTTAATGATAAGTTTTTGTCGTTACACAAATGCCAATCGGGAAAATCGGGGATGGAATTGTTTTTTCGTAGAACTAGGATTTTCCAAATCTCTTCATGTTTGGAGGAAATTGGAGTCTTCAATGTGTAGAGAAATCAGCTAGAGATCTGGTGGAGTAAATAGGAATTTGATTACATGATCAGTTAGATGACTCGTTAGGGGATCCATATGACTTTACGGAATCAAATTTGGATAAATAGACCACCTGGAATCGCCAATAGAGATAAGGGTACTTTTTGGGTGTAGTGTGTTAAGAGTATGATGTGACTAAATAGGAATTTGATTACATGATCAGTTAGATGACTCGTTAGGGGATCCATATGACTCTGAATCGGGATTCTTGCTGCTACAGTGATGCCGCTACAGCGGGATGGGTACCTCTATAGCAAACGAGGCGGAGACTGAATTACACAATTTTTGTAATTTTTCAAGATGGAGATCACTTGTTCAAAAAGTGTGTAAGCACCCTCAAAATGAACTAATGTTCTTAGAGCCTTACATGTGTCTAAAAAGGTTTAAAATATGTTAATTAAGTGTTTTCTAGTACCCATACTTGATTTGAAGTCATTTGGAGGTCAAACATCCAAGAATGTCCAAGACGTTCGAAAGTTGATCTTTAGACGTGCTAGTGTGTCCTGTATGTTTTCCTTGTTTTTATGTGTTGTTTGAGGTCCAAAAACAGTAGGGGTGACCCTAGCATCTTTATAGACATGTTTAGGATCAAACGTTTGGGTACGACTGCCCGATGGACCAAACGTTGGACAAGGAGGCTGCCCAAGGCAGTGAGCAGCAGCAAGAAGTGGATCTTCCCTTGCGTGGAGCGCCCTACATGAGGGTCACTACCTCAAAAATTATTTGGGGTAGAATCAGAGGTTGCCTCCGCGGCGCGCAGCCACTTCCTAGATTCAATTTCTTTGTTTTAATGTCATGTTTGACATGTCCAAAGGTCTCAAAAAGTATTGGGGTATTTTTGTCACTTAGGGAGACAGTTATAAATTATTTTTAGGATTTATTTAACCCTTTCCCAAGCCAAAACCCCAACACCCAATAAGAAAATTAAAAATCCAAATCTCCCTTCTCTTCCAAATTCTCTCAAACCTCCATTGGAGGGAAAACTCAAGGTGCAAGCTATGGGCTGGATTTTCATGGTTTCTTCTCCAATTTTTCGTGGGCTTCATCCTTAGTTATCCATTCATCTAAGGAGTTCCTTCAATGGTTTTTTAAAGAGAATTTATATTCAATATTCCTATATTTCAATCTAGCCATGGGTTCTTTCTCAAATTGATTTCAACGGCATGATAATGATAAATTGATTATTATATACTATTTTAAAGATGAATTGGAATCCAATTTTATGATGAACCCATGATCCTCCTAAATCATCAAATTGGCCTATAATGTGGGTCTTGTGATCTTCACTCTATGTTGATTGAATTATTTTCCAACTATAATTAATTACCTATTGCTATTGTTAATAATGTTAATTGAATATGAACTGTTGATGAGTAATCAATGATGATCAAGGTTTAGGGATTGGGTAAATTGATCTATGTTCCTCTACTTTCTATAGACTTGAAGAAGTAGTGTACCTAATGTGATATTGAAACCGTGATGTTTAAAGTACGATTTTGTTTATGTAATGGTATCTTTAGATACTGTTTTGTACATATTTTGATGTTGATTATGGGAATTGATCAATGATAATAAAAGCTTGAAGGAATTGTAAGCTGGCCCTATTCCCTCTACTTTTCTATAGAATTTCTAGATGCTTTGCCTTGTATGGGATTGTGTGGTGTGGTCAACTTATGGTGGCGGTCATGTAGCGGCTCTTCTTCTCTGTCTCTATCTCTCTATTTACTTGATAAAAATAACAGACAAGCACAAACTCCAACTCTTATTCTTTGATTATCTTTTTTTTTTGTTTGGTTTTATATTTTTGGGTTTATCACTTAGTTATCGTCATATTTCAGGGCACAACAAATTTTTATTAGTTGTCACCCACAACTTATCGATCAGACGCTATCATATGTATTGGATATCATCTCCCAGCCTTAAAAGAAAAAAAGTGGATTTCATTAAAAATAAAATAAATATATTGAAAATAAATTGTTAGTAAATATAGAAATGTGTCATTTTTTAAATAAGAAAAGTAAATCTAGGACAAATGGAGTATTAGTTTATGTTAGTCATTCATTTATATTGTTAGTTTATGTTACTGATCCATTTATATTGTTGAATATGATAACCTCTTTCAAATTCAATTATTTGTAATTAGAATCAATAGCTAAATAAAATTTATTGACTTTGGAGTACACACCACCAAGTCTGACGTAAGTAAGGATATTTGATCACTCTTTTTTCCCTTCCTTACTATATATATATATATATATATATATATATATATATATTGACCATTTATAAGTTTGGAGAATAACCACAAAAATGATGTGTGCCTATGTTTTTTTGTTATAAATATGGAAATAAAAATGGTCATAAGGGTTTTAATTTTATGATTAAGAATTTCAAACTTAAAAATACGTGTACTATCAAATAATTAATATATGTTTTTCAGTTATTATTTTAAATAATATCAATTAATTAGCTTAAATAATTTGGCCTAGCACGGGCCATATTTTTCTAGGAGACTATTTCTGTGTTCTGGACGCTAAAGTCAGCTTACAAGACGGAGCAATTTGCAAAGCACACCTAGAATCTTAAATCATTATTCTTAAGGCAGGTATCTTATGATGTTTCATGGTCAAATTACCCTAAGACTTGCTGATTTTCATTGATAATAATAATATTTCGCCCAATTTACACGCAAAACTATTTTACTGGAGGTGTCGGGTAACTCTTACAAACATAGGTAGCTAGAATTTCTTGATTTGTTCAATATGTTTAAATACCTAAACTAATGTCTCTCCTTACCTTATTTACAAATTCTGTTTGACCTCAAACAATGTTAGGATATTTGTTGCTATTTGATTCTAAACAGAATTTTTATTCTCTTTCTATTCATAACTTCTCTCGAAACAGTGTTTCGTTTCTAATTTCAGATTTTTTTCGATCAACCCAACAAGCTCATACTAAACATTCTACTGTCATGAAATTAACACTCAATATCACAAATATAAGAAAAACAAGCTCAAAAAAGTTATCTTTACCTACGAAAACAAGAAAAACAGTAACCTGGATTATAAAGTCCTTTAGGAGCAGTAGCATAAATTTCTTAATTAGGGCATCCTTGACAAGAATCAGATTTTCCAGTTATTTCAGATTGTGGACCTGTGAATCTGAAAATTCAAAAAAAGAAGCTTAAACACTGAAATCAAAGAATAAAAATGCAAAATTTAAGATTAAATAAAGAATCTACATACGTTTAGGAGCATTCTCTGGGATTTCACCATTTTCCATCTTCTTCAACAACCACAACAACAAGTTCTAATTTAAAATTTAAACTTTAATAAACTTAAAAGTGAAAAATTATCAATAAAAATTTTAAATTTTAATAAACTGACAAACTATAAGTAAATAGTAGTACTCTATGATTCGATGCAACCTTTTGTAATTCAGAGAAATTGCTATAAATATGTCTATTAGGATTTAGGGCTATGAAGTTTTATAAAGAAAAAATAAGGTTTTATATCGCCTTTGACTTCTACTTTTTGTTTAATCTGCGTGGAATAAGGCATCAACAAATTTCATTTCAGCCAATATCCCTTTTTCGCATGTGAATTTAGGCAATACAAAAGGCACAAATTTTATGAAAAACTCAAATTCTCATTTGTCATATAAATCCACATAACAGTGGAAGCATTCATTTTATCAAAATCTAACATACCCAGTTGAAGAACTAACCAAATTTAAGGTCAAATTAACGCTGGAAGCTAAGCGATAAACCTAAAAATATAAAATCAAACAAAAAACGATTGTCAAAGAAGAAGAGTTGGAGTTTGTGCTTGTCTGGTTTTTTTATTAAGTAAATAGAGAGAAAGAGAGATAGAGACAGAGAAGAAGAGCCACCATGTGTTTATCCAAGAGCAAAATGTAAAGAAACGTATATGAATGCATAGCAACTTGCTATAATGAAATGACCAGAATGCCCTTATTTTCAAATTTAATGACAACAAGCAGCCATGTTAAAATGTTTGCAAACTGTCTCTTCTATATGTTACTTATTGTCATTCTACATGTAATGTGATCATGGACTTGTAGGCATTTGTGTTATAAATGTATGTTTATGATGATCACACAATGTGAAGTATTTTGCCTAGTCTCCAATGCTAGTTCACGATATAGCTTATAATGATGATGCTTTCTATATGTGAATGAAGATGTTAGGGTTAGGGGTTTATACGTTTGACATTGTTGATGTCTATTGATGATTGGTTACTCTTGTTTAGCATAACCCCTACCTATGAACCTCTACATGAATGTGTGGTCCTAAGCATGTTAGGAGTCTTTGATGCAATGTGAATTTATCTTGTCTTCTGCGATAAATTATGGTGTGTGGCCTATGCAGGAATGTATAATGTTGTCTTAAAAGGGTGGCTGCCTTAATGTGAAGTTCATAGCCATTATGTGATCATGTTGACTAATGTACACACACTCGCACATTATACATGCTTACAAGTAGTATAGATTCATGGTGTCTAATGAAAGGATATTCTCATATGCACTAATGTCTACTACTATGCATGTTAAGTATATGTCCATTAAGTATGAATGTACTCCTTAACTAGGATGACTTTATAGGTGTACTAGTATGGGCAAGGGTATGGGACCATGTCTATGCATTACACATGTGTGCCTTGATAGGATAGTTAATTCCTAGGTGGTTGTCTATGTTTAAGAATATGAATGCATGATTAAGATATGAACATGTCTTATATGATATGATGTAGTATGAATATGCATAGTGGCTAAATGTGTTTATATGAAAGAATTTCTCATATGGTTACACCTATACACTTATGCATGAATGAAGTACAAGTATGAACATGTGTAGTCAAAGGTGTTTATGTGAATGATTTGCTCACATATATGTACAAATACACACACATGAAAGTATGTCTGAGATGCTTGCATGATTATCTAGTCAATAGAGGATCTTTTGCAAGGTGTTCTCAAGGGTATCCTAAACTAGATGGTGCTTGAATATGCTATGTCCATGTGAAAGGATTTTACACATGATTTAGGTTGATGAAATAACTCTCTCATCAATGACGTATGAGCTAAGCATATGGGGAGTCAATCTCCTAAGCCTATGTTTTATAAAGTAATGTAATAAAGGCTTTTCAATAAAGGGAACTTAGCTTAGCACCGAGTGAACTTGAAGTTGAGGGGTGTCCTTCCCAATGTGGGAAGGTAGGTTCACCATTATTCTCATGAGGTGGACAACAACAATGCCTCAAAAGGCATAAATAGTGTTTCCATATATGCCTCCAAGTTCCATAAACTATGTCTGCCCCATAGGATCTAGAAAGTGATATCACCTAAGATGCTAGCATGATGTTAATGTTATACTTTGGCTAAGTAGAGCACCTCTTCTTGGTGTGAGGTTCTACAACACGGGATTCTATGTTTAGCTACCATGGTATTAGTTACCCTAATTTAAAATAGACAATGGAAGTAAAGTAATGAATGGACCCTAACTAGTATAAGCTATTGATATTCCTTAGTGTAGGTGAGGGTATGAGACTTTACCTATGTCTTGCGCAATTAGCTCTTGAAGGAAGTTCTAGGAAGGTGTTCTAATGTATATGTATATGTATATGTTTCTTATGCATGACATTGTAGTGTTGTCTACTTGTTGTGATGATATGCATGATATGAAGTTCTAATGAGGCTATATGATTAACGTATAACTTGATGTGCATGTAGTTGACTATAGTATCATGATTGATGTATGAAGTGCATGTTAAGGCTTGTAGTCTCTTTGTAGGTTTACTTAGTATGTGTAAGGTTTTGGGACTTCACATGTACATTGTACTAGTAGGCCTAGAATTATATTATGAGTAGGGGTATATGGTATCTTATGGAGTGAAGTCCAAAACTATAATTGTTGACTATTGTCTTGCTATATGGATGTCGGAAGTCATGACTTGTATGTGGTCTTGGAATGAGTTCTTCTATGTGGTCAATAAAATATATTGGGTCAAATATGAAGGGTATGTCTTGTTATATTAAATTGTTCTATGAATGTATGTATTGATTCATAAAGGTTGTATGTATGAGTACCTTGTGGCTTAAGGATGATACTCGAGTATGGATAGTGTGATGGGACATTATACATACATTGCACCAAGTATCACTAAAGGGTTACTTCGGAAGTTAAAGAATTAAGAAGAAAATAAGTTCACTGTAAAGGAAGGATTAGCTTACAGTAAATGGAAATAAGCTTACTGTAAAGTTTTCCTAATTATGTCATAAATGCAATATATGATTTATGTTGTGTTGTGACCGTTCGACATGTCTATATGAAGTACGTGAATTTTATGACGATTATTGTATCAAATGTTTATGAAGTTTTCACAAAAAGGCATGATGCATGTTTTCAAAGTAAAATGTCCATTTTAAATGCATGTTTTTGCATGGTTGTTATACTTAGTGCATTCTTGTACTAACACAACTCTTCTTTAACTTTTTACACAAATTGTAGGTTATGGATGCTTAAAGGATGTCTCTATGGTGAAGGTCTTGATATGTGTTTCCCAAGCTCAAAAAAAGGAATCCTTAAGATTCAAGAATGTCCTATGTCAAGTTTATTCTAGAGTTAATTAATAATTTAGTTATGTATTATGTTATAAGGGTCGTGTCCCTAATGAACTCTATATATGTTGAGTCTAAGATGACAAAAGAGACTTAGATTCTAACTATGTACTTATGATATTTTATATATAACAAAAGTGATATTCCTAGCATATGATGTGCTATGAAAAGAGCTAATTGTTCCACTAAATTCACCTATGACAATGAGATGAATGATGACTATGGGCTTGTATAAGACCTCTGAGAGGTCAAGTACACCATGTTACCTCTAGGGTGTTCTCCCCGGTCGTGACAAACGTGGTATCAGAGCATGAGGTTATAAAAGTGGTTTTAGGGTCCAAAGTCTCATATTGCCACGTCTAGTAAAGTCTCGTTCGTTGGTGGTGAGTCGCGACACATCCATGAGCGAGAGGCTATAAAAAGGTAGAGTTTTCCTTCTTCACTATTCTCAAGTCGTGCCATAGAGGTTACCTCTATAAGATCTCCCTCTTATATTTTCTTATCTGGTGGTCTTTTATATGTGATTGCTTGGATGAGATGGTATCTCAATGTTTGAGGGAAAAAGGTGAGTTTTGATGTTCATCTTGTTTTTATGGTTTGATGAGTATGTGTGAAGGTGAATTTTGGCATGCTTTTATGATGTGATGCCAATTATGACCATATAAGTGATTTAGTTGAAATGACATGATATGTGAAAATTTATGGTATGATATTGTTATAGCTTGTGAAAGAAGTTGTTATGGTTAAAATGAGTTTCCTTTAGGAATAATGAGTTGCTTTGAAGAAGTGTGGTAAATAGCAAAATATGCATGTTGTCTTATATGTGTGTAATGTCTCATAATTTGTTTCCTTGTATGGACTGGAGTCTTTGTATAGGCTTGATCCTGAAGTGAAGGTGGTGTGCTTAGTTTGTAGGGTGATGATGTGGGTTGGAATGACCTAGAAGTTACCTTACCCTAGTGTTGCAACAAAAGAAAGAGGCCTTATGACTAAGTCTCCTTTCATGACCCTTGGTATTTATGGTATACTTGAGACCTTATGTGGTTGAGTAGTATGACCTAACTTGAATGTTACGAATTTCCATTAGGTGTTGAACTTAGAGTAAAGATGATGTTTGAGGTATTATCCCTTGATGATTGAGTTACCAGACTCCTTTATGTGAGATTAGGAGTGACGACACTCAATGATGTTGAACCTTCTTTTGTGAGGAGTATATAGATTAGTTTTGACTTGACTTGACCTTGGTGTTAAGGGCATGATGTGGTTAGGCTTACCCCAAGTCGGTGATAAGGAGCCTATATTGTAACGTGTGGAATGCCCTTGATATTTCTATGTTGAGTTCTTTTGAACTTCTTTATGTTGGAAATCACTTTTGGTTAAAATTGATAAAGCTTTTTTTTAAGCCTGGATCCCAAGAGTAGGGTGATGTGCTTAGTTGCTAAGGTTGGCAAGCTAAGGTTCTCTTAAGGTTTAGTTAAGTTACTCTTAAGTGGTTTTACCCTAAGTAGGGGATGGTGATGGGAGTAGTAAGGGTATAGATATCTCTATCTTGTCCTTCTATTCTAACATGAGCTTGAGACAAAAGAGTTCCTAGAAGCTTGTTCATGATAGGAGTCTTGCATAAAATTTTGAGTTGCATATTTTCCATATGTTAGGTATGCCTTTATTGACACTATGTTAATCATGTTTTTGAAGATTATAAATTGCATGAAAAAGGCTTTTTGATCAAATTCATATTTTCTCATGTTGATTGTGCATCTTGATATGATAGTTTTGCATGTAACTTCATGAGATAAGGTAAGAAGCATGTTTGAAGTCACTCTTAATGTGTGGTGTTCTAAGCCATCAATGACAAATTGAGTGTCCTTAAAATGAAAAATGATGAGTCTCTTGAAAAATATGTGACTTTTATGACTAGGGTAGTGTTAATGTAGGCTCACTCTTGAGAAGTGATAGTGTGTTTAGCTAATGTTCTTGACGTGCCTATAAATATCATGAATTTTTCTAATTGATTCATGCCTATGAAACCTGTTGTCATGCTAGAAATTGAAATTTTGTGAAGTGACTTCCTATTGTTGTGATGTGTGTGGTGTGACTTACCATTTAGACTTCACTAGGAAGGAAGTATGAGCATGTTTTGGTAGAAAATTGAGAATTTCTCATTTAAAATGAATTGACCTTTATGCATTGCTTGTCCATGAATTCATAAGACATGTAAATGTGTTAAGGGGAAGGACATTCTTTCTTAAACTTAACTAAGCATGGTAAGGTTGAGTATGGCCTTCATGACATTATGTCTAAAAGATAAAGATCCTTGTTAATTTACTTGACTCAGTCTATATGCATTGAAGTGTGAGTTGCTTGTGTTCTTCTAGAGTTATGTTGAACTCGCCTATGTGTGTCTGAAAGGTTGTTGCATACTGAGCTACTAATGAACTGAAATGTAAAGACCATGTTATGATTAGGAGAAGGATGTTCCTCTTATGAACATGATAAGAGCCTATGTATTTGATGCATTTTGAAAGTGAGTGAATAAAGGTTTTGCTTGCTTGTGTTGCATTGAGTGCTAATATAGTTTGAAGTTTGTGTTCCCTGAAACTTTGGTGCACTGACTTTTATGTGATGATTTTTTTAATGTTGTGAGCTGCTATATGGTTCATTGAGTCCTTAATGTGGTTAAAATGTTCCAAGTGTCATTCGAAGATGAATGTTCACATGTGGGGGATATTGTAAGGACCCTCAAAATGAATTAAGGTTATTAGAGCATCACATGTGCCTAAAAAAAGTTTAAAATATGTTAATTAAGTGTTTTATAGTATGCATACTTGCTTTGAAGTCATTTGGAGGTCATACGTCCAACAACGTCCAAGACATTTGAAAGTTGATATTTAGACGTGCTAGTGTGTCCTGGTATGTTTGCCTTGTTTTTATGTGTTGTTTGAGGTCCAAAAATAGTAGGGGTGACCCTAGAATCTTAATAGACATGTTTAGGATCAAAACATTTTGTACAATACCCCGAGGACAACTCTAAGGGACCTGAGAAGGACCCAAACGTTGGACTAGGAGGCTACCCAAGCCAGCGTGCATCAGCAAGAAGTTGAGCTGCCCTCGCGTCGAGCGCCCTACACGAGTCCCACTGCCTTAAAAATTATTTGGGGCAAAATAAGAGGCTTCCTCCGCGACGCGCAGCCAGTTTCTAGATTCAATTGCGTCGTTTTAATGTCATGTTTGACATGTCTAAGAGTCCCAATTAGTATAGGGGTGATTTTGTAACTTAAGGAGATGGTTATAAACTGTTTTTAGGACTTATTTAACCCTTTCCCAAGTCAAAACCCCAACACCCAATAAGAAATCAAAAATCCCAAATCTCCCTTCTCTTCCAAATTCTATCAAACCTCCATTGGAGTGAAAGCTCAAGGTGCAAGCTATGGGATGGATTTTCATGGTTTCTTCTACACTTTTTCGTGGGATTCTCATGTATAAAGGTATGGTTACCCTTCATCCTTAATTATCCATTCATCTAAGGAGTTCCTTCAATGTTTTTTCAAAGAGAATTTATGGTCAAAATTTCTATCTTTCAATTTAGGCATGGGTTCTTTCTCAAATTGATTATAATGACATGCTAATGATAAAGTAATGATTATCTGCTGTTTCAAAGATGAATTACAATACAATTTTATGATGTACTCATGATCCTCCTAAATTCTCAAATTGGCCTATATATGGGTCTTGTAATCTTGACTCTATGTTGATTGAATTATGTTCCAATTATATTGAATTTCCTATTACTATTATTAATCATGTAAATTGAATATTAATTGTTGATGAGTAATCAATGATGATAAAGTTTGAGGGATTGGGTAAATTGATCTATGTTCCTCTACATTCTATAGACTTGATGAAGTAGTACAACTAATGTGATCTTGAAACCATGTGTAATGGTATCTTTAGCTATTGTTTTGTACATATATTGATGTTGAATTATGGGAATTGATCAACGATGATCAAAGCTTGGAGGAATTGAAAGTTGGCCCTATTCACTCTACTTTTCTATAGAATTGTTAGATGCTTGTCCTTGTATGACATTGTGTGGTATGGTCCACTTATGGTGGCGGTGTTTACCTTATTGTCATTCTACATATGATTTGATCATGTCTTTTAAGGCATTTGTTTTATAAATGTGTGTTTATGATGATCACACATTGTGTATTTTGCCTAGTCTCCAATTTTAGATCATTATCTAGGTTATATTGATGATGCTTTCTATATGTGAATGAAGATGTTAGGGTTAGGGGTTTATATGATTGACATTGTTGAGGTCTATTGATGATTGGTTACACTTGTGTAGCATAACCCCTACATATGAACCTCTACATGAATGTGTGCTCTTAAGCATGATAGGAGTCTTGGATGCAATGTTAATGTATGTTGTCTTCTATGCTAAATTATGGTGTGTGGTCTACGCATGAATGTATAATGTTGTCTTAAGAGGGTGTCTGCCTCAATATGAAGTTTATATCCATTATGTGATCATGTTGACTAATGTACACACACTCACACATTATGCATGCTTAAAAGTAGTATAGGTTCATGGTGTCTAATGAAAGGATATTCTCATATCCACTAATGTCTACTACTATGCATGTAAAGGATATGTCCATGATTTATGAATGTACCCCTTAACTAGGATGACTTGATAGGTGTACTAGTATGGGCAAGGGTATGTGACCTTGTCTATGCATTGCACATGTGTGCCTTGATAGGATAGTTCCTAGGTGGTTGTCTATGTTTATGAATAGGAATGCATGATTAAGATATGAACATGTCATTTATTATATGATGAAGTATGAATATGCATAGTGTCTAAATGTGTTTATATGAAAGAATTGCTTATATAGTTACACCAATACACTTATGCATGAATGAAGTACAAGTATGAAGATGTGTATTAAAAGTTGTTTATGTGAAATGTTTTCTCACATATATGTACACATACACATACATGAATGTATGTCTATGATTATTGTATGATGATCTCGTCAATAGAGGAGATCTTGAAAGGTGTTCTCAGGGGTATCCTAAACTAGATGGTGCTTCAATATGCTATGTCCATGTGAAAGGGTTTCTCACATTATTTAGGTTGATGAAAGGACTCTCTCATCTATGACTTATGAGTTAAGCATATGGGGAGTCAATATCCTAAGCCTATGAAACGTCCCGAGAGTACCCCCTAGAAGATATGCCACTCTTGGAGTGCAACACGGCGTAGTTGACCTCTCGGAGGTCTTGTAAGATCCTTTGATACCATTCATCGCATATGCATATATGAAAAGTAGCGGGGAATTAAAAAATTTCACAACATTCAAATAGTCATTCAAAATCTCTTCCATATTAACCAACGAAAATAGTAAGTCTTATGTCATCAAATCTTAGACACACAAATACTTGGGACACGGTCCATACAATTGAAATATAGTACTATCAGGTCTATTACAATTCTTTAATAAATGAAACTCTAAAGACATCAATGCTCTCGAGTCAAATGTGAACATACTTCAACTTGCTTGAAAGATACTATATCCAAGCTTCTCTTCCAAAATGCCCTTCACCTATGAATTACTTTATAGATAGATAAAAGTATGGAATTAGTACAAACACAGGTATTAAATATGGCTTAATGCATAAAAATTATGATAACAGACATTGAATGGAAATATGCTCTTTTTGATAAAAAAAAACATCAGAGTATAAGCATAATAACAACATTTAACACCTTAGAAATACATAAGAAATCACATAAACATTCTATCACATTTTAAAGAGAATTAGAGTGAACCAACCAATATTACAGTGAACTAACTCGAGCTTCACAGTGAACTCTTTTATCATGAAACTCTCTCACTAAAATTTATCCTAAGACTCACTTAAGCAAGACAAAGAGAGACAACCCATACACCCTCTCTAAGCACACCTAAATGATCCTTGGGACTACCTATAATGAGATACAAACACTTACAATAGACCAAAAAGCATAACATATACTATGACATTCTCCTCACTAAGGTTATCAAAAGACATACTTAAGTAATTCTAGAAGAGAGCGCCCATACACTCTCTCCAAGATTACCTAAATAATCCTTGAGAATTACTAAGTTTAGATCATGTCTAACGTATCAACCAACCTTCCTATCTAGAGTTATTCTTAAGACTTCCCTAGATAAGACATGAACAAATCATCCTTTATGCCCCCTTCCCAATTTAACTAGGAAATTATTAAAGTTACTCTAGACTAGGTACTTATTCATTCACATGCTTTCTAAAATAAATCATTAATTCATTAGTTAATTAAGAGACGTTCATCACATAAGGACATTCAGGTAATGGTCTTGGAGAAGACCTAGGAACTCACTCACTAACATTTTCAAATCCTAAAGGTGCAATTTCTAGGTAGCGTCCCATACCACAACCTAAACTTCATAGACTTCTCCAATACTAGTAGGTATTCCATATAATGAGAATAGTCAATAACTTACATAGACCATGGTATCTAAGCATTGAATCAGAAGTTGTCACCTACTCCAATAAGGGTGTTCTACTTGCCAATGGTAGAACTTGGACACGTCCATGTAGGCACATGTTTAAGTAATATGATGTGTTTCTTTGTTCTATGTTCTAATAATACAAATATAGCTAATTCCCATACTATACTCACTCAGTGCTAGCCTTTGTTCTCATAGAGTATTTCACATAAACGATCATACGAAGGGGTTCCATATCTAGTTCATAAACTAATCACATTCACCCTAATAAAGAGGTCCCCTAGGGCTTCCTTTCAATGAAGAATAGGATAGCTTAATCACTTTCCTAAGGATGATTTCATGCCGTTCCATCCAACAAACCTTAAATCCATCATTCACACAAGAAGGATACCATTACGACTTTTGACTTCAAGAATATCATAACCTCTCAACTAGGTTGAGGGCTCCACCTAATTGACCTTCTCACTATGTTCAAGGCGACGTATCATTCATACATAAACTTCTAAGGATCTTTAAGAAACTAAGTCAAGACATCTCATATTCACATATCATTCATGAATCAAGAAGAGGGACTTAGGTCTACCTAAACAAGACACATCAACACTTCACATTATCATATATAGCATATCATCCAAGATGCACATAGGCACAACCAAGTCAACTATAGGTAATCCTATATACTTTTATAGACTAAAAATATAGCCATCTTAAGACTCTATAACCAAGTAGGAAGAATCATACATAAATCCTAAGACGACACACATAAAGACATATTCATAGTCGAACATGATCACCTAACAACATCAATAGAAGAATACATATAATCACCTCAATTACAAGTAGATGGATGTGACCATACTTCACATAAATCAACTACACAACCCATCATAATATATCAAGTAATTGCTCACAAGGCCATTATCATCATAATACATAAAGTAACGCCGACGAGGCCACATAATTCACAATTATAACACATACCATCTCCACCATAAGTGGACCATACCAAACACAACATAATAAGGACCTAAGTTACATAATATAAAGAGAATTAGGACAGCATACCACAAATACATTCTCACCACTTCAATCAGAGCTAAATCATCCAACACAATACCCAAAGGCCCTCACCCATGACCATGATCACCAATTCAATTCAATACTTACAATAGACAATGAATCAAATATAATTCAACATATTATGAATTTAGGGCAGCATAATAACAATTTTAACATGATTCTATCATAATTCAATAGCGCTACTCAAACTACATAAGAATTCAATAGTATAGAGACATGATCACTTCACCCATAAAATATTCAATACTAGGATTGCATGGTTTTAATGGGTTCATAGAGTTTTTAGGTTAAATAATCAAATCTTAGACTCACGAATAATTGGTACACGGCCCATACAATCGAAATATAGTACTATCAAGTCTATTACAATGCCTTTATAAATAAAACTCTAAAGACATCTATGCCCTCGAGTCAAATGAGAACATACTTCAACTTTCTTGAAAGATACTATAATCCAAGCTTATCTCCCAAAATTCCATTCACCTATGAATCACTTTAGAGATAGATAAATGTTTGAAATTAGTACAAACACATGTACTAAGTATGGCTTAATGCATAAAAATCATGATAACAGACATTTAATGGAAATATGCTCTTTTTAAGTAAAACATCGTAGTATAAGTATAAGAATAACATTTAAAACCTTAGAAACACATAAGAAATCACATAAACATTTAATCACATTTTAAGGAGAATTAGAGTGAACCAACCAATATTATTGTAAACTAACTCGAGCTTCACAGTGGACTCTTTTAGCATGCAACTCTCTCACTAAAAGTTATCCTAAGACTCACTTAAGTGAGAAAAAGAGAGACAACCCATACACCCTCTCTAATCACAACTAAATGATCCTTAGGACTACCTATATGATACACAAACACTTAAAATATACTAAAACACAAAACATATACTATGACATTCTCCTCACCAAGGTTATCAAAAGAAATACGTAAGTAATTCTAGAAGAGAACACTCATACACCCTCTCCAAGATTACCTAAGTATTCCTTAAGACTTCCGAAGTTTAGATCATTTCTAAGGTATCAACCAACCTTCCTATCTAGAGTCATTATTAAGACTTCCCTAGATAAGACATGAAGAGATCATCCTTTATGCCCCCTTCACAATTTAACTAGGAAATCCTTATAGTTAATCTAGACTAGGTACTTATTCATTCACATGTTTTCTAACATAAGTCATTAATTCATTAGTTGATTAAGAGACATTAATCACATAAGGACATTCAATTAATGATCTTGAAGAAGACCTAGGGACTCACTCACTAACATCTGCAAAGCCTAAAGGTGCGATGTCTAGGTAGTGTCACATACCACCACCTAAACTTCATAGACTTCTCCAATACTAGTAGGTATTCCATATGATGAGAATAGGAAATAACCGACATAGACCATGGTAGCTTAGCATGGAATCAGAAGTTGTAACCTACTCCGATAAGGGTGTTGTACTTGCCAATGGTAAAACGTGGACACATCCATGTAGGCACATGGTTAATGAATATGGTGGGTTTCTTTGTTTTATATTCTAATAATACAAATAGATCTAATTTCCATACTATACTCACTAGGTTCTATCCTTTGTTCTCATGGAGTATTTCCCATAAAGGATCATACGAAGGGGTTCTATGTCTAGTTCATAACCCAATCACATTCACCCTAACAAAAAGTTCATTTTGGGCTGCCTTTCAATGGCGAATAGGATAGCTTAATCACTTTCCTAAGGATGATTTCTTGCTGTTCCATCCAACAAACCTTAAGTCCATCATTAACACAAGAAGGATACCATTACGACTTTTGACTTCAAGGATATTACAACCTCTCAATTAGGTTGAGGGCTCCACATAATTTGACCTTCTCACTATTTTCAAGGCCACATATCATTCATACATACAAGACTAAGGAGATTTAGGAAACTAAGTCAAGACATCTCATATTCACATGTATCATTCATGCATCAATAAGGGGGACTTAGGTATACCTAAACAAGACACATCAACACTTAACTTTATCATTAATAGTATATCATCCAAGATGCACGCAGGCACAACCAAGTCAACTATAGGTCATCCTATATACTTCTATAGACTCATCAATATAGCCATAATAAAACTCTATAACCAAGTAGGAAGAATCATACATAAATCCTAAGACTACACACATAAAGACATAGTCATAGTCGAACATGATCACCTACCAACATCAATAAAAGAACACATACATTAACCTCAATTACAAGTATATGTATATGATCATACTTCACATAAATAAACTACACAACCCATCATAATATATCAAGTAATTGCCGACAAGGCCATGGTCATCATAATGTATAATGTAACCCCGATATGGCCACATGTTTCACAATTATAACAAATAACATCGCCACCATAAGTGGACCATACCAATCACAACATAATAAGGACCTAATTTACATAATATAAAGAGAATTAGGGAAGCTTACAACAAATCCATTCTCATTACTTTAATGCATAGCTAAATCATCCAACACAATACCCAAAGGACATTACCCATGTCCATGATCACCAATTCAATTCAACACTTACAATAGACAATGAGTCAAATATAATTCAACATAGATTTTTGAATTCAGGGAAGCATAATAAGCATTCTAACATGATTCTATCATAGTTTAATAGATCTACTCAAACTACATAAGAATTCAACAATATAGAGACATGATCACTTCTCCCATAAAATAGTCAAAACCAGGATTGCATGGTTTGAATGGGTTCATAGACATTTTAGGTTAAAATCATCAACTTAAAATCAATTCAATCATAATATAATGATCCAAAATGTTTTATGCAAGAACCCATGGCTAGATCACAAAATTGGAGAATTCATGTTTTCATCATCTTTGAAAATAATTGGAATAGACTCCTTGAAGAAAGCTATTTCAAACATGATGAACCATACCTTAATTGTGATGTATTAGGGTCAGTTTAAAGTCAATTTGATCACTCAAATCAAGTCCTACAAGTTTAAATCAAAAATCTCTCTCCCTCTCCCAAATTCTCTCTTCCTCCAAAACTCCATTGAAGACTATTAGAGCTCCAAGAAGAAGATCAAGCCTTCAAGTTTTTCAACCCAATTTCGTAGCTTTATCCTCTATAAGGTATGGTTTATTTAACTCTTGGGATTCCTTTCCCCAAGAGGCCCTTCAAAAGATGATTTCTAGATCCCCTAAACCAAGGTTTTTTCTCCTAACACGGGTCTTCTTTCTAAAACGAAATTGTGAATCAATTGTGCTGAATTATGATGAATTAATGATTTTTATGGTGAATTGTTAGATTTATTAAGGTGAATTATTAAGGTTGATGAACATGTCACTTGTTTACTTTTATTTTAGTTATGTTAATACTTTATGAATTGCCCTATTTCATATGTTGATTGTGATTTCTTGGTTATTGAAGTTTGAAGTCCCATGAAGGGGAATGAGGTATGATCTTGATTCTCCTTTGATCTTAATTATACAAGGTGAAATCTACTTATGTGATAATGATGCTATAGCTAATTGTGTTATTGTGATGTTGGTACAAGGATCCCTCATCCCTAACCCTAGATCTATGAATTGGCTATAAAGTATGTAAATATGTTATGATGTGATCATTATATGATTGAATATAGTTTCTCATGATTATAATGTTGGGTCTAAAAGTGAAAGGATAGTTCTCACTTATGATCACCTATGAGCTATTATGATAAGATGTTTACTTAAAGGTCTAAAAGAGACAAATGTGAACTTGTATGATGATATATGATGATTACTAAAGGGAATAATTTCTTAGCACCGAAAGTTCATGTAAATGAGATGGAGGTCTCACGTTAGTAAGTCCGGCTTCCCACATGGGTTTCTTCACAACTAATAGTGTGGATTCCCAAAGATATGTGTTGTCTCATTAGATGGAAACCTTCACGATTAGTAGTCAAGGTTTATAGAAACAATATCCTTGTCCCTTAACTATGTGCCCACATAGGACTCTAACTTAGTGGATCCACTTAGAATAGCTATGTACGAATGGTTGCACCTTAAGCAAGTGTTAACCCTCTCTTTTTGGTGTGGGGTTAGAACACCGGATTCCATGTAGCCCACATGGTCTCATGTCTGTTATGGTACTTATTTCCCTAAAGTAAAAGTATGAAGTAGTTATGTATGTGAACTTCTATTAGGTTTGTCCTAAATGTTATTACATAGTGTGACAGAGTGTATGGGACTTCTCTTACACATTGCACATGTGGGATCTAATAGGATGATGCTAGTAGTGTTCTTTTATGACTATGACTATGATTATGATTATGTTTATGATGATGTTGATAAGTTATGACTAGTATTGGTATATGAAGCATGTTATATATGAGAATATGTTTTAAGTATGAAATGGGTTACTTAATGTGATACTTAGCTTTGGATAGGGTTATGCGCCTTTATTCTTGGCATTGCACAAGTGTTGCTTGAGTTACTTGTATGTTGATACGATTACGATGTTCCTTGTATGTGTAAATTGAATTGTTGGTCATTGTGCACAGTTTTGACTAAATTGTCCATTTTCTCATGCATTAACGATTTTTATGCATAGGGACTATACTTAATATATGTGGTTTGTACTAACCCATATTTCTTCCCTTTTCCGCAAAACATTTTAGGTTTGGGCCGTTGAAGTATCATTGAGTCTAAAGCAAGAAGGGTTGGACTAGAGTCTCCAAGTTTTGGTATGCCCTCTATTTCGAGGATGCTACCACACACTCTATACTAGTAGTACTTGTATTGTCTAGTAGACATTTATTTCTTTCCTATTGTTGAAGATATTGATGTAAGCCCTATGTGGCAATTATGGATTTGTATAAGGGCTTTGCCCGGATTTTTTGACTTCATTAGATGGTTAATGTGAGACAAAGTATTAGACTAAATTCCTATGTGTTGTTATAATCTATTGCGAGAAGCCTATGTATGTTTCCTATGTAGAGGTCTATGTAAACCTCCTTGCTATATAAGCAAAATTTTTAATTTTTATGAATTTTTGACCTATGATATGCTATGATGAAGCTAAGAGGCTTGTCGTAGTCCTCTTCGAGGACGACGACACCGGTAACGACTAGGGTGTACTTTGGGTCATTATAAACTTGGTATTAGAGCATGAGGTTAAATCTTCGTAAGATTCATGTCTCGTTAAACCACGTCTATACAGTGTCTTATTCATAATTGTGAAGTGCGCCACACTTATGAATGAGAGACTATTTGATGCTTAGGAACTTTCACTCTCTTGTTATTCCTTAATCGTGCCTAGGAGTCTTAACTCTATCTAGTCCTTTCTTCTAATTCTTTATTTTTGCTTATAGGTAATGAATGCAAGAAGGAACAATACTCGGAAAGCCAGAGAGCTGAATTTGAAAGAGGTGGTTCCCCCTCAAGCTACTCAAAACCCTCAAGTTCCTATTGAAGAAGGGGCTATGTCTAATGTTGAGATAAGGTCGTCCATTCATAGCTTGACTCAAGTGTTGGATACTCAAGTTGCTAGGGATACAAAGGTGCAAGTTTACCTCAATGCCAATCCCACCGCTTCAAGGATTAGGGACTTCAAAAGTATGAATCCCTCTACTTTCTATGGTTCTAAGGTGGAGGAGAACCCACAAGGGTTCACTGATGAAGTGTTCAAGGTTCTTGATGCTATGGGTGTTTCTTCTTAAGAAAAGGCGGAACTAGCTGCCTAGCAACTGAAAGATGTGGCTCAAGTGTGGTATGAGCAATGGAAAGATGAGAGGCCGATAATAGAAGGTCGGATTACTTGGGGAGATTTCAAAATGGCTTTCCTTGATAGGTTCTTCCCCTTGGAACTAAGGGAGAGGAAATGCATCAACCTTCGTCAAGGGGGTATGAGCGTTAAGGAGTATAGCCTCAAGTTTACTCAACTATCAAAGCATGCTTCTACTATGGTTGCGGATTCGAGAGCTAAGATGAACAAATTTGTCATGGGAATACCCTATCTTGTGGTAAATGAGTGTAGGCTGGCTATGTTGATTCCTAGCATGGACATCTCTCGTCTCATGGTCCATGATGAGAAAATTGAGGAACAAAAGCTTAAGGAAGTTGGTATGTAGTTGAAGAAGGTGAGTAACCAAGGAGGAGAATTATTATAAGAATAGGTATGAGATTCAAGACAAACCAAGGTTCAAGAAGAGTTTTTCTAATCAAGGATCTTCTAATGCTCCAAGGGCCAATAATAGTAAGGTGCCTACTCCCAATCCCCAAGAGGGAAAAGGTGGTTGTTCTTATGTTGATAGGCCTCTTTGTTCTAAATGTGGTAGAAGGCATGATGGAAAGTGTCTTGTGGGAACGGATAATTGCTATAATTGTGGCAAGAGTGGTCACATGAAGAAATATTGCCCTATCATGAGATTCAAGGAAGGGAAAAAGATCAAGCTCAAGCATGTGCACCAAACTCGGATGCCCCTAAGCAAAATCTCTTCTATGCTCTCCAATCCCGAAGTGATTAAGAGAGCTCCCCGGATGTGGTAACCGGTATGTTACGCTTATTATCCTTTGACGTGTATGCTTTATTGGACCCCCGTGCCAAATTGTCTTTTGTTACCCCTCTTTTAGACATGAAGTTTGATATACTACCCGACATATTAGACGAACCTCTTTTGGTTTCTACCCTTGTGGGTCATTCTGTGGTGGTTAATAGAGTCTATAGAGGTTTTGTCAATTCCCTTGCCCAATAGAGTTACATTAGTTGACTTGACAGAACTTGATATATTTGATTTTGACGTCATATTGGGAATGGATTGGTTGAATGCATGCTTTGCCTCTATTGATTGTAGGACAAGGGTGGTAGAATTTCAATTTCCAAATGAACCCATTTTTGAGTGTAAGGGAGGAATCTCAATTCCTAGGGGTAAGATAATCTCATGTCTAAAAGCTTTCAAATAGATTGCAAAGGGTTGTCTATACCACATAGTAAGACTTAGGGATCTTGAATCATAAGTCCCTCCCATAGAGCCGGTACCCGTAGTGAGTGAATTTCTGAAGGTCTTTCCCGATGATTGTAACAACATGAAAATGACTATGCTAAGTAATGCTTAAACGTACCTAGAATGCCTGGATTAGATCGGGTTCACACGGCTTGTTGCGCGTGGAACCAGACCTCAGAACCTATGCACTAGCCAAGACAACCAACTTGGTGAGTTAGTTGAGCTAGGCAAGGTGGGAACCAACCATGTAGGGCACCCGAATTGAAGAGATTCACTGGATGAGTTTTTATCGGACTTAAAATGGGTAATCTTAGGGTTGGAGGGTCTAGGGGTAAAATTTTCTTTTCCAAGCTAGGGGTAGTATAGTAATTACCCTAATTAATTAATTAATTAATTAATTAATTAATTAATTAATTTAATTAGAGGAATGGTTCGGGTTGGGTAGACCCGGAATGACTCATTTCGCGATGGATGCTTCACCCGAGTTCGAGCCTTGGTGGAAGCAACATTTAGGTGGATTAAATTGATGATTATTATCTGATTTTGTAGGGGCATTGTGGTAATTTCACTTACCCTTTGAAAAATCATTTTTTCAATAAGTTAAGGAGAAGTCCTAGTTTGACTAAGTCTCCACCTAAATCTCCTAATCCTAAGCTACCACTCATTCTCACATTTCTCTCTACTCCCACCTCACTTGCACGATCATTCTTCATTAAAAGAAAAGAACAGAACAAGAAAATTAAGTTCATCAAGAACTTGAACGCTAAAACTCAAAAGTAAAGACAATCTGAAAACGTAAAGCAAAAAGGGGTTTCTCGATGGGATTGTGTTGAGCTTTCGGTGGTGAGGCTTGGTTTCGTGAGAATTGGCAGCGTTGAAGCAAGTGTTGAACAACATTAAGGTATTGGTTTTCTTCCCTCTTTGTCCCTCTCCCAAGAGACCCGTAAGAATCAGTTTAATCTCAATCGAAAAACTAAGGTTGTCCCCGTTGCATGCCCCTGTCATTAGATCCTCTGAAAGAATCGATGCATGCGTTGGTATAACTTCTGGTAGATGATTTTAGGGCTGATTGTGATTACGTGTTTGTACATGTGTTCAAAAATTATGTGAGAAATGACAAAGTGTTTCCGAAAAATGTGTAATATGTTAACTTGTGGGTGCATGTGTGTACCGTGACTTTGGTCTCGGTTTGAAGCCTGAAATTTGACATGTTCAATTGTGGTATTTTACGTGTATGAATATGTTAAAATCGTGATGTTCATGTGAGTGTAATGTTGCTGAATTGAGTGAAAAATTATGATAAAAAGTAACCATGAAAACGCACCTAAAGATGCACTAGATGCTACACGAAAATTGTCCTAAATCTAACTTTTAAAGGTTGAGAAACTGGACTGCAAAAAGGTAATCAAATTTCCAGCTTTCTGGAAATTTGGTTTTGGCCAAATGTTGGACATTCTGGAAATTTAAAAAGAAACTAAAATATTTGAGGTCATCAGGGATTGAATCAGAGACCTCACTACATGAAAGCTTCAAAAAATAAAGAAATGAGGTATATGGGATTCCAACCCGTGTTCCTTGACCGAAAATAAGACATAAATAAAATGAGGCGTGTGAGGTTCTAACCCACAACCTCTCGGTCAAACAACATAACAGGAAGAAACAATTAAAAGAAAATAAAATGAGGTATGTGGGGATCGAACCCACAACCTCTCGGCCGACTAAGAAAGTAAGGAGAAAATATAAATAAAAATAGGGTGAGGTTGTGGGGGATCAATCCCACATCCTCTCGGTTCAACGGAAAAGAATTAAGGAAAGAAAGAAATTAAATGAAACGTGAGTGTGGGGGATCTATCTCGGTTACCAAGCTTAGACGTTTGAGATTAAGTAAAGAAAAAAAAAAGAGAAGAGAAAAAGATATGTAAGTGTAGCGATTCGAAATTGGGTTCCCTTGCCCAATTCTGTATTGACACATAATTCGTACGCGAATTAATGTTTAAACGAATGCTGCGTATAAGAATCGAAATCGAGATCTTAGCATACTTACAAGATGCATAAGTCTTGTACCACATAATCTTGGGTAAATATGAATCACTCAAATGAACTATGAATGAATCCTCATGGCTTGTGTGTATGGACTCATAAGTCCATCATACGTTTATGAAGTAAGTGAACCTAAGATGTTATGTGATGAATGATGTGACCCTAGAAGGGTTAAGTAAGAGTGTGAAACACACTAAAAAGTCCAAGTGCATTGGCATATGCTGAAATGAATATTCACGTAAAGGGGTGAGTAATTATGAAGAGCAATTGTGCTAAAGCTAATGAATGTGGTCACAACATGATAAGAGGCTAATGTGAAAGATGAGAGCGATCTCAAATGAGCCTAAGTAAATGTTACCAAAATGTACTCACCTATGAGAGTGTAAAGTTAATGAAGAGACCAGTCTCTATGAACACTCTAATGAAAGTATTAAAGTTAATGAATACTTAATACTAATGATGAGATGAAAAATCATCTAATGAGCAATGATGCCCTCATGCTAAACCAACTTCTATGATGTGTGACATGAATCTAATGGAACTTTATACGGAGCACCGATAGGCTAGCTCTGAGTCGCGATTCCTTCTTTCGGGAAGGCAAAGGTTCGTGTAAATCTCATGAGATGAGACTGTCCATTTAGGCGGGTATGGGTCTCCTTATATCTCCTAGTCTTTGAACCTATGCAGCCAACATAAGGATCTAGCAGGGTTCATTTCCCTATATACGCTAGCATGTTTTGGTTTCACTTTGGCCGGTGATTCCACCTCTTTTCGGTGTGGGGTAGACATAGGATTTCATGGAGCTCACATGATCTATGTCGGTTAAAGTTAAAGTTACCAAAGAAAGAATGAGGCCAGCCTCAGTAATGCACAATATGAAATGAATGATACTAAAGTTGTTTGTTTAGGATAATCAAGAGGTGAACTAGACTCAAGTGATGACACTAGGTCATTCATGGTCATTGCACAATGAACTCGATGAGAGTCTTAAACTACATCCTAGGTATAGCTGGTATTGCACCAGTCTATGAATGAATGAAAAGGAAGTATGCATGAATGAATGAAGCAGCCTCTGTGTTTGCTAAAGAAAGCTCCCTAGTTCAGGTCCCATATGTTGAGCCCTCATTTTGGGAAGTCCTAGTGTTAAGTGCATGATTCCAAGGTCTCATGGCATATGAACGAATGATATGTGGTATATGTAAGTGCTATATGAAATATGTTATGTGCTATGTGCAATATTAGAAGAATGATGATGCATGTTATTCTCATAACATGACTTTCCTAATCCGATTTGGCAAGTCCATTGACTTGACTTTCTATAACTCATGTCGTTAGGAGAGAGCTCTTCGTAATCATTCATGTCCTTGGTGTGTGCTTGCATACACCCATACTTAGTACAAGTGTGTACTAATCCCATACAATACTCTACTTTTAGGTGCAGGTGCAGGTGGACGTTAGAGCTTACGAGACTACGTTGGAGCTATTCGGACATGGAGCATTCATCCGGACATGGTAGGCCCTCATGCTTTTGAGGATGCTTATCTTTTATATTCTAGCTTAGACGTAGGCATGAGCTAGTGGAGAGTGTTCCACTAGCGGTTCTTTCTTACTTATTTCAGACGTTGTATTAGTGCCATTTTGGCAACTTTATATTTATGCAGTTATGAACTATTTCCTTTATTTGATTATCTCATTATTAGATGGTTGTGGTGAACTGATGTGATATATTGTATTTCTTACTATAAAGTCTATGTATACTTCAAAGCAAACAAAAGTTTTAAATTTTCCGCTAAAATTAACTTATACGATGTAATGATGACGTATGTAGGCTTGCCTGCGACCTCTGAGAGGTCAACGACGCCGGTTTCGACTAGAGTCTAGACCGCGGTTGTGACAAACGTGGTATCACAACATTAGGTTAAATTCTAAGGATAATAAGTTCACATAAACCACATCGAATAGTTTCTAACTTATGGTAGTGAAGTGCACAACTATCATGAATTAGAGACTGCATGATGCGTAGGAAAATTTCCCTTCTTCTGATCTTATCGTGCATATCTAACATCAATTCTTTTTTTTCAGAACATAAACACAAGGGGGAACGCTAGTCGGGGAAGAGTAGGAGCAGCTTCTGGGGACAACCAAGTTCCACCCCAAGCTCCAGCTGCTTTAGTGGCCATGCCAGTTAACCATGCTGGGCTGACTGATGCTGAGGTGCGGACAACTTTGGCTCATATGGCTCAAGCCATCACTGTGCAGGCTCAGGCTATGACGGCCCAGGCCAACAGACAAGAGGTTCAGCAAGAGAACCCACCAGCCCACAACATGGCGAATAGGTTGCGACATTTTACTAGGATGAATCCTTTACTCTTTATAGGATCTAAGACTGCAGAAGATCCTCAGGAGTTCATTGAGGAGGTCCAGAAGATTATGGTTGCGATGGGGGCCACAAAGATTGAGAAAGCGGAGTTGGCTCGTACCAGTTGAAGGATGTTGCACAGGCTTGGTGCAAGATGTGGCAGGATAGCAGGGCGTTGGGCGGAGGTCCGATCACATGGGAGTTGTTTAAGACAGACTTTCTGGAGAGGTTCTTCCCCAGAGAGATGACAGAGGCTAAGGTTGAGGAGTTCATCAACCTTAAGCAGGGCTTGATGACTGTCAGGGATTATTCCCTGAAATTCGTTAAATTGTCCAGGTATGCCATTTCACTTGTGTCGAACAGCAGGGATGAGATAACAGGTTCCTTACAGGAATTTCAGAGGAATTGGAGGAGGAGTGTCGGGCTGCGATGCTCCCTGATAGCATGGACTTGTCTAGGCTTATGGTACATGTCCAGCAGATTGAGGACAGCCGGAATAAGAGGATAGTCCGTAAGGTCAGGAGGCCTAACCCTTCTGACCAGACAGGTTCCAGCAGAGGTGGTGGGAGGAGCACTTTTGGAGTTCGTGATCAGCCAAGATTTAAAAAGGGGCATCAGAGTTCAGTGAACTCTAACTCTCAGAGGAGTGCAGCACCTACAGGAGGCAGACCCGAGCCCAAGAAGGGAAATGGAGGTAATGTGCAGTGTCCCATAAAGAAATGTGGCAAGTGTGGCCGTATTCACAGTGGGGAGTGCAGACTAGGCACAAATGCCTGCTTCGGTTGCGTAAAGAGCGGACACATGGTCAGGGACTACCCACAGAATAGGGGTCAGGCTGGAGGTAATGCTAAGCCTAGGACTAATCCCCAGAATGCTACTGCATCCGAGCCTCCTAAGAGGAACAGATTCTACACCTTGAAAGGCAGGGAGGAGCAGGAGAAGTCTGCTGATATGGTCACAGGTATGCTGCAAGTTTTCTCAACCTCTGTTTATGCCTTACTTGATCCAGGGTCTTACTTTTGAAACACTACCTAAGGTTTTGCATGATCCTATTGTAGTTAGTACTCTCCTAGGAGAAAATGTGAGAGCTGATAGGGTTCATTAATACTGCCCAATAGTAGTATGTGGTAAGACTATGTCTGCATACCTTGTTGAGTTACCCATGAATGACTTCAATATTATACTTGGTATGGACTTGCTACATAAATGTTATGCCTTCATGGATTGTCGTAGTAGGGTTGTAAGAATTTGTTTCCCTAATAAAGTAGAGCTGGTCTGGGAGGGGTACAATTTGAGTCGTTCGAGTCCCTTGATTTCTAACCTGAAAGCTAATAAAATGATGTCCAAGGGATTGTTATGACATCTAGTGAGTGTCAATGATCTAGATCATGACATTCCTTCCATCGACTCTGTGCCTGTAGTGAATGAGTTCCAAGATGTTTTCCCTGATAATTTGCCTAGAGTCCCTCCCCCTCGAGAGATTGATTTTGGTATCGACCTAGATCCCGATACCAAACCGATTTCAATTCCTCCCTACAGAATGGCTCTAGCTGAACTCAAAGAGTTGAAGCTGCAGTTAAAAGATCTCACTGATAAGGGCTTCATCCAGTCGAGCATATACCCTTGGGGCGCTCCAGTGCTGTTTGTGAAAAAGAAGGATGGAACCCTTAGGATGTGTATCGATTATCGGTAGCTCAACAAAGTCACTATAAAGAACAGGTATCCACTTCCTAGAATAGATGACTTATTTGATCAGCTCCAAGGGTCTAGTTTCTTATCGAAGATTGATCTTCGTTCCAAGTATCATCAGCTTAGGGTTAGTGATGAAGATATCCCAAAGACAGCCTTTCTTACCCGTTATGGTCATTATGAGTTCCTAGTCATGTCATTAGGTCACACTAATGCACCAGCTGCATTTATGGACCTCATGAACCGAGTCTTCCATGAATACCTGGATTCTTTCATCATAGTATTCATTGATGACATCCTCATCTACTCTAAGACCAAGGAAGAGCATGAACAACATTTGAGACTAACCTTGTAGGTACTTAGACAACATCAGTTGTATGCCAAATTCAGCAAGTGTGAATTTTGGCTTAGATCAGTGACCTTCCTGGGTCATGTTGTGTACGATCAGGGTGTGGAGGTGGACCCCGCGAAGACTGAGGTTGTTAAGAACTTGCCAAGACCTCTTACTCCCACCGATATCCGTAGCTTTCTGGGATTGGCTGGTTACTAACGCAGGTTCGTGGAGGGTTTTTCTTCCATTGCTGCCCCACTAACAGCTTTGACTAAGAAGAAAGACAATTTTGAATGGGCGGAGACTTGTGAGAAGAGTTTCCAAGAGCTCAAGGACAGACTCACTTCAGCCCCAGTGCTTACGTTACCTAAATGTGGTTTTGCAAGTTCTCAAAGATAACCAACTTTTTGCTAAGTTTAGCAAGTGTGAGTTTTGGTGGAGGTCGGTTGCATTTCTTGGGCACATTGTCTCTAGTGAAGGGGTAGAGGTCGATCCGAGAAAGACGGAAGTGGTCAAAAGTTGGCCGAGACCTGTAAGTCCTACCGATATTCAGAGTTTTCTAGGGTTGGCTAGCTACTATCAGAGGTTTGTTGAGGGATTTTCATCTATGGCAGCTCCATTAACGGCCATAACCCAAAAGAAGTCCAAGTTTTAATGGTTGGAATCTTGTGAAAAGAGTTTCCAATTATTGAAAGATAGACTCTCCTCCGCTCCGGTATTGACCTTACCAAGGGTACAGAAGGCTTTGTGATTTATTGTGATGCCTCCTAAGTGGGTCTACTATGTGTGCTCATGTAACATGGGAAACTCATAGCATATGCCTCTAGACAACTCAAGCCACATAAGAAGAATTATCCAACTCATGACCTTGAGCTTGCATCCGTGGTATTTGATTTGAAAATTTAGAGACAGTATCTTTATGGGGTACATGTAGATGTATTCACCGATCACAAAAGTATCCAATATGTTTTCACCCAAAAAGACTTTAATGTACGCCAAATAAGATGGTTAGAGATTTTAAAGGATTATGACATGAGTGTCCTTTATCATCCTGGAAAAGTAAATGTAGTGGCAGATGCCTTGAGTCGAGTGTTTATGGGTAGTGTGACTGATGTTAATATGATAAAAAGGAACTAGTCAAGGATGTTCACAATTGGCCCGTTTGAGTGTTCGACTAGAAGAATCATCAAAAGGTGGTTTTATGGTTCGTCATAACTTCGAGTCGTCTTTAGTGGTGGATGTGAAGTCTAAGCAACATCTTGATCCCCTATTGATGGAGTTGAAAGAGTCGGTCCTTAACAAGAATAATGAATCTTTCTCCCAAGGGGAGAATGGGGTACTTAGGTACCAAAGGAGGTTATATGTGCCGGATGTGGATTGTCTAAGGGATAAAATCATGGATGAGGCTCATTGCTCCCGATAATCCATCCACCAGGGGTCCACCAAGATATATCATGACTTGTGTGACATCTATTGGTGGAATGGAATAAAAAGAGAGGTAGCAAAGTTTGTGTCGTGGTGCCCAAATTGTCAACAAGTCAAAGCCGAGCATCAAGTCCCGGGTAACCTAACCCAAGATATTGATTTCCCCACTTGGAAGTGGGAAGAAGTCAAATATGGACGTTGTGGTAGGTTTGCCTTGAACACGTCGACAACATGATTCCATTTGGGTTATAATGGATAGGTTGAACAAGTTTCCCATTTCCTTCCCGTAAAGGTTTCTTACTTGGCGGAGGAGTATGCTAAATTGTATGTTAGAGATATTGTGAAGTTACATGGGACCCTATTTTCGATCATTTCGGATAGAGGAGCCCAATTTATTTTACACTTTTGGAGATCTTTCCAAAGTGGACTTGGTACGAAAGTAAAGCTTAGCACTGCTTTCCACCCTCAAACGGATGGACAAGAGGAGCGCAACGTCCAAACTCTAAAAGATATGTTAAGGGCTTGCGTGATTGATTTCAAGGGTAATTGGGATGATCATCTACCCTTAATCGAATTCTCCTACAACAATGGCTACCATGCAAGTATCGGTATGACACCTTTTGAAGCACTCTATGGTAGAAGGTGCCGGTCCACGATTGGATGGTTTGAAGCGGGTGAGTTTACTCTTCTTGGTCCCAAATTGGTGTATGAGGCCACCGGGAAGGTTCGGCTTATAAGGGAGAGGTTGAGAACGACTTTTAGTCGGCAAAATTCCTATGCCGACAATAGAATGAGGGATCTTGAATTCGAAGTAGGAGATTGGGTCTATTTGAAAATTTCACCTATGAAAGGGGTGATGAGGTTTGGAAAGAAAGGGAAAGTTAGTCCCCGTTATGTGGGGACATATGAAATTTTTAAGAGGGTTTGGAGTGTTTCCTATGAGTTGGCCATGATTCATCCGGTATTCCATGTTTCTATGCTTAAAAATTGTATCGGTGACCCGGTTTCCATTCTTCCTCTAGAAGGATTGGGGGTAAAGGATGAACTTTCATATGAGGAGGTCCCGGTTGAGATCTTGGATCATCAAATTAAGAATTTGAGGAATAAGGAGGTTTTCTCCGTAAAAGTTCTATGGAGGAACCACCTTGTTGAGGGTACAACATGGGAGGCCGAGGCCGACATGAAGACCCGTTATCCTCATCTTTTTCCCCTTACTCCTAGACAATATTAAGGTTAGTAACTCCTTATATGACTATTATGAATAATGTTGAGCTTATCCGGTTTTTATAAATATATGCATATTGTAGAATAAATTCATGCCTAAGTTGAGTTCTTGTATTTCCATGAAATATGGTTATTATGTTGGATTTCACTTGAGTGTGTTGGGTGCTATAAGTGTTCATGGAAGATTATAATGAGCATAATTTATATTTCTTTTATAATAAATCAACATGACAACTTCTAATGTTCATATTGAGCTCATATTGAAATGGAGAAGGTAGTACCTCCTTGTGTGATATGAAAAGTTGAGCTAGTGTTATGATATGTTGTAGATTAGGTTCATTTTTGTTGATGTTATGTTTATATGTTGAAAGGAGTTGAAATTTCCTCCTATTATTTGTGACTTATGATATTGTTGGTTTGTTCGCTGCTAGTCTTGAGTCTTTTTCCTCTTTCCCAATAGAAATGTTTACAGTGTCATTCGGGGACGAATGTTCCTAAGGGGGGATATTGTAACACCCCGTAAGCTCCATGACCTATATTAGAGCTAATATGTGGAATAATGATGGTTTTATACCTAAATAAGTGTAAATAAATTTTTTGAGAAGTTTCGGAGCAATATGATTAAAGAAAAGCCTTAACGTTCGGAAACTAGCGAAATTCAGCTAGTTGACGTCCCTATGTTTGGCGAAGGTTTCGTAGGGTCATATGGAGTCCAAAACTTGTAAAAAGACTTTGGTTATGTAGGGTCTATTATATATAGTCTAAACGTTAAAAAACCACACCCCACAGATCACCGAAAGGGTCATTGGGAAGGATCCCAACATGGGTAGGCAGGTTGCCAAAGCAGTCTGCGAAAGTCAAGAATTGGGGGGCTACTGTGCGATGCGGAGCTGAAACAGACCTCACTGCCTCAGCTAAAAATTCAAAAATAAATTGGGGAATTAACCCCGCGATGCGCACCTACTTCCCAGATATCGTAAAAGTCATATTTTGGGTGTTTTGACTTCACAAATAAACCCATTTAAGTGAGGGATATTTTAGATAATTAAATGGGTAACAATATAATGTATTAGGGTCAGTTTCAAGTCAATTTTATCACTCAAATCAAGTCCCACAAGTTAAAATCAAAAATCTCTCTCCCTCTCCAAAATTCTATCTTCCTCCAAAACTACATTGAAGACTATTAGAGCTCAAAGAAGAAGATCAAGCCTTCAAGTTTTTCAACCCAATTTCGTAGCTTTCTCCTCTATAAGGTATGGTTTCTTAATAAACAAATAAATAATCATATCGTTAAACCTTTAGTATGACAAATATAAAATAAAATTCTGAAACAGCACTTCAAGATCTTCAAACATAATTAATAAATGTAAAGAAAAAAATTAAAAAAATCAAACAAAAACTTAACATTTCTGGAGAAACATCCACCCAAAATTAAAGTTTACAATAAAAATTAGAACCATTAGAAATAACTCAAATGATAAAATCAGGAGTCAATATATACTATTGCAGTAGTTAAAGCCCGTAATTATCATATACCCATTACTTTCGTTATAAATAAAAATTACTCTATCAAAAATATATCTTCATTACATACTGGTGCAGATAAAAATTATATCATTGAATGGATTGTCCCTACTAAGTATCTTGGAAAAAGTACTACACGATTATTCTCCGCAACAGGAGAAAGACTTAAAATAAACTCTAAACTTCACAAGGGACACATATGTAATGATGCAATTTGTTTCACAACTGATTTTGTAATAACTAAAGACATAAATGAAGAAATAATTTTAGGCACCCCATTTATAACACAACTAAAACCATATACGGCTACCCTAGATGGAACTCACACCACTATCTTAGGAAAAGAGATTACTTTTCCATATTTGAATAGTAAATCAAAAGGGGAAAGTGACCATATGAAAAATAAACGCATAATTAATGGAATATTGTAACAAGGAAATTGATGACTTGCTTGCTAAAAATATTATTTGACCATGCAAGTCACCTTGGAGTTGCTCGGCCTTTTGTCTTAATAATAGTGTCAAAAAGGAAAGAGGTACCCCAAGGCTAGTTATCAATTATAAGCCCCTTAATAAGGTATTAAAATGGATTAGGTATCTCATACCTAACAAAAGTGATCTTCTATCAAGAATGCT
Organism: Solanum sitiens; assembly: GCA_016801875.1. Taxonomy (NCBI): domain Eukaryota; kingdom Viridiplantae; phylum Streptophyta; class Magnoliopsida; order Solanales; family Solanaceae; genus Solanum; species Solanum sitiens. Next base: position 509,667 of record JABWTJ010000351.1, on the reverse strand, counting down.
CTCTTTTCCAAACTCCATTGAAGAATAAGAAGAGCTTAAGGTAGAAGATGAAGATTCCAAGGTTTCCAATCAAATTTTGTAAATTATTCGTCTATAAGGTATGGGTTTTTCACTCTTGGGATTCCTTTCCCTAGGGGTCCTTTCAAAGATATGTTTTCAAGAAATTCAAATACTAGAGTTTATGCTCTACAAAATGGATTTTCTTTCTAATTCTAGATTTATGGTTTTCGTTGAAAAGTAAGTGTTTTCTATGTTCGATTTCACACGAATTGATGAGTACGTGGTTAGTAATGTTTGAATTTAGTGTGGTGCATGTTCCTATCTAATAGATGTTTTCGAATGGGTTGTACCTACTACTTGACAACATGTAAACGTTGGGATTGGAACTAAGACCTGAATGAACTCTTTAATGAACATTCCCTTATCCTACATTATGAATTGATCTTGTATATGATCTGAAGATTAGTTCTTGGTTATGATATTGAGTATTTAACTATGTTATGGTTATGAATGTTGTAAGTTTAAAGTAAGAGCTTGAATAAGGTTCTTGGAAGCGAGAGGTAAGTCTTCTAAAGTCGTGATTACTCCATGTTGGTTATGTTAGCCCATAAATGATGTTACAATGCTATTGATTTGTGTATGTTTTTGCTATTTATATATGTTGGGATATGATCATGTTAATTGTAAGATCATGCTAAGAATAAGATAATGCAAGTTATGATATTCTCTTGTATGCTTTAAACAAGATGATTATGCTATGTTAATCTCACACACGAAGGGTTGCGATGAAAGGAAATTCTCATCTAATCCAAAAGAGCACATGATCATGTTTATACAATTATTTAATCTCCTATTACCTATGATAAGTTTATGATAAAAGAGAACTTAAAGGTTATTCAAGAAAGAGACTTAATCTTAGCACCGATGAACTAGATATGAGAGGTGTCCTTCCTTAGTTGGAAGGTAGGTCACAATAACTCTCCTGAGATAGAGGCTGCCATGTAATGTGGAACTATGGGTCTCTAATACATCTCCTAGTTATTGAACTATGTTGCCTTTATATGATATTAGCTAGTGGATCAACCTTGGAAGATATGTCATGTTTGGTTCTACTTTGGCCGGTAGCCCATCTTCTTTCGGTGTGGAGTTTTATGACACCAGATTCCATGTTTAGCTCACATGGTCTATATCGGTTAAGGCAAATGTTCCCTTATGTAAAATTAAAGACAAGTAAATGAACGTTTACTAGGGTGACTTGAGGAGTCTACTTAGTATAGGTACGGGTATGAGACTCTACCTAGACATTGCACAAGTTAACTCTAAAGGAAGTCCTAGGAGATTGTTCTTATGTAAAATAATAACATGAAAGATATATGCTTATGATACATGATGTTACTCTTATATGATGTTGGTCATTATGATGAATATGTTATTGTGTTATATTGTTAAATGAAGTGATGACTACTTATGTTACAAGTTATGTGAAGCAAAGCTTTACTCATTTTCTCCTATATTATCTACTTGGTTGTGTGGGGTTATGGGGCTTCACATGACCATTGCACATATAGGTTGGGGATATAATCATTGGTGAGTGTTTTATATGTTGTGTTATATGACCTTGAATATGAAATGTTAACATGACTCTCTGATAATATGTCTTTGATTATGATCCTGTTGTATGTTGATGAAATCTTTAACTTGTATATGTTCAATGGTATGTGCATTCAAAACATTCACAATACTTAGCTTTCTTTCTAAAGAAATGATAAATGATCCTTTTCATGCATGTCCTTAAATGTTATGTTCATATACCCATTCTTGGTACATATGGCGTACTAACCCCATTAATATATATTACTACAAATGTAGGGTCCGGCCATTGAAGATTAAGAAGGTCGATTGAAGAAGCTTGGAACTCTTTCTCCAAGTATTGGTAGGTCCTCATGTTCGGGGATGCTATCTTTAATATTCCAGCTTATGAAGACATTATTAGATTTTAAGATATTGTATTTTAATTTATGATCTTTGGATTCTTTTGTATTAAGGCCTATATGGAATATTTAGTATTTATTGGCTATGTCCACATTCATACTTTTATATGGTTTTATATATGTGAGACAAGTTTTTAGAATATCGTATGCTATTAAGAATGTTAAGTATGAAGTCTAAGTATACTTAAAATAGAATGTAAAAGGTTTAAATTTTCCACAATTTTTACTGATCATATGTTATGACAAATGCTAAGTGCTTGTCTGAGTCCTATGAGAGGACGACAACGCCAGTTGCATCTGGAGTGTGCTCTCTGCATGTGACACTTATGCTAAGTGTAATGTGAAGCATGTGCCTTGTTAGATGAAAAGGTCCTATGTGAATGTATTTGTTGGATTATGTAGGTTGTGTATATGATTTCCTTGTGGCCTTAAGGTTATGAATTGCACCAAGTATAACTAGAGGGTTACTTGGGAGGATAACGAATTAAGAAGAAAAGGATTCACTGTAAGAGAGAATTGCACTCACTGTAAAGTTTTTATGCTTACTTCAAAATTAGGTAAATAGTGACATAAATTATATGTGTGATTTTATGTGATATTATGGCTATGATATATGCTTAAATGAAGTATGTAAGTCGTATGATGCTTAATACATAAATTTTTATGAAGATTTCTCAAAAAGGCAATATGCATGATTTCAAGTAAAATGTCCCTTTTAAATACATGTTTTTTCATGGTTGTCATACTTAGTGCATTCTTGTACTAACCCCATTCTTCTCTACATTTTTACACAAAGTGTAGGTTATGGATGTTTAAGGGATGTCTTTAGAGTATGAGAAGCTTGATATGTGAATTCCCAAGCTCAAGGAAAGAGATCCTTAAGTCCAAGGATTTCCTATTTATGGTTTACTGTAAAGTCTGTTAACATTATTTTTATGATATATGTTGTAATGGTCGTATCACATCCAGGGAGCACCCCCTAGAAGTAACATGGCTTACTTGACCTCTCAGAGGTCTTATACAAGCCCATAGTTATCATTCATCGCATTGTCATAGTAAATTTAGTCGAAAATTTAAAACTTTTCATAGCACATCATATGCTAGAAACTTCACTTCATATATATAAAATATCATAAGTACATATTTAAACTCTAGTCTCTTTTTTCCATTCTAGAATCAACATCATAAGAGTACTTTAGGAAGACGGCCCTTACAACATAATACATAAGTACAATATTTAAGAACTTTAAAACTAAAAATTAGGACATCCTTGGACTTAAGGATTCCTTTCCTTGAGCTTGCGAATCACATATCAAGCTCCTCAATTGAAGAGACATACTTCAATAATCCATAACCTACACTTTGTGTAAAAATTAGAGAAGAATGGTGTTAGTTCATGAATGCACTAAGTATAGCAACCACGCAAAAACATGCTTTTAAAAGGGACATTTTCTTCAAATCATATTGTATGCCTTTATTTGAGTAAATCTTCATAAAACCTTGATACAGTAGAATTTATATCATTCATGTCACATCCGGGATTACCCCCTAGACGTAACCGGCGTCGTCGTCCTCTTTGAGGACTAAGACAAGCCTCTTAGCCTCGTCATAGCATTCATTGATTAAAAATGTGAAGGAATTTAAAACTTTTTATCTATAACTACTCGGAGGTTTACATAGACCTCTACATACACATAATCATATTTATATCAAGTATACATAGACTTGTTCATATACGAAGATTACATAGTCTTCTACTTTTATTTGACACATTTATAAATAGAGAAGTAATAGTCATAAAAGCCGTCTCATCTCATAAACCATCTATCAAAGACAATAAATCTTGGGCATAACCCTACATCAATACAAGAAGCCACATATAGGCCATATACAACATCGTCTCAAATGAGTAAATGAGTCAAAACATAACTATAGTAACTAAGTAACATAGGAGTAAGATGTCGGCAACGCCCTCGGGAGAATGAGGACCTACCACTTGGATGGTTAGAGATCCAAGTCTTCCTTTCCAGCAATTCGGAGCAAGATCAACGACCCGAACCTAAAATGTTTGGGAAAAGGGAAAGAAATGGGGTTAGTACTCCACATGTACTAAGTATGGAACCACATATACAATTACCAATCAAATATACTTAGAAAAGGACATTTAATAAGAATCATTAAAAATAACATGTATACGAGTGAAGCGTAACAAAGCAAAGCATACTAACTATAACCTTCATAAAGTTACAAGTGCAATAATCAAGTAAATTCCCATGACTCTTACTTAATCAAGTAACCTATCAAGAATACAATTAGCGATGAACCTTACCTAACATACTCTTCCATTTCATGAAAACATTCTTCTTCAACCAAAAGAAACAACCTTATACTCATAAGCATGTTATTCAATGTACAAAGTCATTTACATTATATCACTACTTTACATACATAATATTGACCTCTCAAAGCTCCCATCAAGGCAAACTAGTGCAAGGCTTAAGTAGAGTCCCATACCCCTACCTAAGCTATAGCCAAACCCTTTTAAGTTACGTCGATTAGTCTATATTTATTCATTCATTTTAGTTTACAGAAACCTTGCCTTAACCGACATAGACCACATGAGCAAATGTGGAATCCGGTGTCATGAAACCTTACACCGATGGAAGGTGGTCTACCGGCCAAAGTAGAACCTAACGTAAACGTAGCTATCTAGGTGGATCCACTAGCTAGTATCCTATGGTGGTAACATAGTTCAAGAACTAAGAGATAGGTATTCCCTCTATATACCATTTGGTAATGGGGCCTTACCTCATGAGAATTCGTGAGTGAATATTCCTCAAGGAAAGTCAACACTTCACGTGGGTCCATAGGTGAGTATTCCTCTAAGGGAAATCAACACTCTATAAGGAACAAATGGTGAATATTCCTCCATGGAAAGTCAACACCTCTCAATGTCAAGTTCACTCGGTGCTAGGCTAAGTTTCTTTAACATCAAAGTCTCTAACTTTATTAACCATCTCAACCTAGTTAGATAGTAGAGTCAAACCCTTGTATATTCATCATCATACCAACCTATCACCTTAAGCAAGGTATACTTCAACACACATTATAACTTGATGACAATAAATCACCATTTGAAGTAAGGATTAGGATAATGAAGACTTACCAATACCTCTCCATAGTTCACCAATAAAAGTTACCATCAACCCATAGACTAACCCGATTTGGGTCATCACATAAATGTAATTCAATAGTCAACATAAGAACTTAATTTAAGAGAAAGCACTATACCACAAAGCAATACTAAATCAAAGCTTGGTAAAATGATATCAAAGTCTATCTTCTTACCCTATATTCAATACTCAAGAAATAGGCATGAAGAACTTCAATTCACCATAATAGATTCATGATCAATGCAATAACAATCATTAAAGATGATTTAAACAATAATTAGACCAATTACATCAATCCAACTCAAATTCATATCAATCTCATACCTAGGGTTAAGGGTTAGGGGTCATCACCCACAATCTAGATCAAACTACATCAATTCATCATAATCAAGTTGCAATACATGATAATCTATTCATTATAACTCAAATAATACCTAAACAACTCAATTCATATAATCAAATTCGAAATTGGATGAAACCCATATGAAACTCAACTTTTAGAAAACTCTTTGAAGGAGCCCTTTGAGGAAAGAATCTCAAAGGTGAATTAGATCCAATACCTTAAGTTTTGATGACGTTTTGATGGTGAATTTCGTGCTAAATCATCCCCCAATGATCTGCCCAAGTTGTTCTCCAATGGAGTCTTCTAATAGAGAGAGAAAGTAGAGAGAAGGGAGAGAGTTTTGTTTGGAGAATTGTGTTTAGGTTAATGAAGGTTGGGGTATTTATAGTGGGTTCTTAAGTCGCTTAATTAGTCTTCCCTTAATTCCCTAATTACCCCTAGGAAACTTAATAAAATAATTAACTAAAACATAAATCCCTGAAAACACTACAGTCCCTCCCCGCTGACTCCCCGCCGATGAGCCGTCGTGGGCGTGACGGACAGGCCCCCCCTCCGTCTTGCATGTCCGCCGCGTTGGTCAGAGACTGTGCAGGCGGAGTCTTTCTTCCCAGCAGCTAAGGCTAGCACGATGGTGGACTTGATGCCACGTCGTGCCGATGATGCCCCATCATGGGATCCGTCGTGGCACACTGTCTCAAGGGTCCTTCTCGAGGGCCCTTAGTCGATCCTCGGGGAGTCGTACCCTGACTTTTCCAACATGAAACCATCCCACACTATGTGTTACACCTATTGTTACAAACTTTTACTAAATTCTGACTCTTTAACTTGTTTATACTAAAAGGACACTCTAGCCCTCTTATGAACCAACTTACCGGACGTTATGAACGTTTTTGTTCCAAAACACTTTAACGACTCCATATACGCGTAATTTGGCTAGGAACAATGGTTTAGACCTTAAGGAGACTGTTTAAGTCTCATCACATGACTTTGGGATTTCGAAATATTACATTATCCCCCCCTTAGGAACATCCGTCACCGAATGACACTAAACACTCTTTAAACGAGGGAATAGACTCAAGACTAGAAGCTCAACCAATTCATGATATTCAATTAACATGAATCATATTATTTCAATAAAACACTTCAAAACATCAATTTATCACACATAAGCTCAAAGTTTCCTCATGAAATACTTTCTACTCACCACACACATAAGCTCAATCATTTGATATACAAGTCACTTAGCACAAAGTTCATCTTATTAATATGGTTAATATAACATCTACAAGGATTCACTATGTAACAATATGTAGCATAATTATATCACTAGAAAGAATAACGAATCTTAATCATCAAAAAGTTGAGGATAGCGGGTTTTATGTCGGCCTCGGCCTCCCATGTTGCACCCTCAACTAGGTGGTTCTTCCATAACACTTTTACGGAAACCACCTCCTTGTTCCTCAACCTTTTCACTTTTCTATTAAGGATTCGGATAAGAACCTCCTCATAAGAGAGGTTATCCTTGACTCCAACCTTCAATAGGAAGGATAGACTCGGGATCCCCAACACACTTTTTCAACATCGAGACATGGAAAACTGGATGAACCGAAGCTAAGTCGTTAGGTAGTTGTAAGCGATAGGCAAGTTTACCAAGCCTTTCCAAAATCTCATAAGGACCCACGTAACGAGGGCTCAACTTTCCTTTCTTGCCAAATCTTACCACCCCTTTCATAGGTGAGATTTTTAAATACACCTTGTCACCCTCTTCAAACTCCAAATCTCTTCTCCTATTATCGGCATAGGACTTTTGTCGACTATAGGCTGTTTGTAACCTATTTCTTATGATATGCACATTCTCCAATGTCCTATAAATCAAGTCGGGACCAAAGATCGATGATTCACCAACTTCAAACCATCCTATAGGAGACATACACCTCCTACCATACAAGGCTTCATAGGGAGCCATGGATATGGACGAATGAAAACTATTATTATAAGCAAACTCTACCAACGGCAATTGCTTATCCCAACTCCCTTTAAAATCAATAATGCAAGATCTAAGCATATCTTCAAGTGTTTGAATTGTGCGTTCCTCTTGACCATCCATTTGAGGATGAAAGGAGGTACTCAATTTCACTTTAGTACCCAAACCTTTTTGAAAAGACTTCCAAAACCTAGATGTGAACTGTGCACCCTGATCCGAATTGATGGATAACGGAATACCATGGCGACACAAAATCTCATCTATGAAGAACTTCGCATAATCCTCCACCAAATACTTGGATTTGACGGGAATAAAATGAGCGGACTTAGTCAATCTATCAACAATCACCCATATAGAATCATATGACTTTTGGGTCCGAGGCAACCCTACCACAAAGTCCATATTAATGTCTTCCCACTTCCAAGTAGGAATTTGGATCTCTTGTAGTAAGCCACCCGGCTTTTGATGTTCCGCCTTCACTTGTTGTCAATTTGGACACTTAGCAACAAATTCCGCTATGTCCTTCTTCAAACCTTCCCACCAATATATTTCTCGAAGGTCATGATACATCTTAGTAGAACCCGGATGGATGGAATAGTGGGATCCATGGGTTCTTCAAGGATCCGATACCTCAATCCATCAACATCAGGAACACATAACCTCCCTTGGTACCTCAACACACCATCTCCTCCTAAGGAGAAAGACTCATTCATCTTGCCAAGAACAGATTCCTTCAACTCCATCAATAGTTGATCAAGGTGTTGTTTGGACTTCACCTCCACCACTAATGATGACTCCGAGCTATGATGAACCGAGGCACTTCCATTATATAACTCTCCAACCGCACCCCTAATCTAGTCAAACGATGAACATCTTTCACTAGATCTTTCTTATCTTCATCAATATAAGACACACTACCCATAGTCATATGGCTTAGAGCATCCGCCATCACATTGGCCTTGCCGGGATGATATAGGACACTCATATCATAATCTGTCAACAATTCCAACCACCTTCTTTGTCAGAGATTCAACTCTTTTTGAGTAAACATATATTGAAGACTTTTATGATCGGTGAAAACATCTACATAACACCTTACAAGTAATATCTCCATAATTTCAAAGCAAACACCACGGCCGCTAACTCAAGGTCATGGGTAGGGTAATTTTTCTCATGTACTTTAAGTTGCCATGAAGCATAGGCAATCACCTTCCCATTTTGCATAAGCACACACCCCAAACCTATGCGGGATGCATCACAATAAACAACGAACCCCTTAGAACTTTCCGGAAAAGTTAACACCGGAGCGGATGTAAGCCTATCTTTCAATAATTGGAAACTCTTCTCGCAGGCCTTCTACCACTCAAACTTTTTACCCTTTTGAGTTAATGAAGTCAATGGAGATGCAATGGATGAAAAACCTTCTACAAACCTTCGATAATAGCCAGCTAAACCCAAGAAAATCCTAACGTAAGTTGGGGTCAAGGGTCTAGGCCAGTTTCTTACCGCATCAGTTTTCCTTGGGTCAAACCTCAACTCCCTCACTAGAGATGATGTGCCCAAGAAACGCTACCGACCTCAGCCAAAACTCACACTTGCTATACTTGGCGAACAATTTAGGCTCTTTAAGGGTTTGCAATACTACCCTTAGATGACTCATGTGATCAACCTCATTCTTCGAATACACCAAGATATCATCGATGAATACAATAATGAATGCATCAAGGTAACTTCGAAACACCCTATTCATTAGGTACATAAATGCCGCCGGAGAATTTCTGAGACCAAAGGACATAACCACGAACTAATAATGCCCGTACCGAGTCCGAAAGGTTGTCTTTGGAATATCTTCATTTCTCACCCTAAGCTGATGATACCCTAACCTCAAGTCAATTTTGGAGAAGTAACTCTCTCCTTGGAGTTGATCAAATAAATCATCAATCCGAGGAAGAGGATACTTGTTCTTGACAGTAACCTTGTTGAGGTAGCGGTAGTCAATACACATTCTCAAGGAACCATCCTTCTTTTTCACGAACAAAACCGGAGCACCCCATGGAGAAATGCTAGGTCTTATAAAACCCTTGTCTAGAAAATATTTAAGTTGCGCCTTCAACTCCTTTAACTCGGCCGGAGCCATTCTATAAGGAGGAACAGAGATAGGGTTTGTTTTCGGTAGCAAATCAATACCGAAATTGATTTCCCATTCGGGAGGAATGCCGGGAAGGTCATCAGGAAAGACCTTCATAAATTCACTCACCACGGGGACCGACTCAATAGGAGGAACTTCGGAATCAACTTCTTGGACTCTCACAATATGATAAAGACACCCCTTTGAGATCATTTTACACGCTTTTAGACATGATATGAAACAACCTCTAGGAAAAGAATTTCCACCCTTCCACTCAAAAATGGATTCATTTGGGAAACTAAACCTCATAACTCTAGTTCTACAATCAATAGAAGTGAAGCTAACATGTAACCAATCCATATCTAGAATAACGTCAAAATCAAACATGTCTAGTTCAACTAGATCTATATGAGAAACTCTATGGGGCATAGAAATAGGACAATTTCGATAGACTCTTTTTGCTACAACCGACTCACCCATCGGAGTAGACACCAAAATAGGATCATGCAAAACATCGGGTAAAGTACCAAACTTTTTAGCTACTAAGGGAGTAACGAAAGACAAAGTAGCACCCGAATCAAGCAAAGCATACACATCAATAGCAATGATTTGTAACATACCGGTCACCACATCAGGAGAGGCCTCTTGGTTATCTCTCAATCGAAGAGTATAGAAACGGTTCTTTTGGGGAACATCATTAGAACCACTCGGCTGACCACCCTTCTCTCGTCCCTTAGCATTAGGACAATCTCGCACTCTATGACCACTTTTTCCACAACCAAAGCAAATCCCCGTTCCTATCAAACATTCTCCAGAGTGACCTTTTCCTCACTTAGAACACATAGGCTTCTCATTCAGCGAGTTTCCACCATTTCCTTTTTCAACTCTTGGCCTAGGGGCTTTAGAATCCCTAGTCTTGGGATATTTGGATGGAACTTGATTTGAGAAACTCTTCTTGAATCTCGGCTTGTCTTAAATTCCAAACCTATCTTTAGTAGTTCCACTCTCGAAAGACCTTGCCCTTCTTGAATCCTTATCCTTATCCTTCCTTTTTGCTCTAGCCTCCTCAACCCTTTTTGCATGCACCATGAGACGACCAATATTCATGTTATCATGAAGCATAGCCGATTGAAATTCTTCTTGCAAATAATCCGACACACCTGTCACGAATTGACTCATTTTGTCTCTAGGATCGGACACCAAGGAAGGAGCATACTTAGCCAATTGAATGAACTTCAAAGAGTACTCATGAACACTCATTTCTCCATGGTGGAGATTGATGAACTCCACCACCTTGGTTTCTCTCATCTCTCTAGGGAAGAACCGATCAAGAAAAGCCCTTTTGAACAACTCCCAAGTCATGGGCCCACTTTGAAGTGGCCTATTGTCTTTCCATTGCACATGCCATGTCTTAGCCACATCCTTGAGTTGGTATGAGGCCAACTCGGCATTCTCACTAGAAGACAACCCCATAGCACACAAAATCTTATAAACTCATCAATGAATTCTTGAGGGTCTTCATCAACCTTAGACCCGTAGAAGATAGGAGGATTCATTCGGGTGAAGTCCCTAAGTTGGGAAGCCATAGTTTGCTCATGAACTCTAGGTGCCAAATCCCTATTAGCTTGGGCAGTCATGACTTGGGCTTGCACCGTTGTGGCTTGTGCTTGAGTAGTCATGGCTTGAGCCATTTGAGCAAGAATAGCCCTCATCGGGAACCTGATCATCAACAACAATCTCTTCAAGGGGAGGAACTGGATCACCACGGGGAGGGATTCCCGCCGCAGAAATCTCCTCCTCAAGTCTTCTGGCTGCATTCCTTCTAGTATTCATCTCCTATAACCAAAACACAAGGTTTAGGCAAATACATATACGACATACATTCTAAAGGCAAGATATGGATTTCCAACAATAAGAGTGATTCCTAAGCATCAAATAAGTTTCTATTTATAAGTGTGGTGTGCTTCACAATTATGAATACAAACCTATATAACGTGGTTGAGAGAGACATTATCATCAAGGATATTCAACCTCATGCTCTGATACCAAGTTTGTCACATTCGGGATTACCCCCTCAAGGCCATCATCAACACATATATAATGACAATAAAGTAAAAACCACCACCATAAGTGTACAATATCACACAATGCCATACAAGGCTTCATCAACTACAATAATATAGAAAAGTAGAGAGGAAGAGTCATTCTTGCCAATTCAGCAACCTCTGATCATCATTGATCAGTACACCTTTTTCATCATCAATAAATTATAGGGCAGTAGCTAAATATACATTTAATCATGAAAGAAACCATGTTCAAGTCGCTAAAAGATCATACTACAATTTAATACAATACATCACATATATACTACAAAGTAGAGAGTTATAGATTATCAACTCATTTCTCTAGTCTTGTTCATCAATCATATTGTATCAATAATATACATTTAGGTCAGTATAGAACATCATATTTAAGTCATGCTTCATCCATCTTAGAATATAGATCACAACATATACATTACTCTATCAAGTTTAAAGGTTAAAATAACCTAAATTGAACTTTACCAATTGAATTATTATATATTCATATTGGATCAACTATACTTAATTATTATCACATTACACATATAATAAGTAGCTAACACAATTCACCATAATTGAATCACATAAAAACCTTCCTAACGTCAAGATCACAGGTTAATACTTGATAGACTAGAAGAACCTAGATCAATTCATACCAAGCCTGGTTTACTTTGATAATACAAGAAATACAACCACAATTCAACAATGATATTAACCTAAGGAAGTATCTACAAGTATCTTAACATAATCGAATTCCACTTTTATACATTTAAAGATCAATGTTGCAATGATCACATAGAGGCATAGACTAGTTATGATCAAATCTTCATACTATGATCCAATTGAATCATTCATCAACAATTCACCATCAATATACTTAAATAAAAGTAGATATGAGCAATTCAACGTAATAAAATCTCAATTCAATAAATAACAAGTCACGATCACAATGCACATGCAAGGGCTAAATCGAGTTTGGGAAGGGACATGGGTTCATCAGGCAGTTGAATTGAAAATCACGTCAAAACCAGTACATAATCATCAATAAATTAATATTATGCTTTTGAAATCTATTTATGAAAGAACCCATGGCTAGATTGAAGAAGAAGAGAATTGATCATAAATTTCTTCAAAAACTTTGAAGAGGACTCTCTAGATGAAAGATTACCTAGAGATGAAGGATTACCATGCCATTATTCGATGAAGAACCCACTTAAAATTGGTGAAGAAACCATGGGAATCCAATCTACAAGCTGACCTTGAACTTCCCCTTCAATGGAGGTTTCTAGAGAGGATATTTTGGGACAGGGTGTTTTGATTTTTGAGTAGAGCATTTGGTATGGGCTATTGATGTTTTAAATCATCTATATATTCTTAGAAATAGGTAAATAAACTTCCTAGGGCCAGTTTAGCACTTGGGGTGAATTTCCCATTCACCCCATAAATAGGTAGTGTGCATGGCATTAACTGAAGGCCAGCATCAACGAATCGAACGACGGGGCGTTGGTCCATCGTTGAACCGTCCTGTGCCTTCTGTTGTTTGGGTCTGAGTATGTTATGTGGCTAATCCTTCTCCAGGATAAGTGTCCATCGACGCCTCCCAATAGACGGGGCGTCAGTCCACTGACGAGGCATCGTTTGGCTCATCGATTTACACTGGCAAGGCAGTGTCTCGACAGCCTTTGGGTCCTTTTTGTGGGCCCTTTTTTGGGGCCCTTGGGAAGTCGTACCCGGACATTTCAAATCTGAATATACACCTTAACGTGTTAAAGAACTTCCATGCAAGTTTCACAGAAAATGAACACATAAAACTCATCCAAACATCCAAGGCACAAACAAGACACACATGAACATCTCAAGGGCTAACTTTCGAACGTCTTAGACGTTTGACCTCCAAACTTCATGAAACTCCATAAACTTCTTATAAACATCATTATTAGTCATTTAATGACCGCATAAGCTAATGACACACACATAGGCACATAAAAACACAAAGTGACTACTCGTCGAACGTCGTGGTCGTCCCTTGAAGTTTGACTTCCAAATGACTTCAAATAATCCTAGGCTACTTTAAAACACTCAATTAACATGTTAACCTGGTTATAGGAACAAGTTAGGCACTATACACCCTAACACATTTTGGGAAGTCTTACAATATCCCCCACTTGGGAACATTCGTCCTCGAACGACACTTAGAACACTTTAATCACAACAAGGACTTTAATGAAGCATAGTGCAACTTACCATATTCATAAAATCATTACATAGAAGTCAATGCACCAAATTTACAAGGAACACAACTTCGAATCATTTAGCATTCAATGCACACAAGCAAGAAAAACCTTTATTCACTCACTCTTTAATGCATCAAAAACAAAGGCTCTTATCATGTTCATAGGAGGAACATCCTTCACCTTATCATAACATGGTCATTACACTTCAATTCATTAAGAGATCATCTTGCAACAAAATTTAAGACACACTTAGAAAGATTCCAACAACACTCAAGAAAAAATTAGTCACTCATACTTCGATGCACATAGACTTGAGCTGGATAGGTTGACAATGGATTCTTTTTAGTTAGACCTAGTGCTATGAGGGTCATACTCACCCATACCACATTTAGTTGTGTCTATGGAGGAATATAATTATCCTCAACACACTCATATGTCTCATGAGTCCACACCCAAGCAAGGCACAAGGTCAATCCCTTTTAAAATGAGAAATTCTCAACTTTTAAACCAAGGCATGCTCATGTTTTCTTCCTAGTGAAGTCTTAATGGTAAGTCACATCAAGCACATCACAACAAATAAGAAGCCATTTCACAAGATGTCAATTTCTAACATAGCAATATACTTCACAGTAAGCATCATTTGGGAAGAATTAACACAAATCATAGGCACACACAACGACAATAGCTAACATGCCTTCACTTTTCAAAAGTGAGCCTACAATCATGCTTTCCAAACCATACAAGTCACATAGTTTTTAACAGACTCAACATATTTCATTTTAAAGAGGCTCAATTTCTCATTATAAAGCATATCAAAAGTCACTAACACCAAGTTTCTTACCTTGTCTCATGAATTCTAATGCACAACTAGCACATCAAAAGGCAAATCAACATGAGAAAACCATGAAGTTAATAAAATTTCTTTTTCAAGTACATTAGAACCTTCAATATACTATTAAGATAGTATTAATCAAGCATACCAAACATGCAGAGGTCGTGCAATTCATTCTTTAATGTAAAACTTTTATCATGAACAAGCTTACTAAGAATTTATTAGTTTCAAGCTCAAGTAATAATAGAAGGACAAGGTAGAGAATATCTACAACCTTATTACTCCATCATCATCCCCCACTTAGGGTAATCCAAATTAAGAGAAACTCAACCCAATCTTCAAGAGGATCTTAACTTTTCAACCAACAAAGAAATTACAATAACTTACCATAAGGCTTCAATGGCATTCTAACTTTTTCACCTATGCAAATTATCCCCAACTTTTCAAGTTAAACATACTATTCAACCACACAAGATTTTTATACAATACAATATACACCAAGGTCATACAACATTAGGGGAAGCAATAGAGGAGGCTTAGCCATAAATTTCTTCTTTTTTATTTGGACATTAAAGTAAGGTGACTTCTAGGTCAATAAAACCCGCATCATCACCATACAACGACAAGCATACTACCTTCACACCTAGGATCAAGTCTAAACAAAGGACTCCAATCCATACTAGGCAACTAGAAAGGACCACATATATAAAAAGGGAATCATTGAACACTTTTAAACACATATTATTAGGGTAGCATGCTTCCATAGGTAGTCACTTAGCATTTCAAATTCAATTCATAATATTAGGCTACCATCATGTAAAACAATATAGTAACACATCATTCCAAAAGAAACTCTTAACCATAATAACTTCTAACCTGCTTTAATCATATCATGACATACATTTCTCAACATAACATGCCATTTCACATAAATCTCATACATAGCCATAAATGGTATCACATTATCAAAATATGCAAAGATTCACCTTCACACATACTCATCAAACCATTAAACAAAAATAAGCATTAAACTCACCTTTTCTACCTCAAGCATATAAGATACCATCTCATTCAAGCAATCACATAAAAAAGACCACATGACAAGAAAACATAAGAGGGAGATCTTATAGAGTTAAGTTCTATGGCACGATATGAGAATGATGAAGAAGGGAAACTCTATCCTCCCATATCATTTGATGTGTCGCGACACACCACCAATAATATGAGACTCTTCTAGACGTGGCAATATGAGACTTCGTGGAACCTAAAACCACTTTTATATACCTCATGCTCTGATACCACGTTTGACACATCCGGGGAGCACCCCCTAGAAGTAACATGGCTTACTTGACCTCTCGGAGGTCTTATACAAGCCCATAGTTATCATTCATCGCATTGTCATAGTAAATTTAGTGGAAAATTTAAAACTTTTCATAGCACATCATATGCTTGAAACTTCACTTACTATATATAAAATATCATAAGAACATATTTAAACTCTAGTCTCTTTTTCCCATCCTAGACTCAAGATCATAAGAGTGCCTTAGGGACACGTCCCTTACAACATAATGCATAAGTACAACATTTATGAACTTTACAGTAAACTAAACATTAGGACATCCTTGGACATAAGAATTCCTTTCCGTGAGCTTGGGAATCACATATCAATCTCCTCAATTAATGAGACATCATTTAAGAATCCATAACCTACACTTTGTGTAAAAAGTAGAGAAGAATTGAGTTAGTACAAGAATGTACTAAGTATGGCAAACATGCAAGAACATGCATTTAAAGGGACATTTTCTTGAAATCATATTTCATGCCTTTATCTAAGTAAATGGTCATAAAACCTTGATACAATATCATTTATATCATTCACATACTTCATATACACATATTCAAAAGCCAAACATCATATAAAAGCACATATCGAATTTAAGCCACTTATAGGGTCACTTTAGAGTGAGCTATTTTCCTTTACACTAAACTATTCTACTTTTACAGTAAACATCTTTTCTTTAAATCATTAACCTCCCAAGTAATCCTCTATTGATATTTGGTGCAATGCATCACCTTAGGAAACAAAGAAGGCATACATACAACCTACATAAGCCAACACATACCATCATAGAAGCATAATGCATCATAGACACATTTAAGTCAAAATCTATTGGCTTTACAGTAAGTTACATCCATTTGCATATCTATTCACTTCACTTCACATAACTCATTATAAGACCTTACTCATGGCCCCAACCTAAGTCTACTAGTGCAATGTACATGTGAAGCCCCATAACCTCACATATACTTAGTAAGCCTATCATGAGACCACAAGCCTTAACACTCTATTTCATATACAAACAAGTAAGTGAAGACAACAACTTCATTCATGTCAAGCAATCCCTTCATCATATGGTCATTAATACCACAATAATGAATATCATCACACCATGTAGATACTAACACAATATCATGAAAGAGAACCAAAACATATGCACATACATTAGACCACCTTCCTAGAACTCCCTTAGATAGCTACTTGTGCAATGTCTAGATGAATTCATTACTTCCACCTATCCTATGTATCTTCTCTTATTTTATCCTAGATAGGGTCATTTACTTTACTTTAACTCCATTGACCATGGGTGCTAAACATAGAATTTGGTGTTGCAGAGCCTTACACCAATAAAAGGTTGTCCACTTAGCCAAAGTAAAGACTTAACATATAACCTAGCATACTAAGTGAATTAACTTTCTAGATCCTATGTGGCAAGCATAGTTTATGGAACTAAGAGATATACATAATCCTATACATGCTCATTGGCATTGGAGCCTCATTTCATGAGAAAACATGGATGAACCTTCCTCAAAGGGAAGCCACCAACTTATGTGGAACCATAGGTGAATATTCCTCTAAGGGAAGTCATCACTCTATAAGGAACAAATGGTGAATCTTCCTTCAAGGAAAGGCAGCACCTCTCATTGTCAAGTTTACTCGTGATAAGCTAAGTTCCCTTTATTAAAAGCATTTATTAACATTACTTTATAAAACATAGGCTTAGGATATTTATTCCTTATATACTTATAGCATATTCAAGCACCTGTCTAGTTTTAGAGTACTCTTGAGCACACCTTTCAAGTCCCATCTATTGGCTAGATTTTTATACATGTGTGTGTGTATACATATATCTGAGTAAACCTTTCACATAACACATAAATGTCACACATGTTCATATATCAATGCATGAGTCTATATGTGTGACTATATGAGCAATCCTTTCATTTTAACACATTAAGAAACTATCATTTTCATATTTTATGATATCATATACTTAAAGTCATAGAATATAAGTCATACTCATAACATGTTCATAAAATTCTATGCATTTACTTAGAAGACCAACCTAGGAACAATCCTATCAAGGCACACATGTGCAATGCATAGACAAGGATTCCATACCCTTGCCCATACTAGTACACCTATCAAGTCATCCTAGTGAATGATACATCACACAACATCATACAATGGATAGCATAGCATAAGACTCATTTATTTCAAGACTTAAAACACCTTACAGTAAGCTCTAGTCTTTATGCACCTACCTTAGATTTTCATCACATATAACATTATAGGACCTCATCATAGGCAGCAAGTACACATAACCATAACATATCCTTTTACATGCTCATGATATTAGCAACAAAACCTAGAATCACAACTAGAGTAGAAGACTAGGCACAAGTCACACATATAGTGATCATCATAACCACACACTCATATATTCATCAATTTGCCTTCAAGTCCATCATCAACACATATATAATGACAATAAAGTATACTCCTCCATCATAAGTGGACGATACCACACATTGCCATACAAGGCTTCATCAACTACAATAATATAGAAAAGTAGAGAGGAAGAGTCATTCTTACCAATTCATCAACCTTTGATCATCATTCATCAATACACCTTTTTCATCATCAATAAATTATGGGGAAGTAGCTAAATATACATTTAATCATGAAATAAACCATGTACAAGTAGAGAGATTTAATACAACATATCACATATATACTAGAAAGTAGAGAGATTTAGATCATCAACTAATTTCCCTAGTATTGTTCATAAATCATGTTGTCTCAATAATATATATCTAGGGCAATGGATAAAGATATAGAACATCATATCTAAGTTATGCTTCATCCACCCTAGAATATAGATCACAACATATACATTACTCTATCAAGTTTATAGCCTAGAATAACCTAAATCAATATTTACCAATTCAATTTTTATATATTCATATTGGATCAAATATACTTCATTATCATCACATTAAACATATAGGCAGTACCTAAGACGATTCACCATAATCGAATCACATAAAAACCTTCCTAACGTCAAGATCACAAGTACTACTTGATAGACTCCAAGAACCTAGATCAATTCATACCAAGCCTTCTTTACTTTGATCATGCAATAATTATAACCACAATTCAACCATGATATTAATCTAAGGCAGTACCTACAAGCATCTTAACAAAATCGAATTCCACTTTTATACATTTAAAGGTCAATGTTACATTGATCACATAGAGGCATAGGCTAGTTATGATCAAATCTTCATACTATGATCCAATTGGATCATTCATGAACAATTCACCATCTATATACTTAAATAAGATTAAATATGAGCAATTCAATGTAATAGAATCACAATTCAACGATCACAATTCTCATGCAAGGGCTAAATCGAGTTTGGGAAGGGACATGGGTTCATCATGCAATTGAATTGAAAATCACGTCCAAACCAGTAGATAATCATAAATACATTAATATTATGCTTTTGAAATCAATTTATGAAAGAACCCATGGCTAGATTGAAGAAGAAGAGATTTGATCATAAAACTTTTTTGAAAACTTTGAATAGGACATTCTAGATGAAAGATTACCTAGAGATGAAGGATCACCATACCTTTATTAGATGAAGAACCCACTAAAAATTGGTGAAGAAACCATGGGAATCCAATCTACAAGCTGACGTTGAACTTCACCTTCAATGGAGGTTTCTAGAGAGGATATTTTGGGAGAGGGAGGTTTGATTTTTGAATGGAGAATTTGGTATGGGCTATTGACGTTTTAGATCATTTATATATTCTTAAAAATAAGTAAATAAACTTCCTATGGTCAGTTTATCACTTGGGGTGAATTTTCGATTCACCCCATAAATAGGCAGCGTCCATGGTTGTAACTGAAGGCTTGCATCTACGGACCCAACGATGGGGCATTAGTCCATCGATGGACCATCCTGTGCCTTCCGTCGTTTGGGTCTGAGGTTGTCATGTGGATAAGACTTCTCCAAGCTAAGTGCCCATCGACGCCTCCCCATCGAGGGGGCGTCATTCCATAGATGAGGGATCATTTGGCTCGTCGATTGACACTGCCAAGGCAGTGTCTCTACAGCCTTTGGGTCCTTCTTGTGGGCCCTTCTGCGGGGCCCTTGCGAAGTCGTACCTGGACGTTTCCAATGTTAATATACACCTTAAGGTGTTGAAGACCTTCAATGGAAGTTTCACCCAAAATGAACACATAAAACTCATCAAACATGCAAGGCATATTCAAGAGACACATGAACATCTCAAGGGCTAACTTTCGAACATCGTAGAGGTTTTTGGACATTTGACCTCAAAACTTCATGAAACTCAATACACTATTTATAAACATAATTATTACTCATTTAAGGACCGCATAAGCTCATGACACATACAAAAGCACATAAAAACACAAAAGGCTCCTTAGGTGACTAATCGTCGAACGTCGTGGCCGTCCCTTGACGTTTGAATTTAAAATGACTTAAAATCATCCAAGACAACTTTCAAACACTTAATTAACATTTTAACCAGACAATAGGAACAAGTGAGGATCTAGACACCCTAACTCATTTTGGGAGGTCTTAAAGGTCGTGTCCCTAAAGTTGTTTAATGATGTTTTATCTAGGATGGGAAAAAGAGACTAGAGTCTTTAGCTATGTATATTTCATGTATATGAAAGTTATGTCATAGCATATGATGTGCTAAGAAAATTTTAAATTTTCCACTAAATTTACTTATGACAATGCGATGAATAATAACTATGGGCTTGTATAATGTAAGACCCCCAAAATGAGTTAGGGTATCTAGAGTATAACATGGTAGTCATAAGTGTCTAAGGTCCTAAAATGGTTTATAATGTGGTATTGAGGCAGTGTCTAATGTTTGAGGTGAATTGGAAGTCAAACGTTAGGGGACGACCAAGACATTCGACGACTAATCACCAAAGGGGCCTTATGTGTTTATATGTGATTATATATATATCATAGTCCTATGAAGTATTAAAATTATTAATAATGATGTTTATAAGCATTGTATAGAGTTTCATGAAGTTTGGAGGTCAAACGTCCAAGAACGTCTAAAACGTTCGAAAGTTAGCCCTTGAGACGTTCATGTGTGTCTTGAATGTGCCTTGCATGTTTGGATGTATTTTATGTCTTAATTTTGGGTGAAACTTGCATCGAAGGTCTTCAACATGTTAAGGTGTATATTTACGTTGAAAACTTCTGGGTACGACTTCCCAAGGGCCCCACAAGAGGCCCTCAAAGAAGGACCCAAAGGATGTCGAGACACTTCCTTGGCAGTGTCAATCGACCGAACGAAACGATGCCCCATTTGTGGACTGACGCCCCGTCTATGGGGAGGCGATGATCAACACTTAGCTTGCGGAAGGCTCAGCCAAAGAACAGCCCAATACCTAAATGACGGAAGCCAGAGATGGTCCATCAATGGGCCAAAGGGGCATCGATGGTGGACGTTGGTGCAGGCTGCAACTGCTGCCTAGCCACTGCTTCACTTAAGGGGTGAATGAGAAATTCACCCCACGTCGTAACCTGACCCTAATTGGTTTATTTGATTGTTTTTGGGTGTATTTAAGTGATAAAAAACGTGAACAACCCATTCCCAATCCATTCTACACAAATTAGATTTTCCCTCCAAAACTAATTCTCTCTAGCAACCTCCATTGAAGGTGAAGCTCAAGAACAACTTGGATCTTGGATTCCCATGAATTCTTCATCATGTTTTAGAGTGTTTATTCTAAATAAAGGTATGGTGATCCTCCATCTCTAGTTAATCTTCCATATAGAGAGTTCTTTTCATGGTTTTCAAAAGAGAATTCATGATCAAACTTATCTTCTTCAATCTAGCCATGGTTTCTTTCTCAAAACGTTTTCAAAGGCTTTATCATGATGAACTGATGATAATGTATTTGTTTTAACGTGAATTTCAA
This sequence comes from Solanum sitiens, assembly GCA_016801875.1. Classification (NCBI taxonomy): domain Eukaryota; kingdom Viridiplantae; phylum Streptophyta; class Magnoliopsida; order Solanales; family Solanaceae; genus Solanum; species Solanum sitiens. Next base: position 487,579 of record JABWTJ010000351.1, on the reverse strand, counting down.
TACAATTTCATTGTGTACCCATGTCCCTTCCCAAACTCGATTTAGCCTATGCATGGGCATTGTGATCGTGGTTTGTTATTAGTGGATTTTTTATTCTATTACGTTCAAATGATTATGTGTACTGCTTATTATGTATATTGATGGTGAATTTTGATGAATGATCAATGTGGATCAATATATGAAGATTTTAAAAGGTCTAGCCTACGTCTCTATGTGTTAACTGTAACATTGACCTTATAATGTATGAATGTGGAATTCGATTATGTTAAGATGATTGTAGCTACTGCCTTAGGTTAATATCATGGTTGAATTGTGGGTATGAATCTTGTATGATCAAAGTAAAGAAGTCTTGGTATGAATTGATCTAGGTTCTTAACGTCTATTGATTGATGATGTTATGTATGTGATGTGATCTCGATTTTAGGTTAGATGAAGCATGATTCCTTTTGAGTAAGGATATCTTTAGCTACTGCCTAACAAGTACATTATTGATAAAATATGATTGATGATCAAGGCTTTGGGGAATTAGTACAATTGCCTATTTCCTCTACTATCTATTAAAAAGATAGTTTAGTGCCTATGTTGGTGTCTTGATCTTGTAGGGATTTAAGTATGATTTCGTTATAATAAGTGTATGTTTAGATACTGCCCTATAATGTATTGTTGATGAAAAGGGTGTATTGATCAGTGATGATCAAGGGATGATAAATTGGTAAAGATGGCTTTTTCCCTCTACTTTTCTATAGTATTGTTAGTTGATGAAGCCTTGTAAGGCATTGAGTGTATTGGTCCACTTATGGTGGCGGTGTTTACTTTATTTTAAATATATATGTGATGTGAACATGGCCTTGAAGGCAATCATACTATGAATGTGTGTTGATGATGATCACCCTATGTGAAGCCTATGCCTAGTTTACTATTCTAGCTATGATCTAGGTTGTGTTGCTAATGTCATGAGCATGTAAATGGTTATATTATTTTTATGTGTACGTGTTGCCTATGATGAGGACATATAATGTTATATGTGATGTAAAGCTAAGATAGGTGCATAAAGACTAGAGCTTACTGTAAGATGTTGTAAGTCTTTAATAAACGAGTGTTATGCTATGATCTATGCTAAGATGTTGTATGATGTATCATTAGATAGGATGACTTGATAGGTGTACTACTATGGTAAATGGTATGGAATCCTTGTATATGCATTGCACATGTGTGCCTTGATAGGATAGTTCCTAGGTTGGTCTTCTAAGTACATGCTTAGGATTGTATGAACATGTTATGAATATGACTTATATGCTATGCTGTTAAGCATATGATATGACAAAATATGAATGTGCATAGTGTCTTAATGTGTTGATATTAAAGAATTTCTCATAAAGTTACACCTGTATACTTATGCATTGATATATGAACATGTGCGACATTTATGTGTTATGTGAAAGGTTTTCTCACATACAAGTATACAGAGACACATGTATGAAGATCTAGTCAATAGAGGGTCCTTGAAAGGTGTGCTCAAGTGTACGCTAAAACTAGATAGGTGCTTAAACATGATATAAGCATATGAGGAGTGAATATCCTAAGCCTATGTTTTATGAAATAAAGTAATAAAGGCTTTTCAATAAAGGTATTTTAGATTAGCACCAAGTGAACTTGACAATAAGAGGTGTTGGCTTCCCTTGGAAGAAGATTCAGCATTTGGTTCTCATAACATCTTGACTTCCCTTGGAAGAATATTCACCTATGGTTCCACATGAGGTGTTGTCTTTCCTTGAGGAAGATTCACCCATGGTTTCTCATGAAATGAGGGTCCAATGCTAATGAGCATGTAGAGGGTGATGTATATCTCTTAGTTCCATAAACTATACTTGCCACATTGGATCTAACAAGGTATATCAAATAAGATGCTAGCATGTGTTAATGTTCTACCTTGGCTATGTAAGAACACCTCACATTCGTGTAAGGCTCTTCAACATCAAGTTCCATGTAGAACACATGGTCTTAGTGTCGGTTAAAGCTATAGTTTCCCTAAAGTAAAATGGGCAATGGAAGTAAAGTAAGGACCCTAACTAGGATAACCTAAGGGTAGTTGCTTAGTGCAGGTGGGGGTATGGGACGTCACCTATGCATTGCACAAGTGGCTCTTGAGGGAAGTCTAAGGAAGATGTTCTAATGCATGTGTTTAGGTACATGTTCCTTATGCATGACTTTTTAGTATTTGTCTACTTGTTGTGATGAAATTCAAGGTATGAGCTTATATGAAGTGGTCTTGTTGTATATGCATAATAATTGATCTTAATGACTACATGATGAAGATTTGTTGACATAAATGAAGTTGTATTAACATACTATGTTGATGTATGAATTGGATGTTAAGGCTTGTTGTCTTATGATAGGCTTACTAAGTATGTGTGAGGTTATGGTGTTTCACATGTACATTGCACTAGTGGAATTGGATTGGGATAGTGAGTAAGGTCTTAGAATGTTCAATGTGAAGTGAAATTGGTATATGTGAATAATAAGTAAAGTTCACTGTAATGCCTTATGGTCTTGACTTGAATGTGTCTTGTAATGTGATATACTTCTATGATGGTATGTGTTTGCTTGTTTAAGTGGTATGTATGGTTTTCCTCATGACTTTAAGGTGATGCGTTTCCTCAAGTATCACTAGAGGGTTACTTGGTAGAGTGATGAGTTAAAATAAGAAAATCATTATGAACAAAATATACTTAATGTAAAGTGCCAATAGGTTAGTGTACAGTGACCCAAATGTGGCTTAAATTCTATATGTGATTTTATATGATGTTTGGCCTTCGAATGATATAATGCTATCGTATCAAGGTTTTATGAAGTTTTCACAAAAAGGCATGAAGTATGATTTGAAGAAAAATGTCCCTTTTAATGCATGTTTTTGCATGGTTGCCATACTTAGTGCACTCTTGTACTAACTCTGTTATTCTCTACTTTTTACACAAAGTGTAGTTTATGAATTCTTAAAGGATGTCTTTCATGGTGAGGAGCTTGATATGTGATTCCCAAGCTCAAGGAAAGGAATCCTTAAGTCGAAGGATATCTTAATGTCTGATTTACTATAAAGTCTTTTAATATTGTACTTATCATTTATGTTGTAAGGGCTGTGTCCCTAAAGTACTCTTATGATGTTGAGTCTAGGATGACAAAAATAGACTAGAGTCTTTAACTATGTATTATGATATTTTATATGTAATGGAAGTGTTGTTCTTGTATATGATGTGCTAAGAATGTTTTAAATTTTCCGTTAAATTTACCTATGAGAATATGATGAATGATAAATATGGGCTTGTATAAGAACTCCAAGAGGTGAAGTACGCCGTGCTACTTCTAGGGGGTGCGCCCTTGATATGACAAACGTGGTATCAGAGCATCCGGTTTGTAAAAGTGGTTTTAGGTTCGAAAAGTCTCATATTCCTAACCTGACCCTAATTGGTTTATTTTATTAGTTTTTTGTGTATTTAAGTGATAAAAATGTGAACAACCCATTCCCAATTCATTCTACACAAATTAGACTTTCCCTCCAAACCAATTCTCTCTAGCAACCTCCATTGGAGGTGAAGCTCAAGAACATCTTGCAGATTGGATTTCCATGGATTCTTCATCAATTTTTAGAGGTTTTGTTCTAAATAAAGGTATGGTGATCCTTCATCTCTAGTTAATATTCCATCTAGAGAGTTGTTCTCATGGATTTCAAAAGAGATTTCATGATCAAACTTCTTCTTCTCCAATCTAGTTATGAGTTATTTCTCAAAATATTTTCAAAGTCTTAATAATGATGAATTGATGATAATGTATTGGTTTTAACGTGAATTTCGATACAATTGCATTGTGAACCCATGTCCCTTCCCAAATTCGATTAAGCCTATGCATGCACATTGTGATCATGGCTTTCTGTTGGTGGATTTGTAATTCTATTACGTTTAATTGCTTATGTGTACTTATTATTATGTATATTGATAGTGAATTATTGATTAATGATCCATGTGGATTAATATATGAAGATTTGAATACGTCTAGCCTATGTCTCTATGTGTTAACTGTAACATTAACCTTATAATGTATGAATGTGGAATTCGATTATGTTAAGATGATTGTAGCTACTGCCTTAGGTTAATATCATGGTTTAATTGTGCGTATGAATCTTGTATGATCAAAGTAAAGAAGGCTTGGTATGAATTGATCAAGGTTCTATTAGTCTATTGATTGATAATGCTATGTATGTGATGTCATCTTGGTTTTAGGTTAGATGAATTATGATTCCTTTTTAGTAAGGAACTCTTCATCTACTTCCTAACATGTACATTATTTATAAAGTATGATTGATGATCAAGGCTTTGGGGAATTAGTAGGATTGCCTATTTCCTCTACTCTCTAATGAATTGATTGTTTAGTGCCTATGTTGGTGTCTTGATCTTGTAGGGATTACAGTATGATTTCATTATGTTAAGTGTATATTTATGTACTTCCCTATAATGTATTGTTGATGAAAAGGGTGTATTGAACGATGATGATCAAAGAACGATAAATTGGTAAGGATGGCTTTTTCCCTCTACTTTTCTATAGTTTTGTTAGGTTATAAAGCCTTGTATGGCATTGAGTGGTATGGTCCACTTATGGTGGCGGTGTTTACTTTATTATAAATATGTACGTGATGTGAAAATTGCCTTGAAGTCAATCATACTATGAATGTGTATTGATGATGATCACCCTATGTGAAGCCTATGTCATGTTTACTATTCTAGCTATTATCTAGGTTGTGTTGCTAATGGCCTGAGCATGTAAATGGTTATATTAAGTTTATGTGTACTTGCTGCCTATGATGAGGTCTTATAATGTTATATGTGATAAATCTAAGATAGGTGCATAAAGACTAGAGCTTACTGTAAGATGTTGTAAGTCTTGAATAAATGAGTCTTGTGATATACTATATGTTCTATGGTGTTGTGTGATGTATCATTCACTAGGATGACTTGATAGGTGTGCTAGTATGGGTAAGGGTATGGAATCTTTGTCTATGCATTGAAAATGTGTGCCTTGATAGGATAGTTCATTGGTTGGTCTTCTAAGTATAGGCTTAGGATTGTATGAACATGTTATGAATATGACTTATATGCTATGATGTTAAGTATATGATATCATAAAATATGAATGTGTATAATGTCTTAATGTATTTATATGAAAGGATTGCTCATATAGTTAAACCAATAGACTTATGCATTGTTATATGAACATGTACGATATTTATGTTTTATGTGTAAGGTTTTCTCACATATAAGTATACACACACACATGTATAGTGAATAGAGGGGCCTTGAAAGGTGTGCTCAAGTGTACGCTAGAACTAGATAGGTGCTTGAAAATGCTATAAGCATATGAGGAGTCAATATCCTAAGCCTATGTTTTATGAAATAATGTAATAAAGGCTTTTAAATAGAGGGATTTTAGCTTAGCACCGGTGAACTTGACAATGAGAGGTGTTTGCTTCCCTTGGAGGAAGATTCACCATTTGGTTCTCAAAAGATATTGACTTCCCTTGGAGGAATATTCACCTATGGTTCCACATGAGGTGTTGTCTTTCCTTGAGGAACATTCACCCATGATTTCTCACGAGATGAGGCTCCAATGCTAATGAGCATGTAGAGGGTGATGTATATATCTTAGTTCCATAAACTATACTTGCCACATTGTATCTAACAAGTTATATCAAATAAGATGCTAGCATGTGTTAATGTTCTACCTTGGCTAGGTAAGAACACCTTCCATTGGTGTAAGGCTCTTCAACACCAAATTCCATGTAGAACCCATGGTCTTAGTGTCGGTTAATGCTATAGTTTCCCTAAAGTAAAATGGACAATGGAAGTAAAGTAAGGACCCTAACTAGGATAACCTAAGGGTAGTTGCTTAGTGTAGGTGGGGGTATGGGACTTCACCTATGCATTGCACAAGTGGATCTTGAGGGAAGTCCTAGGAAGGTGTTCTAATGCATGTGTCTATGTGCATGTTCCTTATGCATGACTTTGTAGTATTTGTCTACTTGTTGTGATGAAATGCATGGTATGAGCTTATATGAAATGATCTTGTAGTATATGCATAATAATTGATCTTAATGACTACATTATGAAGGTTTGTTGACATAAATGAAGTTTTCTTCACTTACTATGTTGATGTATGAATTGCATGTTAAGGCTTGTGGTCTAATGATATGCTTACTAAGTATGTGTGAGGTTATGGGGCTTCACATGTACATTGCACTAGTGTACTTAGATTGGGATTGTGAGTGAGGTCTTAGAATGTTCTATGTGAAGTGAAATTGGTATAGGTGAATAATAAGTAAAGTTCACTGTAATGCCTTATGGTCTTAACTTGAATGTGTCTTGTAATGTGCTATACTCCTATGATGGTATGTGTTGGATTGTGTAAGTTGTATGTATTGTTTTCCTTGTGACCTTAAGGTGATTCATTGCAATAATTATCAATAGTGGGTTACGTGGGAGGATGATGAGTTAAAAGAAGAAGATCACTGTGAAGGAAATATGCTTACTGTAAAGTGCCAATAGGTTACTTTAAAGTGACCTAAATGTGGCTTAAATTCTATGTGTGATTTTATGTGATGTTTGGTCTTTGAATATGTCTATCTAAAGTATGTGAATGATACAAATGCTATTGTATCAAGGCTTTATTAAGTTTTCACAAGAAGGTATGAAGTATGATTTCAAGAAAAATGTCCCTTTTAATGCATGTTTTTGCATGGTTGTCATCCTCAGTGCATTCTTGTGCTAACTCCATTCTTTTATACTTTTACACGAAGTGTAGGTTATGAATGTTCAAAGGATGTCTTTAATGGTGAGGATATTGATATGTGAATCCCAAGCTCAAGGAAAGGAATCCTTAAGTCAAAGGATATCCTAATGTCTAACTCACTGTAAAGTCTTTTGATATTGTACTTATGATTTATGTTGTAAGGGCCGTGTCGGCCGTGTCCCTTAAGTACTCTTATGATGTTGAGTCTAGGATGGAAAAAATATAATAGAGTCGTTAACTATGTATTATGATATTTTATATATAATGGAAGTGTTGTTCTAGCATATGATGTGCTAAGAAAGTTTTAAATTTTCTGCTAAACTTACCTATGAGAATGCGATGAATGATAACTATGGGCTTGTATAAGACCTTCGAGAGGTCAAGTACGCCATGTTACTTCAAGGGGGTGCTCCCCGGATGTGACATATAAGACCTCTGAGAGGTCAAGTACGCCATGTTACATCTAGGGGGTAATCCTCGGTCGTAACAAATGTGGTATCAGAGCATGAGGTTTATGAAAGTTGTTTTAGGTTGCAAAAGTCTCATATTGCCACGTCTAGTAGAGTCTAGATCATTATTGTGAGTCGCGACACATCTATGAGCGAGAAGTTATAGGACGATAGAGTTTCTCTTCTTCATCATTCTCATGCAGTGCCATAGAACTTAACTCTATAACTTATCTCTCTTATGATTTCTTGTATGATGTTCTTTTAGATGTGATTGCTTGGATGAGATGGTTTCTCTATGCTTGAGGGAGAAAAGGTGAGTTTTGATGCTTATCTTGGTTTTATGGTTTCATGAGTATGTGTGAAGGTGAATCTTGCAATGTAATGTTGATATGATTCCCTTTTTTGCTATATATGAAGTCTATGTGAAATGGCATGTTAAGTTGAGAAATGTATGTCATGATTTGATTAAAGCATGTTAGAAGTTGTTATGGTTAAAAATGAGTCTCTTTTGTAATGGTGTGTTACTTTATGACCTTGCATGATGGTAGTCTAATGCTATGGTTTAGAATTGGAATGTTTTGAAAAATGAGGAAAGAGGCTAAAGATGCATGTTGCCCTAAGTATATGAGTAATGGTTCAAATGTTTCCCTTTGTATATGTGTGCATCTTCATAGTTTCCTTGTTTTTTTTTGGTATAGGCTTGATCTTACAAGTGAAGGTAGTATGTTTATCTTTGTAGGGTGATGATGTGGATTTGATTGACCTAGTAGTTACCTTACTGTAATGTTCATAGAAAAGAAAGAGGCATTATGGATAAGTCTCCTCTAGTCTTTTCCCCTAGTGTTGTATGACCCTTGGTGTTTATGGCATAGTTTAGACCTTATGTGGTTGGGTAGTATCACCTAACTTGATGATTGGGGATAATTTGCCTAGATTATAAGGTTTAGAATTCCTTTGGTGGTCCTATATTATGTTATTGTAATTCCTTCTAGAGTGGTAATCTCTTTTAAGTGATGTTGATGAAGGTTGGTAAGCTAAGATCCTCTTGAGGTTGGGTTAAGCTGCTCTTAATTGGGTTTACCCTAAGTGGGGGATTATGATGAGAGTAGTAAGGTTGTTTATGTTTCAATCTTGTCCTTCTATTCTTACTTGAGCATGAAACTAAAGAGTTCCTAGAAGCTTGTTCATGATAGGAGTCTTGCATTTAAGTATGAGTTGCATGTCCTCCCTATGTTTTGTATGGATTGTTTGACACTATGTTATACATGTTTTCAGTATTCTAAATAGCATGAAAAAAGGATTTTTCATATAAATTATGGTTTTCTCATGTTGATTATGCATCTTTCTATGATAGTTATGTGTTTAACTTTTCGAGATAAGGTAAGAAATATGGTTGTAGTCACTTTTGATGTGTAAGGTTTAGCCTTATAATGAGAAATTGAGCCTCTTTAAAATGAAAAATGTTGAGTCTCTTGAAAACTATGTGACTTGTATGGTTTGAAAAGCATGATTGTAGGCTCACTTTTAAAAGGTGAAGGCATGTTTAGATATAGTCCTTGTGTATGCCTATGAATTGTAAGACTTTACCCTAAATTATGCATGTTTATGAAAGCTAGTGTTATGCTAGAGATTGAAATTATGCTAAATGTCTTTCTATTGTTGTGACGTGTGTGGTGTGAATTACAATTTTGACTTCACTAGGGCGAAAGTTTGAGCATACGCTGGGTTAAAAGTTGAGAAATTCTAATTTTTACAGTAAATTGACCTTTGGGCATTGCTTGCCAATGAACTCATGAGACATGTAAGTGTGTCGAGGAGAAGGACATTCCTCCATGGACACGACTAAGCATGGTACGGTTGAGTATGACCTTCATGGCAGTAGGTGTAATTGAAGGATGAGTGCCTAATTGCTTCTTGAGTGTTGTTGAAACTGCCTAAATGTGACTTAAATGTAGTTGCATAATGAGCTCTTAATTAATTGAAATGTAAAGACCATGTTATTATTAGGAGAAGAATGTTCTTCCAATGAACATGACTGATGCCTTGTGTTTGATGCATTAAAGAGTGAGTGAATAGAGGTTTCCCTTGCTTGTGTTGCATTGAGTGCTACATGGATTGAAGTTTTTGTTCCTTGTAAGTTGGTGCAATGACTTATATGTGAAAATATTGTGAATATTGTGAGCTTCTCTATGATTTATTGAAGTCCTTGTTGTGATAAAAGTGAACAAAGTGTCATTCGAGGGTGAATGTTCCCAAGTAGGGGATATTGTAAGACCCTCATGAGTTAGGGTGTCGAGAGCCTCACATGTGCCTATAAGCTGGTTAACATGTTAATCAAGTATTTTAAAGTATTCATGAATGATTTTAAGTCATTTGGAAGTCAAACGTCAAGGTAAGACGAAGACGTTCGACTACTAGTCACTATGAGGCCTAAGATGTTTTCATGTGCTTTGTCACACCCGGGTCCTAGACCCTATATGAGACCGGCGTGGTTAACCTCTCATAGGTCGCAGACAAGCCTCTTCTTAGGTTTTTCACAATCATACAGTTAAATTTAGCGGAAAATTTAAAACTTTACTGAAGTGTACTTAGACTTCATATAATTCTTGCATAAGAGTGATATACTAACGGCTCAAAATAAATAACCATGTATTAACAGATTGAACAATTGAAATGAAGAATTGAAAATATCTTTAATAGTTTCCAAACCGGCCATAATACAAAAGCTTGAACAAATGTTTGAAAGGAAACACTAGGGACAACATCCACTAGCTATGTCTAATCTACTAAAGCTAGAAAATAAAGTGTAGGCATCCTCGAACTCAAGAGGACATATAAAAGTCTGGAGGTACTTGTCCAAACAGCTTCAACTGATCTTCAATCTTCTTCAGGGACCTATATCTATAGAAATAGTATTTGTATATGGGTTAGTACACACTTGTACTAAGTATGGGTGTATGCACATAAACACATAAGGACTATGCATGATCAAGGAAAGCTCATCCTATAGCAACATGCCATTTTTGGAAAGTGAAGTCACTTCACTTTCCTAATTCGTTGTTTATGAATCATGCTATGAATATGACATATTTTCATGCATTTAAAGCACACAACTAATTTTCTATATGAACATAAGACCTTGGAATAATGAACATAATTTTAGAACAACTCAAGCAAAATTTAATATTTTTGCTCCCCTTAGGCCGAGAGCTCCCTCTCCCAGACTTACTTTATTTTTCAGTCTTTTCTTCTTCTTGTTGTGTAGTTCAATGATCTACTTTGATCCTATGTTTTACTTACGAGTGCAATGATTCATTGTAGTCCCATTGCTACAATGATTCAAGTAAGTAACCAAAAGACTAAGGAAATGATTTGACTACCCTACTCAGAAGTTGTTCTTTCCATTCTTGTTAAATTGGGCATGAAGTCTTTATAATCCAATCTTTATTGGCTATGCCATTCTTTGATCATTTGCATAATATAAAGATGATGGGGCATATATTCATACTCTAATTGATGAGTCATTATGTTTTGCTCCCTTTATTGGCATAAACCAATAACTGGTAAAACTTCATTCTTATCAAACACTGATGATTTGATATTCTTACGCTTTTGCTTACTTAGTTCACTTTGAACTTACATTTCTTCTTCTTTAATCTCATGTTCACTTTGAACATGTTAGGTTGACTTAGGATATTGTTTTAAGACTTCCATTGGGATCTTTCTGTACAATGACTAAGAATGACTTACATTATTACTTAGTCTAACCTCACCCTTTGGTCATCCTATCCGAACACCCCTCATCTTCCTAGTTCTTTCTTTCTTTCTTTCTTTCTGATTTTCTTAAAGAAATCTTTAACATTTAACCGACATAGATCATGTGAGCTAATATGAAATACAGTGTCTTCCCCACAGCTAAAAGAGGTGGTTCACCGGCCAAAGTGAAACCGAATACTTCCTAGCTTTCTTAGGTGGATCCACTAGCTAGTAACCTATGATGGCGACATAGTTCAAAGACTAGGAGAATTTGGAGACCCTTATCCACCTTGAAGGTAGTCTCATCTCATGAGGCTTACATGTGCTTTCACAAGCTCATTACTAGTCTATCGATGCTTAGCTCAATTTATCATAATTTACAACTTTTAGAGTTGACTCATACACTATGGAAGGTTGCTTCTAGTGTGAGGTATGCTTATATCAATGGATGACTGGTCATCCCTTTCTATACTTGATTAATGTGAACTTAAATCTTATATTATCATCATGGTGTGAATGAGACTTGTCTCACGATTTCTAACACCCTCTTATGTGAGTATCTTTAACATAATTATTTTGGTGCAAGTGAGACTTGTCTCACTTCTTTTAACACATCATTCTAGGTCAATTTCATAACTCATAAGGTTTTAGTTATTTCATTACTCACCTTATCTTTTTCAACGTTATTTGGTAGTCTTGTACCATTCTTTATGAAAGTTATAAGGACTTATTCAATGTGCTACTATTGTAAGACCCCCAAAATGAGTTACGGTGTCTAGAGCCTAACATGTTTGTCTTAAGGTTATAAAGTCCTAAAATGTCTCATAATATTCTTAAGAGGCAGTGTGCAAAGTTTGAGGTGATTTGGAAGTCAAACGTCAAGGGTCTACCAAAGCATTCGATGACTAGTCACCTATGTGCCTCCTATGTCTATGCATGCTTAAAACTGTATGAAATGAGCCTAAAGAGTCTTAAAATGCGTTATAATTATGTTAAATGGTATTACATGAAGTTTTGATAAGTTTGGAGGTCAAACGTCCAAAAACGTCCAAGATGTTTGAAAGTTAGCCCTTGAGACATTCATGTACGTCTTGATGGGGCCTTGCATGTTTTGACGTGTTGCAGGTGTTTTTTTGGGTGAAACTTATGTGGAATGTCTACAACTTGTTAAGGGTTGTATTTACGTTGGAAACGTCCAGGTAAAACTTCAAAAAGGCCCCGCAAAATGGTCCACAAGAAGGATCTAAGGCTGGCTGAGACACTACCTTGGCAGTATCAATCGACAGACCAAACGACAGCCAGTTGGTCAACCAAAAGCCCGTAGGTGAGGTATCATCGATTGGTACATAGCTTGGGAAGGTCTCAAGCCAAATATTGGCCAAGGACTAATCGACAGAAGCGCGGCCCATCGACTGACCTACGGCCAGTAGACGGCTCCATCGATGGTGGCCTGCAATCTATGACTGCGTACTGTTTCATTAAAGGGGTGAATGGTAAATTTACCCCACGTCCTAAATCAAATATAATTGAGTTATTTAACTAATTGTGGGTGTGTATAAGTCATAAAACACGTGAACCTCCCCTTTGCAATCCCATGCACACGTAAGAAATCTTTCCCTAAAAAGATCTTCTCCCTATAAACCTCCATTGTTGTTGAAGAGCTTTGAATGGAATGATTTCTTAACGAAGTTTTAGAGGTCTTCATGTAGATAAAGGTATGGTGATCTTCATCTCTAGTTATCCTTCCATCTAGAGAGTTAAATCTCAAAGTTTCAAAAGAGAAAAATATGATCAAACATCTTCTTCTTCAATCTGCCATGGGTTCTTTCTTAAATTAATTTCAAAGGCATAAAATGAATGTATTGATGATTTTCTACTTATTTGGATGTGGTTTGCAATCCAATTGCATGATGAACCCGTGCTCTCTCACAAACTCGATTTTAGTCTATGTATGGCTTTGTGATCTTGATTTGTTATCTATTGAATTGTTATTCTATTACATTGAAGTGGTTATATCTACTGTTACTTACATGAATTAATGTTTAATTGACGTGAAAGGATCCATATGGAACAATGTATGAAGAATTCAACATGACTACTATATGATCTATGCATTCACTATAAAGTTGGTTTTGTGAAGATTGTTGTAAGACTTGAATTAGGTTAAGTTGTTTGTAGCCACTGTTTTATGTTAATATCATGATTGAATTATGGATAGGAATATCATATGATTTAAGTAAGGAAGAATTGGCACGAATTAATCTAGTATCTTCTAGTATATCGATTGAGAATAATGTGTATATGATGTGATCTCAATTGTGGATGGATGAAGCATGATTCCTTTTATGTAGTGATCTATGTAGCTACTGCCTGGCATGTACATAATTGTTAAAATATGCTTGATGATCAAGGCCTTAGAGAGTCAATAGTGTTGGTTAATTCCTCTCTATTCTAGCAAATTAACAAGTCTAATGCCTATGTTGGAAGCTTATCTTCAAGTGCTTTAATCATGGTTTCATTATGATTAAGTTATGATTAGCTACTGCCTTAGATTGATATTATTTATGAAATATGATCTATAATCCATGTAAGTAAAATTGGCTAAGTTTTATGTTCTTCTACCTTCTAATATGCTAAGGTGTTGTGCTAGTTGTAGTATGACCTTGTAGTAGCTTGTAATTGAATTCATGTATGATTATGGAACTTAAGTTACTGACCTATACTTTATTTATCTATGAAAGAGTATTAAAGGTCAAAGATGACCAAAGGCTAAAGGATTGGTAAGAATTGTTCTACTCTTCTACTTTTAGATTCTTCTATAATAATGTTGATGAATCCGTGTATGGCATTGTGTGGTATGGTACACTTATGGTGGCGGTGTTTACTTTATGTCATTATATATGTGTTGACCATGGCCTTGAAGGCAAATTGATGATTATATGAATGAGTGGTTATGATGATCACCTTATGTGTAACTTGTGCCTAGTCTTCATTTATAGTTGTGAATCTAGGTTATGTTACTAATGTTATGAGAATGTAAGTGGCTAAGTTAATATCATGTGTAGGTGCTGCCATCAATGATTTATTAAAGATTTATGACCCCTACCCATGTACCTCAATGTGAATGTGTGATAGCTAATGGCAGGAGTCTTAAAGTATACTATGATGTTGTCATGTCTCCTATGCTAAATTGTGTTGTGTGGTCTATACTTGAAAGTGTAATGTGGTCTAAGAGGGTGGATGCCTCAATGAGTTGTTGATATTCATTATGTGATCATGAGTACCAATGTACACACACACTTACACTGCATGCACGCTTGAAAGTAGTAAAGGTTTATGGTGTCTAAATGAAAGGTAGTTCTCATATTCACTAGTATCTACGACTATGCATGTAAAGTATATGTATGTGAGGTATGTTATGTATTTCCTTACTAGGATTACTTTATAGGTGTACTAGTATGAGCAAGGGTATGGGACCTTGTCTATGCATTGCACATGTGTATCTTGATAGGATAGTTCCTAGGTTTGGTTTCTATGTGCATGAATATGGATGTATTGTCATGTGTGGTCTTAATGTGTTATGTGAAAGGTTTACTGACATATATGTACACACACACATACATGAATGATGATCTAGTCAATAGAGGAGCCTTGAAAGGTGTTCTCAATTGTATCCTTAACTAGATAGTGCTAATACATATGCTACGTCCATGTGAAAGGGTTTCTCACATGAATTAGGTTCATGAACTTTCATCTATGACCTATAAGTTAAGCATATGAGGGGATGACTCTCCGAAACCTATGTTTTATAATGAAATAAAAATAAAGGCTTTTTCAATAAAGAGAACTTAGCTTAGCACCGAGTGAACTTGTAGATGAGGGGGTGACACTTTCCAACATAGCGAAGGTAGGGTTCACTACGGTCCTCATATGAGGGAGTGACACTTTCCCAAATAGGGGAGGTAGGGTTCAATACGGTCCTCACAGGGTGGATATCCTCATAACCCAAAATGGGTGTAGAGTGATATTTCTATGATTTCCCCCAAGTTCCATAAACTATGCTTGCCACATAGGATCTAGCAAGTGATATCATTTAATATGCTAGCATGTGTTATTGTTCTACCTTGGCTAAGTAGGAACACTTTTCCTTGGTGTAA
Source organism: Solanum sitiens (assembly GCA_016801875.1). NCBI lineage: Eukaryota > Viridiplantae > Streptophyta > Magnoliopsida > Solanales > Solanaceae > Solanum > Solanum sitiens. The sequence goes on along the minus strand of JABWTJ010000351.1, from coordinate 472,383 downwards.
GGCTCTACAACACAAAATTCCATGTTTAGCACCCATGGTCTTAGTGTCGGTTAAGGCTATAGTTTCCCTAATGTAAAATGGACAATGGAAGTAAATGAATAGGAGCCTAACTAGGAGGACTTAAGGTAAGTTACTTAGTATAGGTGGAAGTAATGAATCCATATACACATTGCACAAGTGGCTCCTTATGAAGTCCTAGGAAGGTGACCTAATATGTATGATTATGATTGTGTATTTATGCATGATATTGTAGAAGTGGTCTGCATGTTATGAAGATGTGCATGGTATGAATCTATGTGATATGATCTATCCTTATGTGCACTATGTTGGTCTAAATGACTATAGGATGAAGCTCTTGTATTGACATGAATGAAGTTGACTTTACTTGTTATATTGATGTATGAATTGAATGTTAAGGTTTATGGTCTCATGAAGAGTTTACTAAGTATGTGTGTGGTTAGGGGGCCTCACATTTACATTGCAATAGTAGGCTAAGATTGGGGTCATGAACAATGTCTTATAGTGATGAATATGAAAAGAAGTAAAAGTATGTGCAAGTTGATGTAGCTTACTGTAATGTCATATATGCTTGACTTGAATGTGTCCTGTAATGGGCTATACTTCTATGGGGATATGTGTTGACTTTTGTAAGTATATGTATGTTTCCTTTTGACCATAAGGTGATGCATTGCACCAAGTATCACTATAGGGTTACTTAGGAAGTTAATGAATAAAAGGAAATAAAGCTCACTGTTAAGGAGAATGAGTTCACTGTAAAGTGACCTCAAATTGGACTTAAATTCTATATGTACTTTTCTATGATATTTGGCCTTTTATTATGTTTCTATGAAGTATGTGAATGATATAAATTCTATTGTATAAGGTTTTATTGATGATTTAACTAAAATGGCATGAAGTATGATTTCAAAGAAAATGTCCCTTTTTAATGCATGTTTTTGCATGGTTGTCATACTTAGTACATTCTTGTGCTAATCCTATTATTCTCTACATTTTACACAAAGTGTAGGTTATGGATGCTTAGAGGATGTCTTGAATTTTGAAGAGCTTGATAGATGATTCCCAAGCTCAATGAAAGGAATCCTTAAGTTCAAGGATATCCTACTTATGTTTTTAATGTAAAGTCTTTAAATATTGTATTGTTATGTAATGTGTCTTATGGGCCGTGTCCCTAATGTACTCTAATATTGTTGAGTCTTAGTTGGAAAAGAGACTTAAGGTCTATATATGTATTATGACTTATGTTTTATCTATACATGAGATAAAGTTTCTAGCATATGATGTGCTATGAAAAGTTTTAAATTTTCCGCTAAATTTTGCTATGTCAATGCGATGAATGATAACTATGGGCTTGTATAAGACCTCCAAGAGGTCAAGTACGCCATGTTACTTCTAGGGGGTGCTCCCCGTCTGTGACAAACGCGGTATCAGAGCATGAGGTTTATACAGTGGTTTTAGGTTCTAAAAGTCTCATATTGCCATGTCTAGTAGAGTCTCATAGCATTGGTGGTGATTCGCGACACATCAAATGATACGGGAGTCTATAGGACAATAGAGTTTCCCTACTTTATCATTCTAATATCTTGCCATAGAACTTAACTCTATAAGATCTCTTTCTTATGTTTTTCTGTCCGATGGTCTTTTAGATGTGATTGCTTGGATGAGATTATATCTCTATGCTTGAGGGAGAAAAGGTGAGTTAATGCTTAACTTGATTTTATGATTGAATGAGTATGTTTGAAGGTGAATTTTGACATGTCTTGATGATATGATGCCATTTATGGCTATGTATGAGACTTATGTGAAATAGCATGTTATGTTGAAGAATGTGTGTCATAATATGGTTAAAGCATGCTAGAAGTTTTTATGATGGACATGAGTTCTTTTGGAATGATGTGTTACTATATGGTTTTATATGTTGGTAGCTTACTATTATGATTTGAATTTGAAATTCTTAGTGACTACCTATGAAAGTATCCAACCCTAGGAATATGTGCGTAAAGTGTTAGAATATGTCCCTTTGAATATATGCATGACGTTTCAATGTTACCTTAGTTGGGATGTATGAACATTCATGATTACCCAGTATGGATTGAAGTCCTTTGTATATAATTGATCCTAAGTGTAAAGTGTCACGACCGGAGTCTAGACACAAGACGAGATCGGCGTCGTTGACCTCTCAGAGGTCGCAGACAAGCCTACATATGTCATCGTTACTTCATCTAGGTTAATTTTTAGCGGAACATTTGAACTTTTTGTTACTTAACATTCATATAAGACATTCTGCTTAAACTCATAAATGTTCACAATAAACCATCTAATATTAAGATCATCAAATGAAAGAAATAGTTCCATACTACATTAAATGTATACTTGCAAAAAATGGCACCAATACAATGTCTGAAATAAGATGAGAAAGAAACGCTAGTGGAACATACTCCACTAACTCAAACCTATATCTAAGCTAGAATATAATGGGAAAGCATCCTCGAAAGCATGAGGGCTTACCAAATCCGGAAGAATGCTCCACGTCAGGATAGCTGCAACGTCGTACTGTAAGATCTAACGTATACCTGTGCCTGCACCTAAAAGAAGATATTGTATGGTATTAGTACACACTTGTACTAAGTATGAGTATATGCAAGCACACACCAAGGACATGCATGAGTAAGAAAAGCTCTTTCTTAACAACATGATTTATGGAAAGTCAAGTCAGTGGACTTGCCAAATTTGGATTAGGAAAGTCAGTGGACTTGCCAAATTTTGATTAGGAAAGTCATGCCATGAGAATAATAGGCATCATCATACTTATCATTTTGCAAGAAGCACATAACGTATTGCACATATCATATCACGTAGTTCACATCATTCTTTCATATGCCATGAGACATTGGAACCATGGACTTGACATTAGGACTTCCCAAAATGAGGGCTCAACATATGGAACCTCAACTAGGGAGCCTTCTTTAGTAAACACAGAGTCTGCTTTATTCATTCATACGTACTTCATTTTCATTCATTCATATACTAGTGCAATCACTAGTCATACCTTGGATGTAGTTTAAGACTCTCATCGGGTTTGCTGTGCAATGACCAAGAATAACCTAGTGTTATTATTTGAGTCTAGATCACCTCTGGATTATCCTATCCTTACACATTTGGTATCGTTCATTTCATTATGTCCATTCGTTGAGGCTGGCCTTATTATTTCTTTGGGAACTTTAACCTTAACCGACATAGATAATGTGAGCATCATGAAATCCAGTGTTTAATCCCCACACCGAAAAGAGGTGGAATCACCGGCCAAAGTGAACCAAAACATGCTAGATCCGTATATTGGCAGTATAGGTTCAAAGACTAGGAGATATAAGGAGTCCCATACCCGAAATGCCGGACAGTCTCATTTCATGAGAGTTACGTGAACCTCCGCCCTTTCCGAAGGAAAGCATCACCGCTCATAGCTAGCCTATCGATGCTCAGTATAAAGTTCCATTACATTCAACTCATAAATAATGGAATCTGGCTTCTATCATGAGGACATCATAGCTCATTAGATGATTTCTCATCTCATCATTAGTGTAAAGTATGCATTAACTTCAATACTTTCATTAGAGTGTTCATAGAGACTGGTCTCTTCATTAGCTTTACACTCTCATAGGTGAGTACGTTTTGGTAACATTTACTTACGGTCATTTGATATTGCTCTTATCTTTCACATTAGCCTCTTATCATGTTGTCACCACATTCTTTAACTTTTGCACATTTACTCTTCATAATTACTCACCACTTTACGTGAATGTTCATTTCATCGTATGCCAATGCACTTGGATCTTTAGTGTGTGTCACACTCTTACTTGACCCCTCTGGGGTTTCATAATCTCATCACATAACATCTTAGGTTCACTTACTTCTTAAATGTACGCTAGACTTATGAGTGCACACATAAAAGCCATGAGGCTTCATTCATAGTATGTCTAAGTGATTCATATTTACCAAAGATTATGTGGTACAAGACTTATGCATCTTGTAGGTATGCCAAGATATTGATTTCGATCTTTAGAGGCATCATTCACTAAATATTTGTTTACGTATGACTTATGTGTCAATACGGAATTGGGCAAATGAACCGGAATTCAAATCCCTTGGGCAACACTTAATATTATATGAAACATGATAATTGCATTTTTCAGATTTGGGGACCCTAGTTCGATCCCCGTCAGTCCCATAATATTTCCTTTCTTTTTTTCTCCTAAGTCTCTCATCTATTCAAGAGGTTGGGGGTTCAATCCCCACTCTCCACATTTATTTTTCACCTTTATTTTTCTCCTAACTCTCTCATCCATTCAAGAGGTTGGGGGTTCAATCCCCACTATCCACATTTATTTTTCCTTTCATTTTTTCTTGAAAATTTTAAGTAATTTACATTTGGTGAGGTCTTGGGTTCAATTCCCAATGACCTCATAATTTTGTTTTTTAGAATTAGTCATTTTGGCCGAGACTACAAGTCTCTTCCAATCCATTTTTATTTCATTCTTTTGTTGATTTTTTTGTAGCATTTTGAGTGATATTCAGTCAGCCAGCTTAACCTTTTATGAACATCACGTTTTTAGCATTTTTACACACGCAAAACACAATATTTAACATATAAATTTCAGGCAGCAAACATAGTCAAATTTTCAGCACACACATGCTCAAAACAGTCCACTTAATACACTTTTTTGGAATATATTTTTCATCCTTTACATGATGTCTTACCACACATTCAACACATATTCACAACCAGACCTAACATTATCTACCTGAAGACATACCAACGCATGCTTTGAATCATTCAAAGGAGCTAATGACAGGGGCATGCAACGGGGACAACCTTAATCTTTCAATCATGATTTAAACTGAACCTTAAGGGTCTCTTGGTAAAGGGACCAAGAGATAAGAAAACCCATACTTTAAGGTCGTTCAAAACTTGTTTAAATGCTGCCAATTTACCATGAAACCAAGCCTCACCACCGAAACTTCAAGCACAATCCCGTCAAGAACTTGTTGATTTTCGTTTTTAACTTAGTTTTTCGTTTGAGTTTTTGTGTGAAAGTTCTTCAAGAGTGAAGAACTATTATTTTCAGTTATTTTAATGACAAAAACGTGAGAATGAGAGGATTAGGATTTTGATTAGGATTAGGAGAGTTAAGTGGAGACTAAGTCAAACTAGGACTTCTCATTATTTGTTAATTTTATTATTATTATTTTTTATTAAAAATCTGATTTTTCCCTTACTTAAATAAGCTTTTTAAATATTAATTAATTTAATTAATTCACTTAATAAAATTAAATCAATTTAATCCTTGCTTCCACCAAGGCTCGAACCCGGGTGATGCTAGATTTTGCTTAAAGGGTCAAATTCGGCAACCTGTACCTAAATTGCCCCTCCACCATATTAATTAATTTATTAATTAAATATTTAGGGTAATTACAATACTATCCTTAGCCTGGAAAAGACCATTTTACCCCTAGACCCTCCAAACTTAAGATGACCCTTTTTTAAGTCTGTTTAAAACTCATCCGGGTAAATCTTCATATTCGGGTGCCCTACATGGCTGGACCCAACCTTTCCTAGATAAACTAACTCACAAAGTTAGTTGTCTTAGTTGTTGCGGAGGTTCACAGGTCTGGTTCTACGCGCATCAATTCGTGTGGACCCGATCTAATCTAGGCATTCTAGATACGTTAGACATTACTTAGCATAGTCATTTTTAGGGTTGTCACATTATCCCCCCCCCCCTTAGGAACATTCATCCCCGAATGACACTACACATCATTTTAAAATTAAGAGGGTGATTTTTGAAGATATCTTAACATACTTGACACTTTACTCTTTGTGAATTTCTGTTTCACACTTACTCAGGATAATGCATATTACTCAAGCTTATCTGAAGCTTCATATTTGAGATTGAGGAACTTCCTTCTCAATCGCACTTAACTTGATGCACCTCACAATTTATGCAACAGAAAAATCATGTCCACGCTAAACAAAAACAGCAACATGACATGCAAACACGAATTCATTTTAACTCACATAGTGCAATTATTACTCATACGATTATGGACTTACAACACCAAGTCGACTATTGCCCTAAAACCTAGAGTTTCTTAAACAAAACCAGCCTTAGGAGGAGTATATCTAACCCCTTAGATAACATCTTGTTGGCCTTAAGATTTGAAATTATATGGCTTTGTTGGATTAATCCACGCACTGCCCATTTATACCCTATCTCATTTGGTAACTAAAACCTCACTACCCTGGTTTGATAGTCTATGGTAGCATAACACTTATGGAGAAAATCCATACCTAAGCTATTCAATGCTTTTTATTGGTGAATATCTGATTCACATACTAGTAGGTTGGTGCACATCCTTGAAACCTACTAGCAGCATCGCATTAATAGACTAAGGAACTCCTTCCTAAACTAGTCTCATCAAAGCATACAACATAATTAAACACATAACTCACATAAGACAGCAACCAACATGTTGACTCAAACATATTAACTACATACTAGTGCATAAAACCATACACATGAAAAACTAATTTAGGCTACGCACCCGAGACATCACCAGAGGTGTCTTCCCCTACACCCCTATACTTGAGTGCGAAGAATCGTTGCCTCCTTGCAGCCTCTTCACTTGGAGTATTCGGCTGAACTTTGTCCATCCCTTTTTCTTGACCTCTCATATATGGAGAATCCTTCATCATGTGACCCGGTTTTCCACAACTGTAACAAGCGTTAGAGCCCCTCCTACACTCTCCTACATGAAGTTTGCCACACTTCCTACAAGGTGGCCTCTCCTGAGGTGTATCTACTTCACTGTTTCTCTTAACTCTGGGCTCGGACTCCCTATTATAGCGACCCTTGGATGAACTTGACTCCCCTTGGTGGGAGAGTCCCTTCTTAAGCCTGGGCTTATCCCTGATTTCACTACTACTCTTCCTTAAAAAATTCTTCTCAACTTGCCTTGACCTGTTCCCTTCCCTAGTATGCTTCCTCTTCCTGTTTTTTCCACTTGTTGGACACAGACCATAAGCCTGGAAAAGTCCATGCTCGCATGCAGCATAGATGCCCTACACTCCTCCTCGATATTCTCAGCAATCTTAGATGTAGTGTAAATGGGAGGATTCATCCTCGTGAAGTCCCTTAACCTGTTAGCCCTGGTGCTGGCAGGTGGGTTCTTCCTAGGAACACCTTGTTGCTCTGCCTGTGCTGTCATAGTCTGAGCCTGTAAGGTGATGGCTTGGGCCATCTGTACCAGGTCTGTCCTCACTTCTCCATCTGTCAACTCAGCTGGGTTAACATGCATCGCCATTTAAGCAGCTGGGGCCTTGGGAGGAACTTTGTTGCCCCTAGCAGCTGCTTCTACCCTTCTCCGACCAGTGTTCCTCCTTGTGTTCATTTTTTGAAAAAGTAGAATTGATGTTAGATACGCTCATAACACCAAGGAATCAGACATTAGAGAAGCCACAATAAGATTAGAAGAAGGGAAATTTTCCTACGCATCATGCAGTCTCTAATTCAGGATAGTGGTGCACTTCACTACCATGACATAAAAACTACTCGATGTGGTTGATGTGAACTTATTATCCTCGAAATTTAACCTAATGCTCTGATACCAAATTTGTCAAGATCGGAGTCTAGACCCCAGACGAGACCGACGTCGTTGACCTCTTAGAGGTCGCAGACAAGCCTACATACGTCATCGTTACTTCATCTAGGCTAATTTTTAGCGGAAAATTTGAACTTTTTGTTACTTAACATTCATATATGACATTCTACTTAAACTCATAAACGTTCACAATCAACCATCTAATATTAAGATCATCAAATAAAAGAAATAGTTTCATATTGCATTAAGTGTATACTTGCCAAAATGGCACCAATATAATGTCTGAAATAAGATGAGAAAGAAACGCTAGTGGAACATACTCCACTAACTCAAACCTATATCTAAGCTAGAATATAATGGGCAAGCGTCCTCGAAAGCATGAGGGCCTACCATATTTGGATGAATTCTCCATGTCGGGATAGCTGCAACGTCGTACTGTAAGCTCTAACGTCCACCTGTTCCTGCACCTAAAAGTAGATATTGTATGGGATTAGTACACACTTGTACTAAGTATGGGTATATGCAAGCACACACCAAGGACATGCATGAGTAAGAATATCTATTTCCTAACAACATGATTTATGGAAAGTTAAGTCAGTGGACTTGCCAAATTTGGATTAGGGAAGTCAGTGGACTTGCCAAATTTGGATTAGGAAAGTCAGTGGACTTGCTTAATTTTGATTAGGAAAGTCATGCCATGAGAGTAACATGCATCATCATACTTATAATTTTGCAAGAAACACATAACGTATTGCACATATCATATCACGTAGTTGACATCATTCTTTCATATGCCATGAGACCTTGGAATCATGGACTTGACATTAGGACTTCCCAAAATGGGGGCTCAACATATGGGACCTCAACTAGGGAGACTTCTTTAGCAAATACAAAGTCTGCTTTATTCATTCATACGTACTTCATTTTCATTCATTCAAATACTAGTGCACTCACTAGTCATATCTAGGATGTAGTTCAACACTCTCACCGGGTTTGCTGTGCAATGACCAAGAATAACCTAGTGTCATTACTTGAGTCTAGCTCGCCTCTTGATTATCCTATCCTAACACCTTTGGTATCGTTCATTTCATTATGTGCATTCGTTGAGGTTGGCCTCATTCTTTCTTTGGGAACTTTAACCTTAACTGACATATATCATGTGAGCATCATGAAATCCAGTGTTTAATCCCCACACCAAAAAAGGTGGAATCACCGGCCAAAGTGAACCAAAACATGCTAGCGTATATAGGGAATTGAATCCTGCTAGATCCCTATATTGGCAGTATAGGTTCAAAGACTATGAGATATAAGGAGGTCCATACCCGGCATGCCGGACAGTCTCATCTCATGAGAGTTACGTGAACCTCCGCCTTTCCCGAAGGAAGGCATCACCGCTCATAGCTAGCCTATCGATGCTCAGTATAAAGTTTCATTACATTCAACTCATACATCATGGAAGCTAGCTTCTAGCATGAGGACATCATAGCTCATTAGATGATTTCTCATCTCATCAGTAGTATTAAGTATGCATTAACTTCAATACTTTCATTCGAGTGTTCATAGAGACTGGTCTCTTCATCAGCTTTACACTCTCATAGGTGAGTACGTTTTGGTAACATTTACTTAGGCTCATTTGAGATTGCTCTCATCTTTAACATTAGCCTCTTATCATGTTGTCACCACATTCTTTAACTTTAGCACATTTACTCTTCATAATTACTCACCACTTTACGTAAATGTACATTTCATCGTATGCCAATGCACTTGGATCTTTAGTGTGTGTCACACTCTTACTTGACCCCTCTGGGGTTTCATAATCTCATCACATAACATCTTAGGTTCACTTACTTCTTAAATGTATGCTAGACTTATGAGTCCACACATACAAGCCATGAGGCTTCATTCATAGTTTGTCTAAGTGATTCATATTTACCCAAGATTATGTGGTACAAGACTTATGCATCTTGTAGGTATGCCAAGATATTGATTTCGATCTTTAGAGGCATCATTCATTAAATATTTGTTTACGTATGACTTATGTGTCAATACGGAATTGGGCAAGGGAACCCGATTTCAAATCCCTTGGGCAACACTTATTCTTATATTAAACTTGATAATTGCATTTTTCAGATTTGGGGGACCCTAGTTCGATCCCCATCAGCCCCATAATATTTCCTTTCTTTTTTTCTCCTAACTCTCTCATCTATTCAAGTGGTTGGGGGTTCAATCCCCACTCTCTACATTTATTTTTCTCCTTTATTTTTCTCCTAACTCTCTCATCCATTCAAGAGGTTCGGGGTTCAATCCCCACTCTCCACATTTATTTTTCCCCTTTATTTTTCTCCTAACTCTCTCATCCATTCAAGAGGTTGGGGGTTCAATCACCACTCTCCACATTTATTTTTCTCCTTTATTTTTCTCCTAACTCTCTCATCCATTCAAGAGGTTGGGGGTTCAATCCCCACGCTCCACATTTATTTTTTCTTTAATTTGTTTCATGAAATGTTTATGTAATTTACATTTGGTGACGTCTTGCGTTCAATTCCCAATGACCTCACAATTTATTTTTTAAATTAGTCATTTTGGCCGAGACTACAAATTTCCAGCAAGCTGGAAATTTTGTCTCTTCCAATCCATTTTTCTCTCATTCTTTTGTTGATTTTTTTGTACCATTTTGAGTGACATTCAGTCAGCCACCTTAACATTTTATGAACATCACGTTTTAGCATTTTTACACACGTAAAACACAATACACTTAATACACTTTTTCGGAATATATTTTTCATCCTTTACATGATTTCTTACCACACATTCAACAAATAATAACAACCAGACCTAACATTATCTACCAGAAGACATACCAACGCATGCTTTGAATCGTTCGAAGGAGCTAATGAAAGGGGCATGCAACAGGGACAACCTTAGTCTTTCAATCGTGATTTAAACTGAACCTTAAGGGTCTCTCGGGAAAGGGACCAAGAGATAATAAAACCCATACCTTAATTTCATTCAAAACATGTTTAAATGCTGCCTATTTACCATGAAACCAAGCCTCACCACCGAAACTTCAAGCACAATCCCGTCAAGAACTTGTTGTTAATTTTCGTTTTTAGCTTAGTTTTTCATTTGAGTTTTTGTGTGTAAGTTCTTCAAGAGTGAAGAACTATTATTTTCAGTTATTTTAATGATAAAAAATGTGATAATGAGAGTGAGAGACGTGAGAATGAGAGGACTAGGATTATGGTTAGGGTTAGGAGAGTTAGGTGGAGACTAAGTCAAACTAGGACTCCTCATTATTTGTTAATTTTTTTTAAATTTTTTTATATTAAAAATCTCATTTTTCCCTTACTTAAATCGGATTTCTAAATATTAATTAATTCAACTAATTCACTTAATAAAACTAAATCAATTTAATCCTTGCTTCCACCAAGGCTCGAACTCGGGGGAAGCTAGATTTTGCTTAAAGGGTCAAATTCGACAACCTCTACCCGAATTACCCCTCCACCATATTAATTAATTAATTAATTAAATATTTAGGGTAATTACAATACTACCCTTAGCCTGGAAAAGACCATTTTACCCCTAGACCCTCTAAACTTAAGATTACCCCTTTTTAAGTCTGGTTAAGACTCATCTGGGTTAATCTTCATATTCGGGTGCCCTACATGGCTGGACCCAACCTTCCCTAGCTCAACTAACTCACCAGGTTAGCTGGCTTGGTGGTTGCAGAGGTTCATAGGTTTGGTTCTACGCGCATCAATTCATCTGAACTCGATCTAATCTAGGCATTCAAGATACGTTAGACATTACTTAGCATAGTCATTTTTATGGTTGTTACATAAACGTAGTATGCATGATTTGGTAGGGTGATGATGTGGGTTTTAGTGATCTAGAAGTCACCTTACTGTAATGTTCTAGGCAAAAGAAGAAATTTGATGGCTAAGTCTCCTTGTTGTCTTCCCCTAATATTGTATGACCATTGGTGTCTATTGTATTGTATGAAAACCTTATGTGGTTGAATGGTATGATCTAACTTGATAATTGAGTATGATTTGCCTAAAATGATAAGGTTTAGAATACTATGGTGTTACTATGTTGACTTACTATAAATTCCTTCTAAGTAGTCATCACTTGTAATTGTTGAAATATGAATGTTGTTAAGTTAAGATCCTCTTAAGGTTGGGTTAAGTTTCTCTTAATTGGGTTTACCCTAAGTGGGGGATGGTGATGGAATAGTATGGTTATAGGTATTGTCTACCTTGACCTTCTATTTGTTCATGATCTTGAATTTAATGAAGTCTTGATGACCTTGTTCATGAATAAAGTCTTGCATAAAGTGTGAATTGCATGAACTTTATATGTTTGGTATGTATTCATTGACATTACCTTATGGATATTTTTAAGATTCCAAGGTGTATGAATGGAAATTTTAATTAAATACATGTTTTCTCATGAGTATTGTACATCCTAACATGCTAATGGTACACTTGACTTCATGAGATAAAGTAGGAAACTTGGTTTTAATCACTAGTGATATGTGAGGTTTAGCCTTATAATGAAAAGTAAAGTCTCTTTTAAATGAAATATGTGGAGTCTCTTGAAAACTATGTGACTTGTATGGTTGGGAAATCATGATTGTAGGCTCACTCTTGAAAAGTGAAAGCATGTTTAGCTTAGTATGCATGTAAGTGCCTATGATTTGTATTAATTTTCCCAAATGATGCTTACTGTGAAGGTGAGTACTATGTTATAAATTGACATTGTGTGAAGTGGCTTCCTAATTTTTGTGATGCATTTGGTGTGATCTACCATTTAGACTTCACTAGGAAGAAATCATGAACATGTCTTTATTTGAAAAGTTCTAAAATTCTCATATTACAGTAAAGGTGGCCTTTGTGCATTTGCTTGAGTGTGAGCTCATGATACATGTAAGTGTGTTAAGGAGAAGGACATTCCTCCATGGACACTACTAAGAATGTTATGGTTGAGTGTGACCTTCATGGCACTAGGTCTAACTAATAAAGGCCCTTGTGGATTCAATTAACTCAAGTCTATGTGCATTGAAGCATGAGTGCCTACTTACTTTTGAGTGATGTGGAATCTACCTTAGCATGATTAAGAAGGGTGTATGATGAACTGTTAATAAATGTATTGTGATGACTAGGTTATGATTAGGAGAAGGATGCTCCTCCTATGAAAATGATAAGATCCTTTTAATTGATGCATTAAGGAGTGAGTGAATTAAAGTTTTGCTTGCTTGTGTGCATTGAGTGCTAAATGATGTGAAGTAGTGTTCCTTGTAAGTTTGGTGCATTAACTTCTATTTGATAATGTTATGAATATGATTAACTTCTCTATGATGCATTGAAGTCCTTGTTGTGATTGAAATGTTCTAAGTGTCATTCGAGGACGAATATTCCCAAGTGGGGGATATTGTAAGACCCCAAAATGAGTTAGGGTGTCTAGAGCCTAACATGTTTGTATTAAGGTTATAAGGTCCTAAAATGGCTCATAATATGGTTCAGAGTCAGTGTGCAAAGTTTGAGGTGATTTGGAAATCAAACGTCAAGGGTCGACCAAAATGTTCGACGACTAGTCACCATGTGTCTCCTATGTCTATGCATGCTTAAAACTCTATGAAATGAGCCTAAAGAGTCTTAAAATGAGTTATAATGATGTTAAATGGTATTATATGAAGTTTCAAGAAGTTTGGTGGTCAAACTTCTAAGAACGTCCAAGACGTTCGAAAGTTAGCCCTTGAGACATTCATGTACATGGGGCCTTCCAAGTTTGGACGTGTTGCAGGTTTTTTTTTTCCGGTGAAACTTATGTGGAATGTCTATAAATTGTTAAGGGTTGTATTTACGTTGGAAACTTCCAGGTACAACCTCAAAAGGGCACCGCAAAAGGGCCCACAAGAAAGACCCAAGGCTGGTCGACACACTGCCTTGCAAGTAGGTGAGGTCTCGTTGATTTGTACTTAGCTTGGGCAGGACTCAAGACAAAAATTGTCCAAGTACCAATCGACATATCCAATATACAGCCCGTCGACTGACCTATGGCCAGTAGATGGCTCCGTCGATGGTGGCCTGCAATCTGTGCCTGCGTACTGTTTCATTAAAGGGGTGAATGGAAAATTCACCCCACATCCTAAACCAACCTTAATTTAGTTGTTTACCTAATTGTGGGTGTATATAGGTCATCAAACACGTTAACCTCCCATTCCCAATCCCATAAACTCGTAAGAAATCTTTCCCTCCAAAAATCTTCTCTCCTCCATTGTTGTTGAAGCTGAAGAACAGCTTGGAGCTTGGAATGGCATGATTTATTCACCATGTTTTAGAGGTATTCATGTATATAAAGGTATGGTGATCTTCATCTCTAGTTATCCTTCCATCTAGAGAGTTAAATCTCAAAGTTTCAAAAGAGAAAAATATGATCAAATATCTTTTTCTTCAATCTGCCATGGCTTCTTTATTAAATTGATTTCAAAGGGGTAATATGAATGTATTGATGATTATCTACTGATTTGGACGTGGTTTTCAATCCAATTGCATGAAGAACCCATGCTCTCTCACAAACTCGATTTTAGTCTATGTATGGCTTTGTGATCTTGATTTGTTATCTATTGAATTGTGATGCTATTACGTTGAAGTGGTTATATCTACTATTATTTACATGAATTAATGTTCAATTGACGTGGAAGGATCCATATGGATCAATGTATGAAGAATTTAACATGACTACTGTATGATCTATGCATTCACTGTAAAGTTGGTTTTGTGAAGATTGTTGTAAGACTTGAATCAGGTTAAGTTGTTTGTATCCACTGTTTTAGGTTAATATCATGATTGAATTACGGATAGGAATCTCTTATGATTAAAGTAAGGAAGAATTGGCATGAATTGATCTAGTCTCTTCTAGTCTATCGTTTAATAATACTATATATATGATGTGATCTCGAATTGTGGATGGATGAAGCATGATTCCTTTTATGAAGTGATCTAATTAGCTGCTGACTAGCGTGTACATTATTGTTAAAATATTATTGATGATCAAGGCCTTAGAGAGTCAATAGTCTTTTTTTTGTTCCTCTCTATTCTAGCGAATTAACAAGTCTAATACCTATGTTGGAAGCTTGATCTTGAAGTGCTTTAAGCATGATGTCATTATGATTAAATGTATGATTAGCTACTGCCTTCGATTGATATTATTAATTAAATATTATCTATAATCCATGTAAGTGAAATTGGCTAATGGTTTATGTTCTTCTACCTTCTAGTATGCTAAGGTGTTGTGCTAGTTGTAGTATGACCTTGTAGTAGTTTGTAATTGAATTCATGTATGATTATGGAACTTAAGTTACTTCCCTATAATTGATTTATATATGAGAGAGTATTAAAGGTCAATGATGACCAAAGGCTAAAGGATTGGTAAGAATTGTTCTACTCTTCTTCTTTTCTATTCTTCAATAATAATGTTGATGAAGCCGTGTATGGCATTGTGTGGTATGGTCCACTTATGGTGGCGGTGTTTACTTTATGTCATTATATATGTGTTGACCATGGCCTTGAAGGAAAATTGATGATTGTATGAATGAGTGGTTATGATGATCACCTTATGTGTAACTTGTGCCTAGTCTTCGATTATAGTTGTGAATCTAGGTTATGTTACTAATGTTATGAGCATGTAAGTGGATAAGTTAAGATCATGAGTAGGTGCTGCCATTAATGATTTATTAAACATTGATAACCCCTACCCATGAACCCCTATGTGAATGTGTTAATAGCTAATGTTAGGAGTCTTAAAGTATATTATGAAGTTGTCTTGTCTCCTATGCTAAATTGTGTTGTGTGGTCTATACTTGGAAGTGTAATGTGGTCTAAGACGGTGGCTGCCTCAATGAGTTGTTGAAAGTCATTATATGATCATGTGGACCAATGTACACACACACTCACACTTCATGCATGCTTGAAAGTAGTAAACGTTTATGGTGTCTAAATGAAAGGTAGTTCTCATATTCACTAATGTCTACTACTATGCATGTAAAGTATATGTATGTGAAGTATGTTATGTATTTCCTTACTAGGATGACTTGATAGGTGTACTAATATGGGCAAGGGTATGGGACCTTGTCTATGCATTGCACATGAGTACCTTGATAGGATAGTTCCTAGGTTTGGTTTCTATGTGCATGAATATGAATGTATGTTCATGTGTGGTCTTAATATGTCATGTGAAAGGTTTGCTCACCTATATGTACACACACACACACATGAATGATGATCTAGTCAATAGAGGAGCCTTGAAAGGTGTTCTCAAGTGTATCCTTAACTAGATAGTGCTAATACATATGCTATGTCCATGTGAAAGGGTTTCTTACATGAATTAGGTTGATGAACTTTCATCTATGACCTATAAGTTAAGCATATGATGGGATGACTCTCCTAAACCTATGTTTTATAAAGAAATGAAAATAAAGGTTTTTTCAATAAAGGGAACTTAGCTTAGCACCGAGTGAACTTGTAGATGACGGGGTGACACTTTCCAACATAGAGAAGGTAGGGTTCACTACGGTCCTCATGTGAGGGAGTGACACTTTCCCAAATAGGGGAGGTATTGTTCACTACGGTCCTCACGGGGTGGATAGCCTCATAACCCAAAATGGGTGTAGAGTGATATTTCCATTATTGCCCCCAAGTTCCATAAACTATGCTTGCCACATAGGATCTAGCAAGTGCTATCACCTAATATGCTAGCATGTGTTATGTAATATATCTTATGGGCCGTGTCCCTAATGTACTCTAATGTTGTTGAGTCTAAGTTGGCAAAGAAACTTAAGGTCAATATATGTATTATGACTTATGTTTTATCTATATATGACATGAAGTTTCTAGCATGTGATATGCTATGAAAAGTTTTAAATTTTCTGTTAAATTTACTATGTCAATGCGATGAATGATAACTATGGGCTTGTATAAGACCTCCGAGAGGTCAAGTACGCCATGATACTTCTAGGGGGTGCTCCCCGGATGTGACAACTATGTTCACAAGTTTATTTAGATAGGGTATGTTGGGACTTGTCCCAATCATTGGCATACCCTAGGTTATGAGTTCATTGAGTTACATCTTGTCAAGTAAATCTTTAACATGTATTTGGCCTTACAAGAAACATCATAATTTACATTGGCCATATAAGATTGGTATGACTTATTCATTGGCCAATTCTATTACATATTTTGGAAATAATATTGCTGGCCAATTTATTGGCATAAACAAAACTTTCACTAAACACTTGTCATGATATTATCACTAGCCAAGTCAATTAAATTCATGTATATACTATAGTAATCTCATCATTATAAGCAAGCCAGCTTTTAACCTTTGATTAGCTTATAAGAACAATTCAGTGCTTAGTTTGGCCAACCTATTAAGTTGATTTGGCATTGAAGATTCATTAACTAGCTTTGATTGTCATTGTTATTTCTTCTTGGAAACAGTGCATTCCAAACACTTACAAACATATCTAATGTAAACACACACAGTAATCGAAACCTTCACTCCTTTCAACAGTAAACTGAATTTCATAAACGACATATAACAATTTCATCTTCTCGAACATAATTAGGCATTACAACATTTCTTATCTCATGTAAATGATACTCTAATCATACGGATCTAACTTATAGGTCTCATTCGACATTATCAAATCACAGAAACCTACACATAATGATCAATTAGCACCACATACGAACAACACGCTCGAGATTTGCATTATACATACTACTAGAATTGGAAATCGGGAGAACTAGAGAGATGAACATTCGACAATTTCATTGGGAACAACCCTAGTTTCGGTTTTCTTGAATTCAAAACATTTGAAAAGACTCCTGGGGAAAAGAATCCAAGAGAGAAACCCATACCTTACTGTAGAATTGAATCTACGAAGATCACCCTGTACTTTGCACAAAAATCTTGAAGAATTTCCTTGAAATCGCCTAAGGACAACCGATAGTATTTTTCTATTTTTTTTCTTACGTTTGTTCACTGTTTTTCAGTCGTGAGTTTCTACTGGATAAACGTGAGTCTAAGTCTTAGTAACTGAATATTGACTAATTCAACTTAGACTAATTAACTTAATTAAATAAATCAATTATCTAATTACCAAAATGCCCCTCCTAAATTAACTAAAAATAGGAGAGCATTTGACTTAGCCAAATTCTGAAAATTTGCTAAGGGTCTCGGGTTTGACCATGAATTTATATTAATTAATTAAGTTGCTAATTTAATTAATTAAGTGACCTAGGATAATTACTAAAGTACCCCCAAGTCACTAGGACCATAACCAACCCCTTTGGACCATCCTAGGTTAGGTACTAGGATGTTTCTTTAGTTAGCTACTCGGCTAGTGTCACCCGGTTAGGTCTTAGGATTTCGGGCACACTAGTTAGTTCATTTTAGTTATTCCTAGGTTAGTTAGCTAGTTTGGTAAGTTAGTTAGATCCTAGATTGGTTAGGAAGCTCAGCCCCACGTGGCTTGACCCGACTCGTGGCGGTCCCCTAACCGCCCTAACTGAATTGTTTGGGCTTGGGCGCTTGGTCTCTTGGCCGGTAGCACATGTGCTTTCATATGTGTTGTCGTGCACTTTCCTAACCATGCACTCTTTAGTTGCACTTGGAAAGTTCACTTCTTGTCCCAAGAATCCTCATTATGTCCTTGGGAACTGCTTAATCTTCATAATCATTTTAAATGATCATATTCTATGGTACCTAGGCTTGACACTTGAATATCTCCCACCTAATATGTGTAAGAGAAGAAATTAAGAATTTTAGCTTAGGGTCTTCATTGCAGGTACAATTCCTAAACAAGCTTGGATTGGAGCATTTGAACATCAAAGTGTATTTTAAGTTACTTGTTAATACATAGAAATTGGCTAACAGCCTTAAGCGAATATTCTCTAACATGCCCACTATTACTCAATATTGGGCATTGGGATGCCTATGTACACCAATACATATTCTTAAAACCTAATAGACTCTTCACTAGACAAGTACATTTTCTGAAATGTTACAAGCTTATCTGTGTTTCATTGGATTATGAAGTCCTTATATGAGTAATAATGATATTTATGGGTAGTATTTTAATTTTCATGAAGTTTAGAGGGTAAACGTCCAAGAACGTCCAAGACATTCGAAAGTTAGACCTTGAGACGTGGATGTGCGTCTTGAGTGTGCCTAGAATATTTTGATGGGTTACGACTGTTTATTTTGTTTAAAAATGATGTGTAATGTCCTTGACAAGTTAAGGTATATATATCCATTGGAAAAGTTCGGGTACGACTACCAAAGGTCCCCGCAAGACACCCTCTAGGAGGTTCCAAAGGTTGTTGAGACACTGCCTTGGTAGTGTCAATCGACGAGCCCTCAATCCATGCCCCGTATCTCAATGGACGCCCCGTCGATGGGATGCGTCGCTCAACACTTAGAAGTGTGAGATCATCCCCCCAAAATGGATTTTCATTTTGAAATTAAGGAGCAACAAGACGGATCGTCGACTAGATGACACCCCGTCGACTGCTCTCGTCGATGTTGCCTGCAACAATTGCCATGCACGCTGGTTCATTAAAGGGGTGAATGGAAAATTCACCCCACGTGCTAACCTTAACCTAGTTGGTTTATTTTGTTATTTTTGGGTGTATTTAGCTGATCAATAACTTGAATAGCACATTCCCAATCCTCAATTGAAAATTAGACTTCCCTCTATCAAAATATACTCTCTAGAAACCTCCATTGTAGGTGAAGCTCAAGAACAGCTTGGAGCTTTGATGGCCATGGGTTCTTCATCAATTTTCAGTGGTTTTATTCTACAATGAGGCATGGTGATCCTTCATCTCTTATTAATCTTCCATCTAGAGAGTTCTTCTCAAAGTTTTCAAAGAGAAAATATGATCAAACTTCTCCTTCTTCAATCTAGCAATAGGTTCTTTCTCAAAATGTTTTTAAAGGCTTACTCATGATGAATTGATGTTTATATGTTTATTGTAAAGTGAATTTCATCCAATTGCATGATGAACCCATTCTCTCTTCAAAGTCTTGTTTTAGCCATGTATGGGCTTTGTGATTTTGATATTATGGAAATCAAATTGTGTTTAAATGATGTTAATATGCTTATTTCTACTGCCTAGTATGTTTATTTATTATGAATTGTTGATGAGTGATACATGTGGATCAATGTTTGAAGATTTGAATAAGGCTAGTCTATAATGTAGTATCTTGATTCTAGCTTGATTGTTATGTGATTTAGTTATGTTAAATTGATAGTTAGATACTGCCTATGATATCATGTGATGATGAATTATGTATTGTTGGTCCAATATGGATTGAGGATTGAAGAATGGATCTCTATTTCCAATTGATTGTTAAAGCATGATATTCACTGTAATCTCGCCTATATAGTGCATGAATGTAGGATTTCGTTATGTGAAGATACTTGTAGCTACTTCCTTATATTGCTATTATTGATGAATCATGTGTATAGATCATGGATGATCAAAGCAAGGGAGTTGTACATTCCTCTAATTCTAGTGTATTGGTGATGTAATGTGCTTGTTAGTAGCATGATCTTTTAGTGTCTTATGTATGATTTCTCCTAAGTTAAACTATAATTAGCTACTACCCTGTACTTGAAATGTTGATGAAAAACGAGTATTGATCAATGATGAACAAATGATGAGAAATTGTTAAGATTGCATATCTCCTTTACTTTCTTATAGAGTTGTAGTTGATGAAACCTTGTATGGCATTCTGTGGTATGGTCCATTTAAGGTGGTGGTGTTTACTTTTTTCAATATATATATATAAGGTGAACTTGGCCTTGAAGGAAGTTTCATTATGAATGTGTGATGGTAATGATCACCCAATGTGAAGCCTATTCCTAGTTTCCTATTCTAGCTATGATCTAGGTTGTATGGATAATGTTATGAGCATGTAAATGGTTATGTTAAGTTTATGTATAGGTGCTGCCTATGATGACGTCTTATAATGTTATATGTGAAGTAAAGTTAAAATAGGTGCATAATGACTAGAGCTTACTGTAATGACATTGTAAGTCTTGAATAAATGTGTCTTACTCTATGTTATCCCTCTAGGAGGTTATGTGATGTATCATTCACTAGGATGACTTGATAGGTGTACTAGGCAAGGGTATGGAACCTTGTCTATGCATTGAACATGTGTGACTTTATAGGATATTCCCTAGGCTTGGTTTTCTATGTACATGAATATGAATGCATGAGTATGTTATGAACATGTCTTATATGCTATAATGCGAAGTATATGGTATGATGAACTATTATTATACCTAGTGTCTAAATGTGTTTATCTGAAAGGATTGCTCATATAGTTACACTTGTACACTTATGCATAAATGAAACAAAGTATGAATATGTGTGGTCTAAATGTGTTATGTTAAAGGCACATATAAGTATACAAACACACATGTATGATAATCTAGTCAATGGAGGGGGCTTGAAAGATGTGCTCAAGTGTACCCTAAACTAGATAGGTGTTTCAATATGCTATGTCCATGTGAAAGGGTTTCTCACATTATATAGGTTGATGAAAGGACTTCTCATCTATAACCTATGAGCTAAGCATATGGGGAGTGAATCTCCTAAGGCCTAATGTTTTATAAAGTAATGTAATAAAAGACTTTTCAATAAAAGGGAATTTAGCTTAGCACTGAGTCAATTCGAAGATGAGCGGTGTCCCTTCCCATTTTAGGAAGGTAGGTCACCATAGTCCTCATTAGGTGGTTAGCCTTACCAAAGGGCATAGAGTGATGTTTCCATAGTGGATAACTACAATGCCCCATTTGGCATTAAGAGTGTTTCAACATGTACCTCCAAGTTCCATAAACTATGCTTGCCACATAGGATCTAGCAAATATTATCACTTAGTATGCTAGCATGTGTTAATGTTCTACTTTGGCTAAGTAGAGCACCTTCCATTGGTGTAAATCTCTACAACACCAAAATCCATGTTCAGCACCCATGTTATTAGTGTCGGTTAAGGCTATAGCTTCCCTAAAGTAAAAGAGACAATATAAGTAAATGACTAGGACTCTAACTAGGGTGACCTAAGGGAAGTTGCTTAAAATAGGTGAGAGTAATGAACTTACCTATGCATTGCACAAATAGCTCTTAAAGGAAGTACTAGGAAGGTGTTCTAAATGTATATGACTATGTTTATCTTCCTTATGCGTGACATTGTAGTGTTGTCTACTTCTTGTGATGAAATGCATGGCATGGATCCATATGAAGTGGTCTTGTCTTTATGTACATAAAGTTGGTGTTAATGACAATATGATGAAGGTCTTGCTTGGCATGAATAACTTTGTCTATGCTTGACATGTAAATGTATGAAGTGAATGTTATGATGCTTATGGTCTTATGATAGGTTTACTAAGTATGTGTGAGGTTATGTGGCTTCACATGTACATTGCAGTAGTAGACTTAGATTAGGATTGTGACTGAAGTCTTATGCTCAGTGTAATGTGAAACATGTGCCTTGTTAGATGAAAAGGTCTTATGTGAATGTATGTGTTGGACTATGTAAGTTGTATGTATATTTTCCTTGTGTCCTTAAGGTGATGCATTGCACCAAGTATCACTAGAGGTTTACTTGGGCGGATAAGGAATTAAGAAGAAAAGGATTCACTGTAAGAGAGAATTGTACTCATTGTAACGTTAGTATGCTTACTGTAAAATGAGGTAAATTGTGACTTAAATGCTATGCGTGATTTTATGTGATATTATGACTATGATATATGCCTAAATGAAGTATGTAAGTCGTATGATACTTAATACATCAAGTTTTATGAAGATTTCTCAAAAAGGGATAATGCATGATTTAAGGTAAAATGTCCGTTTTAAATGCATGTTTTTCCATGGTTGCCATACTTAGTGCATTATTGTACTAATTCCGTTCTTCTCTATCTTTTTACACAAAGTGTAGGCTATGGATGTGTAAGGGATTCTTTAAATGACGAGGATCTTGATATGTGAATTCCCAAGATCAAGGAAGGGGATCCTTATGTCCAAGGATTTCCTATTTATGGTTTACTGTAAACTCTCTTAATATTGTACTTATGATATATATTGTAAGGGTCGTGTCCCTAAATTACTCTAATGATGTTGAGTATAGGATGGCAAAAATAGACTAGAGTCTTTAACTATGTATTATGATATTTCTTATATATGAAAGTGATGTTATAGCATATGATGTGCTAAGAAAGTTTTATATTTTCCACTAAATTTACCTATGACAATGTGATGAATGATAACTATGGGCTTGTATAAGACCTCTGAGAGGTCAAGTACGCCATGTTAATTATAAGGGGAGCTCCTTGGTTGTGACACCACTGAAGAATTAGTGAGATTTACTTCAAGAGTTTGGAATGATACTCAAAAGAATTATAGTTCTATTAAAAAGGAAATTTTGGCTATAGTACTATGTAATAACAAATTTCAGGATGATTTAATAAGTAAAGAATTTTTATTAAGGGTCTAGTGCAAAGCAGCCAAAGATGTTTTGGAAAAAGATGTTAAAAATCTAGTTTCTATACAAATATTTTCCATATGGCAAGCTATATTATTTAGCTTTGATTTTGAAATATAATTTATAAAAGGAGAAAATAATTCTCTCCCAGACTTTTTTAGAAGAGAATTTTTACAGGAAAATAATGAGACCAGGAGTACCGGCAATAAAGCCCCTGAGGCTCCATAATTATCCCACCAACTTTTTAATGTGCCAGTAAATCCAACTGTAATTAAAGTAGCAATTTATTATTCCATAAAAAAGAATTATTACAAGAGACCTTCTTTTCCAGATATGCAGTATGAAGAAAATGAATTTTTATCTCATACTTCACACTCTGGAAGTGAGATTACGGAAAGAAATATTGATGGACTCGCGGAACATCAAATATATAATAAATTACATGAAATGGGTATGGCCATTTCCGCATATAGAATATAAAATCTATCCGATAAACAAGTTGCTACATTAATTACCGCCAGATTTATGGCACATTAAAATATTGGTGGGACAACTACCTCACTGAACATAATAGGGAAAAGGTAGAAAATGCAACTACTATTATCCCTATAACTAAAATTGAGCATAGAGGGCAAACTATAGAAACTTAAACTCTAAAAGATGCCACTGCCAACTTAATTTATAGTATAGCTAACACTATATAGGTGAACATCAATTCTTTCAAGATAGAAGTTTAGAAATATTATTTAATCTATCTTGTCCAAAGTTGGATGATTTTAGGTGGTATAAATGTCTTTATAAAAAAAGTTATGATACGCAAAGACTGCAATAATGATTATTGGAAAGAAAAATTTATTAGTGGTTTACCTTACTTTGTAGCTTTTTACTTTATTCCTGAGGGGTCCACCTATTTTCTTATTTGTTGACATAATAAATGTTAACATATGATTGGCACGTTCTTGTCTTTATTGAAGATGATACATATCCTCATTACTTTTTCCACTGGTATGTGAGGATGCAGTGTCTAATAATTCAATTATCTTTTCATGATTGGTAATTTTTCCGAGATTTGATAAGGCTACTTCGAGCCTTCTTTTAAATTCTTCTTTTGAAATGACGTATTTCAATCGTGATGAATAGTTGATAATTAACCTATCACGAACTTCCCAAAGATAAATTTCCTAACTTTCAAGCGAAACTTGAAATTAGTTATGAACTTATAGGAATAATTAATTAAAAGTTAAAATCCAAGTCCATAAATACATTGTAAAAAGATAATGATACTGAAATTAATAAATTAGGTTTTAATTATTCCATCAAAAAGAATTATTACAAGAGACCTTCCTTTCCGGATATGCAGAATGAAGAAAACGAATAATTTTCTTTGATGTGAAAATAGTTCTATTTTGAAAGTATTTTCGCTTTTTAGGAAATTACTCTCTTCTTTTGCTATATAATTTAAGTAGCAAAATATAAGATTTTTACCCAACGTCCTGGTATGGATGCCTTGCGGTCTAATGACCATAAAGGTACTAATTTTTAATTTATATGGAGATTTTGTGAGAGACTCTAATTCTTTGATGTTTCTTCGGGTTGAGATTTATAATTTTCCGGTTCCTGATTAGGTAATGATTTTTATTAATTGTCAGCTTTTTAGGATTATGTCCCGTAACTCGGTCCGTCCCCTCCATTGGTATCAGAGCCAAGTTGGCCGGAAAAGGTATGACTAGTAGCGGCTAAGTCTCCACGCTGTCCTTGGGCGGACAGTGTCGAAACATATGTTTCGGTCGGAGTGGTAAGTTCGGAGTTTGATTGTTGTTGTTCTTCTTTCACTTATGTTCTTAGTTATTCCTTGAAGTGGGTTTAAAGGATAATTCCTGTTTAAAACATTGGCAAGCTTGTACTTTCCGTTGAATTAGCTTAGACTCTGTGTGTGGTAGAATCGGACCCGGAATGTGTTCCCGTCGCTAAGCTTAGAGGAATAAAATTAAAGAATATTAGTTAAAAATAACAATAATTACTGCACAAACAATTTATTATTCCGGTAGTAATTTTTAAGGTAGACATTTACGCCTAAGGATAGTGTTTTTCTCCCCTAGATTCTCCATTAACTTAAAATGAGACCACCCACTAGACACTGTCATTTCATGAAAAATTATGATATTAAAACTTTTGAGTCTACTAATACAATTAATAAAAATATTGAGACTACTGAGCTGCTAGCAACAAACAAAATCAATAGTTATAAGAAAAAATATGATTTTTTTCATATAGGACTTGGCCAAATAATAGTAAACCCATTTTATAGATTGAATTCAGATGTACCAATGTATTTTGTTAAGAGTCAATAGGTTATTAAATTTTGATGATTCTTTATTAGTATTAGTAGAAAGTAACATTGCCAATGGTCTGGTATACTTTAAGTGTTATACTAATTATTCAATAAATATTAATGATCCAAACATAATTGATACATTAACATTAAATGTTAAAACTAAAAAAATAAATAGTAATGATACTACTGGGAATATAGCCATAATATATAGAATATATTATAAATTAATGAAAATTACCTTAGCCCCTAAGGCTAAAATGCTAAATAATAAAGGAGTTATCATACTCATGGCAGCATATTATAAACCTTTTATACCAAGAATAATAATTTGGGATAAAATATTAATAAAAGATTATTGGCAATTTGAATCCGTAAAGGAGACCGATGTCACGCCCATAGCCTACACCATGAATGTGGTCGGAACCCAAAAACTATTGATGGCCTTGAGGGAACCCTTCACCTGACTTACTTAACTCAGCGGAAGACTATACTGATCTCAGAAAAATAATTAAAAGCATTCTCATAAAATAACTTAATTAAATGTCTTGGCTAAAATGAAACATAAGTAAAATTGAAACACAAGCCTCATAAATTTAACATAGGAAGTATAAGCTAAAGAAGACTCCAAAACTGAACTACTATATTGTCTATGAAGCCTCTAAGGTGACTGAGATGGATGTTAGGACAGACCCCCTGACATCCTAATGAACTAAATTGAAAAGCAATTAATAGGATGTCCTCCGAAATGCAAGGAGGCTCACCAATGACTCTGAAGCTCAAACTGGATCAACAAAGTGTTGTATGCTGATCCTGGTTACCGGTGTCTGCATCATAAGACTATGTAGGCCAATTGTCATCACTACATTCAATGTACAAGTATGCAAGTTTGAATGCTAAACACAACTATGAAGCTTGAAATGGAGCAAGGATGAACTTACCTTGCCTCTGCTCAACTCATAAGATTACAACTCAATATAAAGCAATAAAGACATATGCAATATATTTAAAATTGGTAAAACAGTGTAAACTCTTAATTCATGAAAGATAAAACAATAACAAACTGAGCTTTATTTGTATATAAATGTAATATAGTTTATGTGGGAGATTCTCTAACTGACAACCATCACTATTAGCTTAAGTGATGGTACAACTATTACCTAACGGTTCAAGAGGACCGCTCTATACCTTGTCGTCAGTAGAGAACATGAACTACTAAGTTGATCCACTAATGTATGATAAAAAGCACTAAGGAATCATCTAAAAATTATGATCATTTATATCTCTATGTTAGCTACATGTTTTTCAGAGAATTGAGTTAATATGAACTCGTGTCACCATATCGAAGCCCAATACTGCTCCTAAAAAAACATAGCTCATATGTTTTTAAAATAACCTCTTCAATATTTTGAGATGACTGCTCAAACATAGCTTCAAAAGCTCTCTTGGAAATCATAGTTTCCTTTGGTTTTACTAAAACTAGCTATAGGCTCTGTGGAAGTCTAGCTTCCTTTCTTTCTCAAAAGTTTGAAAACATTTTGTTTAAACTATTAGGGAAAACTTAGTTCCCTTATAACTCTTCAGAATTAAACTCAACTCTTTACTTTTTGTTCAACTCGTTGCTTGAACCTTAAAACAAAGTTAAATTTGTTTAAGACTCTTGACTGACTCAGAAACTTAATTTGACTTGCTACCTAACCTTTAGACTTGACGCTTAACTTCCTTGAATTTGATTATGGATTCAAGGATCATAGTGTTATGTTTATGAATGATGCCATAATGTTTAGATGTACTTTAGAGTATTGGAATTAACTCGGAATGATAGGTACATTGCAAAGGAACTAGTACGAATAATAAGGGGGAGAAATGAGAACCCCTGGTGATCCTGGCGCTCTGAGAGGCGCGGGGCGCCAGATCCTGACGAACAGAGTCTGTACTGAGGGTCTTTGGTAGGCGCGGCGCCCTTTTAGACGGGTTTTCCGACTTTTCTTCTCCGATTTTCAAGTCTAAACCCTTCAATCTTCCATGGATCTTAGGAAAAACAGTTAGGATCACTAATAATATTACTACCCAATAGTTTAGACCAATAAAACAATCCAAAAACAGGAATTAAACAACTACAAGTATGCTACACTCAAACAACAAGGATTCAATCATTTACTCATCAAGAACTTCCATGTTCATAAACCAATCTTCACTATGCTTTCTGATTTAAATCAAATTGGGTGTGGGTGGAATAACCCAACATCAAAAGATCTCACATACCTGAAATGGATCACCCCCGACAAAACTCTCTAACGATCGTGGCAAAATCTTAGTCTTTTCTTATTTCTATTCTTCTCTTCTCTTTCTCCCAATCCCTAAGCATTCTTAATATTGTTAAACTGAATTGGGACATGGTTTTTACCCTTAGATAGCCCTTAAAACGAATTCGGAAATACTAGGGTTAAAAGACAACTTTGCCCTTACTAAAATTTTATTGGACTTTCCTCAATCCCACAGCACGACTTCTGATAGTCATATCTCCCTTATACGACATCGAAAATGCGCAAACTCAGCTTCATTAAAAGATGTTCTCAAGAGCTTTCCATCCATATAAAGAACTCACCGTAACTCCTCCTGTGCTGGAAGTTATAGTCATTTGAAAATAACCAAAACTCAATTTTAAAATCTGGAAATTTTCTACATTTCCCTATTTATTTCAGAAAATGATTCTTCTTGGTTTCTTATCTTAAACTTAGCTATTTCCAGTTACGATATGTTACAATATCTCCCCCTTGGAACATTCATCTTCAAATGAGAACTCTTTCATTAGGCTAAGGGTAGTAACATCATTTCAGCACTCAACAACCAAAACAAGTAATAACAGGCTTAGACATAGTCTTATAAAGTGCTAGGAAAAGAACTTAATACCTTGATCTGCATCCTCCCTGGACTCAAAGAGATGCGGATATCAATTTTTCATATCTTCCTCAGCTTCCCAAGTCACATCTTCAACAAATTGATTTCTCCAAAGGACCTTGACTGACGCAACATCCTTTGTCCTCAACTTGAGAACTTGACAATCCAAAATCTGAACCGAAACTTCTATAGGTTAAGTTATCCTTAACCCCAACATTCTCAGTTTGTACAATCAATGAAGGATCACCAAAGCATTTCTTTAACATAGAAATATCGAATACCGGAAGAACCGTTGCTAGCTCTTGGGGTACCTCAAATTCATAAGCCACATTGCCTACTCTTTTGGAGATCCTATTAGGTCCAATATATTAGGGACTAAGTTTCCCCTTCATACCAATCCACATAACACCCTTCATGGGTGAAACTTTAAGATATACCCAATCATTCACCTCAAACTCTAATGTCCTTGTCCTAACATCTGTGTAGGGCTTTTGGCGACTTTGTGCCATATTCAATCTTTCTTGAATCACTTTCACGTTCTCCATAGCTTGGTAAACTAGATCTTGTCCTACCAACCCTGCTTCACCAACTTTGAACCACCCAATAAGAGATCTGTATCTTCTACCATAAAGAGCTTCAAATGGAGCCATTTGAATGCTCAAACGGTAATTATTATAATCAAACTCAATTAGGGGTAAATGATCATCCCATCCTCCATTGAAGTCAATCATACAAGATCTCAACATGTCCTCTAAGGTTTGGATAGTTCGCTTTGCTCGTCCATCCGTCTGAGGATGAAAAACAGTGCTTAAGTTTACCTTTGAACCCAAATCTTTCTCGAAAGATTTCCAGAATTGTGCACCTCTAACTGAAATAATGGAGACCATAACTCCATGAAGTCTTACCACTTCTTGAAGTTAATACTTATCATAATCCTCGGCCAAATAGGTAGTCTTCACCGACAAGAAATGGGATGACTTTGTCATATGGTCAACAATCACCCAAATAGAGTCATGTTGCCTTCAAGATCTTGTCAATCTTATGATGAAGTCCATATTAATCATCTCACTTTTCCATTCCAGAAGTTCTATAGTCTGAGCCAAACCTCCAGGCTTTTGGTGCTCTACTTTCACTTGCTTACAATTTGAGCATTTGGCAACAAACTCAGCAATATATTTCTTTATTTCTTCCCACAAATATACCTATCTCAAATTGCGGTACATTTTAGTGGAACCAAGATGAATAGAATATCTGCAGCTATGAGCCTTCTCCAGGATCCTGTCTTGATGTCCATCCACCTTAGGTACACATAATCTACCTTGGTACTTCAGCACACCATCTCCCCCTTGTTCAAAAGTCAATACTCATTGATTATGAGAATTGTCCTTCAAATCAAGCAAAATGGGGTCTTGGTCTTGCTTTTCTTTGACCTCATACACTAGTGATGATTCAGCCCCATTAGACACCACTATCCCTCCTTCTATGGAATCCTTAAGTCTGACTCCCAAACGTGCAAGTGTATGCACATCTTTAGCTAAATCCGTCTTCTCTTCTTCAACATGGGAAGTAATCCCCATGGATAACCTACTTAAGGGATGAACAATCACTTTAGCCTTAACTGGGTGGTAAATAAAGTCATGTCATAATCCTTGAGTAATTCTAACCACCTTCTCAGTCTGAGATTCAACTTGTTCTGAGTAAACACATATTGGAGGCTATTGTGATCAGTGAATATATCCACATGAACACCATATAAGTATTGAAGCCATATCTTCAAAGAGAAAACTACAGCAGCCAATTCCATGTCATGAGTTGGATAGTTCTTCTAATGAACCTTCAACTATCTAGAGGAATAAGCTATAACCTTGCCATTCTGTATCAACACAAATCCCAAGCCAACTCTTGATTCATCACAATACACCACAATGTCTTGAGTACCCTCTAATAATGTCAAAATCGGAGTGATTGTCAACCTCTTTTTCAACTCCTACAAGCTTTTCTCACAAGCTTTAGACTGTTGAAACTTGACTGTCTTCTGAGTAAGCTTGTTCAAAGGAGATTATATAGATGGGAATCCTTCAACAAATTTCCTATAATAGATAATCAAGCCCACGAAACTCCTTATATATGTTGGAGATGTGGGTCTAGGCCAACTTTGAACTACTTCAATCATCTGAGTGTCAACTCTACTCCCTTCATAAGAAACAATGTGGCCTAAGAATGCCACAGACTTAAGCCAAAACTCATACTTGCAGAACTTGGCATATAGCTCTTTATCTCTCAAATACTGCAGAACAATCCTTAGGTGAATAGCATGATCTTTTTCATTCGTTGAATAAATTAGAATGTCATAAATAAAGACGATGACAAACAAAATTAAAAAAGGTTTGAAGTCCATGAACAATGCAGCTACGTTTGTCAAATCAAAGGACATAACCAGAACTTCATAGTGCCAATACCTTGTTCTTAAAGTTGTCTTGGGAATATCACACTCCCTAACTTTTAACTGATAATAACTTGATATGAGGTCAATCTTGGAAAAGAAAAAAGCACCTTAAAGTTGATCGAAAAGATCGTCTATCCTTGGAAGAGGATAATTATTTTTTATGATCACCTTATTCAAATGACAGTAGTCTATACACTTCCTAAGGGACCCATCCTTCTTCCTTACAAATAAGACCGGAGCGCCCCAAGGTAAGATACTTGGTCGGATAAATACTTTATCTAACAAATCCTTCAATTGTTCTTTTAACTCTTTCAACTCTACAAGTTCCATTTTGTTTAGCGGAATAGAGATAGGACGAGTATCTAGAATAATATCTATGTCGAAGTCTATCTCTCTTTCGAGAGGGACTCCAGGTAGATCATCAAGAAAGACTTCTGGAAAATTACTCACTATAGGAACTGACTGAAGGGAAGTTACATCAACACTTGAGTCATTAACTCAGACTAAGTGATCTATACACCGATTGGAAACTAAATTTCTCACCTTAAGGTACAAAATGAAACAACCCTTAGGCACTATTGAACTACTACTCCACTCTACGACTGGCTTATTAGGAATTTGGAACTTGACAACTCTAGTTCTACAGTCTATTGACGCATAACAGGCATGCAACCAGTACATACCTAGAATGACATCAAAATATACCATGTCTAACTCTACTAGATCAGCCATGGTGTTCCTGTGATTGATGGAAACAAGATAATCAGGATAGAATCTTTACGCTAGAATAAACTCCCCAACAGGTTAAAAACACGGAAGGGTTCACAAAGCTTTTGAGGAAAAATCACAAACTGATTAGAAACATAAGGAGTTACAAAATATAAACTTGCTCCTCGATCTAACAAGTCACAAAAATCAAAAGTAAAGACTTTGATCATATCCGTGACAATATCTGGAGAGTTATGTTGCTCTTGGAGGCTAGTGATTGCGTAGAGACCATTTGCCCCTCTGCCAATGCTGGAAGTGGCTCCTCAAGGTGCAGTCGTGTATGGTGGATTGACTGCTGAAGATTGGGCTTTATTTCCCTGATTTCCACCTCCTTGCTTACTCTTAGGAAACTCCTTCATGTAGTGTCCCTCTTGGCCACTCTTGAAGCAACCCGACAGGCCATCACAACACTTGCCGGCGTGGTTTCTACCACACCTACCATAAGCAGGGGCCCAACTACCACCATGTGCCACACTACCATAAGACTGAGTTAGTATAGCCTTGAAGTTCTGCGAATTCAAACCATTATACTCACCCTTGTTTCTTGGCGCAGGTGCACTAGCAGATGATGGTGCATGCCATTTCTTTTTCTGAAATTATTCTCGACTATAGACACCTTTCTGCTTCCCAGACTCATTCCCAGTCTTGGCTTTGTTGTTCCTGTACTCCTCTCTGTCACTCAACTTTTTCTCTTCAACTTGCTGCACCTAGAACATTATCCTAGATATGTTCATGTCGCCAATAAACATTGCAGCCCTACCTTCTTTACTTGAAGCACGACTCAAACCACTGACAAACAAAGTCATCCTACTCCTCATATCCTTAACCATCTATGGAGCATAGAGAGACAGTCGGGTGAACTTTAACCCATACTCATGTACACTCAGGTAATCTTGTTTCAAAGTAAGGAATTCATGTACCCTTTCTTTCTTCAGTTATTGGGGAAAGAACCTCCCCAAGAAGTCTTCTTCGGAACAAGCCCAACTTGGATGTGGTGCACCCTCAGCTCTAATATCCTTCAATTGATCAAACCAGGTTCTAGCCACACTCTTCAATTGATATGAAACATTAAGCACATGCATTACCTCAAATACTTTCTTCAATTCTTCTACAATGTTTTCTGGATCCTCAGTAGTGCTTGAGCCGGTGATTCTAAGAGGATTCATTCTCATAAACTTACGAACCCTCGAGGTGCCATCCCCTTCTTGTCGAACTCCTCTACGTTGCCCAACTTGGTTGGTTACTACTTGACTTAACATACAGATAGACTCCCGAAATTCAACATTGGTAACCTCTCCTTGGGGTTGCACATCCGGTGCATTAGGGACCTCTTGTTCCTCAACATTTGTTCTGGCTGGTCGACCTATGACTGCTCTTCATGGTGGTATGATAAATATTAAAATATGTGTAAGCACGAATTAGAGAGAGACTTTTAGAGATAAATTCTAAAGAATGAATAGAATATGAAAGAAGTTAAACATTTCTAAATGTTGTAGCCTCCTAATCATAACACAAATGACTAAGACTCTACAGACACGAATTCATGAACTCCCTAGCACTCTTAAACTCTGTTCTCTAATACCAAGTTTTTCATGTCCGGAGCCAACACCCTGTACGTGGACGACACCCAACGACCATTGTTGGCCTTGAGCAAACCCTTAGCCTGGATTACTTAATTCAGTGGAAAACTATACTAATCTCAGATAAAGAATTAAAAGCATTATCATAAAATAACATAATTAACTCTCTTGGCCAATATGGCACATAAGTCTCAATACTTTAACATAAGAAGTATAATATAAATAAAACTCCAAAACTGAATTACTATGTTGTCTATGATGCCTCTAAACTGAATGAGATAGATTTTGGTACAAACCCCACGACATCCTAATGAACTAAATATGAAAAGCAATTAAAAGGATGTCCTCCGGAATGCAAGGAGGCTCACCACTGACTCTAAAGCTCAAACTGGATCAACGAAGCGCTGCGTGCTGATCCTGGTTACCTGTGTCTGCATCATAAGACGATGCAGGCCAACTGGCGTCAGTACATTGAATGTACGAGTATGCAAGTTGGAATGCTAAACAC
Organism: Solanum sitiens; assembly: GCA_016801875.1. Lineage (NCBI taxonomy): Eukaryota > Viridiplantae > Streptophyta > Magnoliopsida > Solanales > Solanaceae > Solanum > Solanum sitiens. The sequence continues at coordinate 438,616 of JABWTJ010000351.1, read as the reverse complement.
AACCATGAACCTTGAAATTGAGTAAGGATGAACTTAACTTGCCTCTGCTCAACTCATAAGATAACCACTCAATATAAAGCAATAAATACATATGCAATATATATAAAACTGGTAAAATAGTGTAAACTCTTAATTCATTAAAGATAAAATAATTAATAAACCTAACTATACTTGTATATGAAAGTAATATAATTTCTGTGGAAGATTCTCTAACCGACCACCATCACTATGAGGTTAAGTGATGGTACAACGTATTACCTCACGTTGAAAGAGGACCTCTTTATACCTTGTCATCGGTATAGAACCTGAACTACTAAGTTGATACACACGTCTATGCTAAAAAACACTAAGGAAATCATCTAAAGGTATGATCCTTTATCTCTCCATGTTAGCTACATGCTTTCTGGAGACTTCAGTTAATATGAACTCGCATCATCATATTGGTTATCAATACACTCCCAAAAAAACTTAGCTCATATGTTTTTAAAACAACCTCTTCTCTAGTTTGTGATGATTGCTCAAACTTAGCATCAAAAGATCTCTTTAAAATCATAGTTTCCTTTTCTTTTACTGAAACTAGCCATAGGCTCTATGGAAGTCTAACTTCCTTTCTTTCACAAAAGTTTGAAATTTTTTTGTTAAAACTATTAGGGACTACTTAGTTCCCTTATAACTCTTCAAAATTTAACTCAACTCTTTTTTTTTGTTCAACTTATTGCTTGAACCTTAAAACAAAGTTAAAATATTTGTTTAAGACTCTTGATTGGTTTAGAAACTTACTTTGACTTGCTTTTTAACCTTTAGACTTTACTCTTAACTTCCTTGACTTTGATATTAACTTTCTTTAAATTTGATTATGGATTCAAGGATCATGATCGCATGTTTATGAATAATGCTCTGATGTTTAGATGTACTTTAGAGTATTGGAATTAACTCGGAATGATAGGTACATCGCTAAGGATCTAGTACAAAAAGATAGGGGAGAAATGGGAACTCCAGGTGACCCTGGCACTCTGCGATGTGTGGGGCGCCAGATCTTGACGGACAGACACTATCCTCAGGCACTCTGGCTGGCGCGGTGCGCTAGAGCCTGATATACAGTGTCTGTCTTGAGGGGATGAATGTTCCTAAGGGGGGTGGGGGAGATAATGTAAAACAACGGAAATTCCATGAATTAGACTAGATCTTAATCTATTTAATAATGTTCAAAATTATGTTTCTAGACCTATATTAATGTAACAAACTCATTTAGTAAAGTTTAATGCCAAAACGACAAAGAAAGACCTTGACGTCCGAAAACTAGCGAATTTGAACTATTTGACGTCCCTATGTTTGGTGAAGGTTTAGTAGTGTCAAATGAAATCCAAAACATGTAAAAATACTTTGGATAGGTAATAGGTCGTTCAAAGGGTTTAAAAGTCCTATAATGACACCCCAAGGACCACACGAAGGGTCCTTGGGGATGACCCAAACATGGGGGAGGAGGCTGCCTAGCGGCCTGCGAACAGGCAGAATTGGAGGAACAAGTGCGCGACGCGCAGTTCTCATGAGGTGTACTTCCTCAAGATGTGAGGGGCAGCCTCGCGACGCGAGGCTGACACACACCTCACAGCCACAACCCAAAATTTCAGAAAAATAACGGGATTCTAAAATTCAACTTCATAAAAAGACCCATTTAAGTGGAGGCTCTTTGGGGTAATTCATAGGATGACTATATATGGATATAAGGTCAGTTTTAGACCACTTTTACACGTTCCAAATCATCTCTAACAAGTTTTATCTCATCTCTCTCAAGAACACTCTATTTTCCAAACTCTATTGAAGAATAGCTTAAGGAAGAAGACGAAGACTCCAAGATTCCCAATAATGTTTCGTTGATTATTCGTCTATAAGGTATGGGTTTATTATTCTTGGGATTTCTTTCCCCAAGAGGTCCTTTCAATGATAAGTTTGCAAGAAATTCAAATACTAGGGTTTTTGCTTTACAAAATGGATTTTCTTCCTAACTCTTGATTCATCATTTTAGATGAAAACTAAGTGTTTTTATGGTTGATTTCACACGAATTTATGAGTATGTGGTTAGTAATGTTTGAATTTCGTGTGATGCATGTTCTAATCTAATTGATGGTTACGAATGGGTTGTACCTACTACTTGACAATATGTAAACGTTGGGATTGGAACTATGACTTGAATGAACTCTTTAAAGACTGTTTCCGTTATCCTACATTATGAATTGATCTTGTATATGATTTTAAGAGTTGTTCTTGGTTATGGTATTGAGTAGTTCACTATGTTATGGTTATGAATGTTGTAATATGAAAGTAAGAGCTTCAATAAGGTTCTTGGAAGCGAGAGGTAAGAATTCTGAAGTCATGATTACTCCATGTTGGTGATGTTAGCCCATAAATGATGTTACAATGCTATTGATTTGTGTTTGTTGTTTCTATGTATATATGTTGGGCTATGAACATGTTAATTGTGAGATCATGATAAGAATAAGATAATGCAAGTTATGATATTCTCTTGTATGCTTTACACAAGATAGTTATGATATGTTAATCTCACACACGAAGGGTTGCGATGAAAGGAAAGTCTCCTCTAATCCAAAAGAGCTTATGATCATGTTTATACAAGGAGTTAATCTCCTATGACCTATAAGAAGTTTATATAAAATACAACTTAAAGGTTATTCAATAAAGGGACTTAAGCTAAGCACCGATGAACTAGATAGGAGAGGTGTCCATTCCTTAGGTGGAAGGTAGAGGCTGCCATGCAATGTGGAACTATGGGTCTCTAATACATCTCCTAGTTTTGAACTATGTTGCCGCCATGGGATACTATCTAGTGGATCCACCTAGAAAGCTATGTCATATTTGGTTCTACTTTTTCCGGTATACCACCTTCTTTTTGTGTTGTGTTTTATGACACCGGATTCCATGTTTAGCTCATATGGTCTATATCGGTTAAGGCGAATGTTCCCTCATGTAAAACAATTTAAAGAACGTTGAATAGGGTCACTTTAGGAGTCTACTTAGTATAGGTAGGGGTATGGGACTCTACCTAGACATTGCACAAATTAACTCTAAAAGAAGTCATAGGAGATTGTTCTTATGTAATATCATAACATGAAAGATATATGTTAATGATACATAATGTTACTCTTATATGATGTTGGTAATTATGATGAATATGTTATTGGGTTATATCGTTAAATGAAGTTATGACTACTTATGTTACTAGTTATATTAAGCAAAGCTTTACTCATGGTCTCCTATCTTATCTACTTAGTTGTGTGGGGTTATGGGGCTTCACATGACAATTGCACGTGTTAGTTGGGGATAAGATCATTGGTGAGTGTTTTGTATGTTGTGTTATATGATCTTTAATATGAAATGTTAACATGACTCTATGATAATATGTCCTTGATTATGATCATGTTGTATGTTGATGAAACCCTTAACTTGTATATGTTCTATGGTATATGCATGACATTCACATGACCTAGCTTGCTTTCTATGATATGATAAATGATCCTTTTCATGCATGTCCTTAAATGTTATGTGCATATACCCATACTTAGTACATGTGGCTTACTAACCCCATTACTTTATATTACTACAAATGTAGTGTCCGGCCATTGAAGATTAAGAAGGTCGATTGAAGAAGCTTGGAACTCTTTCTCCAAGAATTGAGAGGTCCTCATTTTCGGGGATGCGATCTTTCATATTCCAGCTTATGATGAAATTAATTTATTTTAAGAATATCATATTTCCATTTATGATCTTTTGATTCTTTTGTATTAAGGCCTATATGGCATATTTACTATCTATTGGCTAAGTCCAGATTCGTACTCTTACATGGTTTTATATATGTGAGACAAGTTTTTAGAATATCGTATGCTATTATGAATGTTAAATATGAAGTCTAAGCATAATTCAAATTGAATGTAAAAGTTTTAAATTTTCCGCATTTTTTACTGATCACATGTTATGACGAATGCTAAGGGCTTGTCTAAGTCCTCTGAGAGGACGCCGCCGCCGATCGCATCAGAGGTGTGCTCTCCAAATGTAACATACTTTGTATCAGAGCATGAGAAGAAATATCCTAAGGATCAGTGTCTCACTAAACCACATTACCTAGTGTCTTGTTCATGGTTGTGAAGCGCGCCACACGTATGGATGAGAGGCTATGGTATGACTAGGAAACTTCTCTTTTTCTTGATACTCCTATGTAGTTCCTTTAGATTTTTGACAATATGTGTCGTTTAGCCTCTAATCTACTTCTTGTGGTTATAGGAGATAAACACAAGAAGGACAGTCGCGAGAAGAGTAGGAGAAGAGATTGCGAATGCGGGAGCTACTCCCCAAGGCAATCAAGTTCCTGCTCAAGTGCAAGTTGCTGCAAATGATCAAGTTCTAGTGAATCCTCCGGCTATGACAGATGGTGAGGTGAGGGAAGCCCTGTTCCAAATGGCCCAAGCCATAACCAACCAAGCTCAAGTCATCACAGCTCAAGCTAACCGGGAGGTTGTTCCTCGAGAGACCAATATGCTAGTAATATGGCTAGCCGTTTGAGTGATTTTACAAGATTGAATCCTCTCATGTTCTTTGGATCAAAATTTGATGAAGACCCCCAAGATTTCCTTGATGAGGTCTACAAGATCTTGTTTTCTATGGGGGTGAGTACTACTGAGAAGGTTGAGCTTGCTGCCTATCAACTCAAGGATGTGGCTCAGACGGTACAATTAGTCGAAGGATAGTAGGGCTTTTGGTGGTGGTCCACTGACTTAGGAGATCTTAAAATGGCCTTTCTTGAAATATTCTTTACAAGGGAACAAAGAGAAGCTAAGGTACATGAGTTCATCAACCTTCGTCAAGGAGGTATGAGTATCAAGGAATACTCCTTAAAGTTCATTAAGCTGTCCAAATATGCTTCTTCTTTGGTTTCTAATGCTAGGGATGAAATGAGTCGCTATCTAACAAGCGTGTCCGAAGAGCTTGAAGAAGAATATCGTGCAGGCATGCTTCATGACAATATGGATCTTTATAGGTTGATGGTTACTGCTCAAAAGGTTGAGGAGAGTCGTCTAAGAAAGAAGAATAGGAATTTTAAGAAGACAAAGTCTTTTGAAAGTGGTTCTTCTAAGAGTAGGCTTGATGTTCAAGACAAGCCTAGGTTCAAGAAGAGAGTTTCAAACCAAGTTCCTTCAAATTTCTTCAAGAATCTCAATGATAGAGGTTCTAATCCTAAACCTCAAAAAGAGAGAAATGATGATCCACCAAGAGAAAGACCAACTTTTGGTAAGTGTGGTATGAAATATGTGGGTGAATGCCTTGTTGGAACTAATATTTGGTATGGTTGTGGCAAAGGTGTACATATGGTGAAAGATTGTCCTCATGTGAGAAGCCAAATTAAGGGGAATGAACAAATTCAACCAAGCGGTCCTATATCTTAAATTCCAAAAAGGAACTGTTTATATGCACTTAAGGCTAGGGGTGAACAAGAAAGCTCTCCCAACGTTGTGATGGGTATGTTACAAGTTTTCTATGTTAATGTTTATGATTTGCTTGACGCAGGTGCTACCCTTTATTTGTTAAACATTTGGTAGCTATGGAGTTTGATGTACTTCCTGATGTTTTAATTGAACCCTTTTTGGTTTGTACACCAATGGGTGACTGTGTAGTTGCAAAAAGAGTCTATAGGAAATGTCATGTGATACTGCACAATAGAGTTACTCTCGTTGATTTAGTAGAACTGGACATGTTTGATTTTGATATTATTTTGGGAATGGGTTGGCTTCATGATTGTTTTACTTCCATATATTGTAAAACAAGGTTAGTGAAGTTCCAATTCCCAAATGAACCCATTTTAGAGTGGAAGGGTGGAAATTCTATGCCAAGGGGTTAAATCATTTCTTCTTTGAAGTCTTGTAAGATGATAGGTAAGGGTTGTTTATACCATGTGGTTAAGGTTAAGGACCTAGAATGTGAAACTCCTTCTATTGAGTCAGTCCCTATAGTGAGAGAATTCCCAGAGGTTTTTCCTAATGATCATCCAGGAGTTCCTCCTGAACGAGAAATTCACTTTGCATTTATTACCGGATACCAATCCCATTTCAATTTTTCCATATAGGATGGCTCCGGCTGAATTGAAAGAGTTGAAGATCCAACTCAAAGATTTACTAAACAAGTGTTTCATTCAACCTAGTATTTCTCCATGGGGTGCTCCGATCTTGTTTGTTTAGAAGAAGAATGGGTCCTTAGAATGTGCATTGATTATCGCTAACTCAATAAGGTTACCATAAAGAAAAAATATCCTCTCCCTCGGATTGCAGATCTATTTTATCAACTCCGAGGTGCTAGCTACTTTTCCAAGATTGACTTAAGGTCTGGATTTCACCAACTTAGGGTGAGAGATGAAGATGCTCCCAAAACAGCTTTCCGAACTAGATATGGTTACTATGAATTACCCCGGCGGCGTTTATGGTCCTACTGAATAGAGTTTTCCGAGATTACCTTGACTCATTTGTGATTGTGTTCATTGATGATATTTTTATATACTCCAAAAATGAAAATGAGCATGAGAGTCACTTGAGGTTGGCCTTGCAAGTCCTTAAGCAACACTAACTTTATGCCAAATTTAGTAAGTGTGAATTATGGTTGATATTTGTTGCATTTCATGGCCATATTATCTCTCGTGAGCGTGTAGAGATTGATCCAAAGAAGATGGATGCAGTCAGAAATTGGCCTAGAACTTTGACACTAACTAACATAAGAAGTTTCTTTGGTCTAGACGGGTACTATAGAAGATTTGTGGATGGATTTTCGTCCAAAACTTCTCCTTTGACAGATATTATCCAAAAAAGGTGAAGTTTGAGTGGTCGGAAGCTTGTGAAAGAGGTTTTCAAGAGTCGACAGATAAACTTACCTTCGGTCCAGTGTTGACCTTACCGGAGGGTAATTAAGGGTTTGTAGTGTATTGTGATGCTTCCCGATTGATCTTGAGATGTGTCCTATGCAGCATGGTAAGGTGATAGCTAATGCTTCTATGCAAGTCAAAGTTCATGAGAAGAATTACCGAACTTATGATCTTGAGTAAGCTGTTGTAGTTTTTGCATTGAAAATATGGAGACACTACTTGTATGGTGTGCGATGTGTTTAGGGACCATAATAATCTTTAATATGTGTTTACACAAAAGGAGTTAAACCTCCGATAGAGAAGATGGTTAGAATTTTTGAAGTATGATGACATGAGTGTCCTTTACCACACTGGAAAGGCCAATGTGGTTGCGGATGCTTTGAGTCGTATGACTATGGGTAGTGTGTCTCATATGGAAGAAGAGAATAAAGAACTTGTGAAAGATGTTAATAGGTTGGCTCGCTTAGGTTTGCGATTAGAATATTCTCCAAATGTTAGATTTATGGTCCATCATAACTCCGACTAGTCATTAGTGGTGGAGGTGAAATCTAAGAAGAACTTTGATCCTCTATTGATGGAGTTGAAGGAATCGGTACTTGATAAGCTCAATGAGTCATTCTCCCAAAGGGGGATTCTTAGGTACCAAGGGATATTATGTGTACCCAATGAAGAGAATTTGACGAATCGAATTCTAGAAGAAACCCATGGTTCTCGTTATTCTATACATCCAGGTGCCACCAAAACATATCATGACCTTAGATAGATCGATTGGTGGGATGGTTTAAAAAGAGATATAGATGCGTTTGTTGCTAAGTGTCCAAATTTCCAACAGGTTAAAGCTGAGCATCTTAAACAGGGTGGTTTAACCCAAATCATGCATATTCCTACTTGGAAGTGGGAAGCAATCAATATGGACTTTGTTGTTGGGTTGCCTCAAACCCGAAGGCAAAATGATTCCATATGGGTTATTGTGGATAGGTTGACCAAATCTGCCCATTTTATTCCTGTTAAGTCTACTTATACAGTCGAAGATTATGCAAGAATCTACATTAATGAGATTGCGAGTCTTCGTGGGATTCCTTTGTCCATCATTTCGGATAGAGGTGCCCAATTCACTTCTCATTTTTGGAAATCTTTTCAAAAGGATTTTGGTACTCAAATGAAATTAGTACCGCTTTTCATCCTCAGATAGATGGTCAACAGGAAGATACCATTCAGACGCTTGAAGACATATTAAGAGCCTGTGTCATTGATTTCAAGGGAAGTTGGGATGATGACTTATCTTTGATTGAGTTCTCTTACAACAATAGCTATCATTTGAGCATCTCTATGGCACCTTTTGAAGCTCTTTAGGGTAGAAGGTGTACATTTCCAGTTGGATCGTTTGAGGTTGGTGAGTCCTCACTCCTTGGTCTAGATATTATCTATGAGGCTATAGAGAAGGTTCAAATCATAAGAGATAGATTTAAGATAGCATATAGTTGGTAAAAGTCTTATGCCGATAATAAAAGAAGAGACCTTGAGTATGAAATAGGTGATAATGTCTACATGAAGATTTCACATATTAAAGGGGTGATGAGGTTTGGTAAGAAGGGGAAGTTGAGTCTTCGGTATGTTGGTGCTTATGAGGTTTTACAACAAATTAGGAAGGTTGCCTATGAGTTTAAACTACCTAGTGAACTAGCTTGAGTTCATCCAGTGTTTCATGCTTCCATGCTCAAGTCCCGTACCGTCTATCGGTCTATCTCATATTCGCAGAAGAAGGAACTTGCTTAATGCCATGTAGGAAGTGTAATTAAGTAGGCGGCTGGTCGTAGAATAGTCTTTGCGCACAAGGCAAGGCCCTTAGTCTTACCTCATGCAGTTTTTGCTTTCTTGTTGGCTTGGCGGTGCTTTCCTTCCTCTGTGGAGATAAGACAGAAAAAGGATGTTTCCCCGCTTTCCGTCCGCAAAATCAGGGTTGTTGCCCCGTTGTGAAGACAAATAATAAATGCATAGAAGACCCAGTGTCAATTTTGCCTATTGAATTGTTAGGGGTGGATGAAATACTCTCCTATGAAGAGGTTCCGGTTGAAATCCTAGATCGCCAAGTCAAGATGTTGAGAAACAAAGAGGTTTCCTCTGTAAAGGTTTTATGGAGGAACCATATTATTGAGGGTGCGATATGGGGGGATGAAGCCGACATGAAGTCCCTCTACCCTCAGCTATTTACTCATTGAGGTTAGACATTCCAATTAATAGAGAAAGTAATACTTAATCATGAAATTAACTTGTTTTCCTGAATAGGTGCATGTTTGGTAAAAGTTGTACCAACTAGAGTTTTAAGAAAATTCTTTCACACTCTATTCTTGAACTTATGTGTAATATGTAGGCATGTATCTTCTTGAGATTTTGCTTTTTTGTTGTTGTCTTGAGAAGAAAGATAGCATGGTAACTATTTGATGTACTTTAAGCTCAATATAATGTTGAGAAGTAAATTACTCACTATGTGTTTTGAAATATTGAGTTATTACATGTTTGTGCATCATGAATTGAGTGATATGTATAATGTTGTGGTGTGTTTTGAAAGGAGTGGTGAATTACTCCTATGAGATGTGACTCATTACGATTTTATGTTGTTGATTTGTTGGGCTGCTATTATTTAGTCTACTCTTACCCTCCAAAAGATTTTAGAGTCATTCGGGGATAAATGTTCCTAAGGGGGGGGGGGGAGGGAGATAATGTAACACTCCGGAAATGCCATTACTTAGACTAGATCTTAATATATTTAATAATGTTTAAAATTATGTTTCCAGAACTATATTAATGTAATAAACTCATTTAGAAAAGGTTAGAGCCAAAACGACAAAGAAAGACGTTGACGTCCGAAAACTAGCTAATTTGAACTAGTTGACGTCCCTATGTTTGGTGAAGGTTTCGTAGTGTCAAATAAAGTCCAAAACTTTAAAAAAAAACTTTGTATAGTTAATATGTAGTACAAAGGGTCAATGGTCAGGTAAAGACATCCCAAGGACCACCCGAAGGATCCTTGGGGAGGACCCAAACATGGGGGAATAGGCTGCCTGGCAGCTTGCAAACAGGAAGAATTGGAGGAACAAGTGCGCGACGCATGGTCCTCACGAGGTGTAATGCCTCAAGATGTGAGGGGAAGCCTCACGACGCGAGGCTTACACACACCTCACTACCTCAACCCAAAATTCAGAAAAATGACTGGATTTGGCCCCGCGACGCGCAGCCACTTCCCCAAATCGTTAAAGTCGTATTTTTGGTAATTTAACTTCATAAATAGACCCATTTAAGTGGAGGGTATTTTGGGTAATTCATAGGACGACAATATATGGATATTAGGTCAGTTTTAGACAACTTTTACATGTTCCAAATCAGCTCCAACAAGTTTTCTTTCATCTCTATCAAGAACTCTATCTTTTCCAAACTCCATTGAAGAACAAGAAGAGCTTAAGGAATAAGACGAAGACTCCAAGGTTTCCAATCAAATTTCATAAATTATTCATCCATAAGGTATGGGTTTTACACTCTTGGTATTTCTTTCCCCAAAAGGTCCTTTCAAAGATAAGTTTTCAAGAAATTCAAATATTAGGGTTTATGCTCTACAAAACGGATTTTCTTCCTAATTCTAGATTTATGGTTTTCGTTGAAAAGTAAGTGTTTTCTATGGTTGATTTCACACGAATTGATGAGTACGTGGTTAGTAATGTTTGAATTTCGTGTGGTGCATGTTCCTATCTAATAGATGTTTTCGAATGGTTTTTTCTACTACTTGACAACATGTAAACATTGGGATTGGAAGACTTGAATGAACTCTTTAATGAAAATTCCCTTGTCCTACATTATGAATTGATCTTGTATATGATTTGAAGATTAGTTCTTGGTTATGATATTGAGTATTTCACTATGTTATGGTTATGAATGTTGTAAGTTTAAAGTAAGAGCTTGAATAAGGTTCTTTGAAGCGAGAGGTACGTCTTATAAAGTCGTGATTACTCCATGTTGGTTATATTAGCCCATAAATGATGTTACAATGCTATTGATTTGTGATTTTTTTGCAATGTATATATGTTGGGCTATGATCATGTTAATTGTGAGATCATGATAAGAATAATATAATACAAGTTATGATATTATCTTGTATGCTTTAAACAAGATGATTATGCTATGTTAATTTCACACACGAAGGGTTACAATGAAAGGAAATTCTCATCTAATCCAAAAGAGCTCATGATCATGTTTATACAATGATTTGATCTCCTATTACTAATGATAAGTTTATGATAAAAGAGAACTTAAAGGTTATTCAAGAAAGACACTTAAGCTAAGCACCGATGAACTAGATATGAGAGGTGTCCTTCCTTTGTTGGAAGGTATGTCACAATAACTCTCCTGAGATAGAGGCTACCATGTAATGTGGAACTATGGGTCTCTAATACATCTCCTAGTTATTGAACTATGTTGCCTTTATAGGATATTAGCTAGTGGATCAACCTAGGAAGATATGTCATGTTTGGTTCTACTTTGGCCGGTAGCCCATCTTCTTTCGGTGTGGAGTTTTATGACACCGGATTCCATGTTTAGCTCACATGGTCTATATCGGTTAAGGCAAATGTTCCCTTATGTAAAATGAAAGACAAGTAAATAAACGTTGACTAGGGTGACTTGATGAGTCTACTTAGTATTGGTACGGGTATAGGACTCTACCTAGACATTGCACAAGTTGACTCTAAAGGAAGTCCTAGGAGATTGTTCTTATGTAAAATAATAACATGAAAGATATATGTTTATGATACATGATGTTACTCTTATATGATGTTGGTCATTATGATGAACATGTTATTGTGTTATATTGTTAAATGAAGTGATGACTACTTATGTTACAAGTTATGTGAAGCAAAGCTTTACTCATGATCTCCTATCTTATCTACTTGGCTGTGTGGGGTTATGGGGCTTCACATGACCATTGCACATATAGGTTGGGGATATAATCATTGGTGAGTATTTTGTATGTTGTGTTATATGATCTTGAATATGAAATGTTAACATGACTCTCTGATAATATGTCTTTGATTATGATCATGTTGTATGTTGTTGAAATCTTTAACTTGTATATGTTCTATGGTATGTGCATTGAAAACATTCACAATACTTAGCTTTCTTTCTAAAGAAATGATAAATGATCCTTTTCATGCATGTCCTTAAATGATATGTTCATATACCCATACTTAGTACATGTGGTGTACTAACCCCATCAATATATATTACTATAAATGTAAGGTCCGTCCATTGAAGATTAAGAAGGTCGATTGAAGAAGTTTGGAACTCTTTTTCCAAGTATTGGTAGGTCCTCATGTTCGGGGATGCTATCTGTAATATTCCATTATGAAGACATTATTAGATTTTAAGATAATGTATTTCCATTTATGATCTTTGGATTCTTTTGTATTAAGGCCTGTATGGAATATTTACTATTTATCGGCTATGTCCACATTCATACTTTTATATGGTTTTATATATGTGAGACAAGTTTTAGAATATCGTATGCTATTATGAATGTTAAGTATGAAGTCTAAGTATACTTAAAATAAAATGTAAAAGTTTTAAATTTTCCACAATTTTTACTGATCATATGTTACGACGAATGCTAAGTGCTTGTCTAAGTCCTCTGAGAGGACGCCGCCGCCGATCGCATCAGAGGTGTGCTCTTTTGATGACACTTTTGCTAAGTGTAATGTGAAGCATGTGCCTTGTTAGATGAAAAGGTCCTATGTGAATGTATTTGTTGGATTATGTAGGTTGTATGTATGATTTCCTTGTGGCCTTAAGGTGATGCATTGCACCAAGTATCACTAGAGGGTTACTTGGGAGGATAAGGAATTAAGAAGAAAAGGATTCACTGTAAGAGAGAATTGCACTCACTGTAAAGTTTGTATGCTTACTGTAAAATTAGGTAAATAGTGACATAAATTATATGTTTGATTTTATGTGATATTATGACTATGATATATGCCTAAATGAAGTATGTAAGTCGTATGATGCTTAGTACATAAAGTTTTATGAAGATTTCTCAAAAAGGCATAATGCATGATTTCATGTAAAATGTCTCTTTTAAATGCATATTTTTTCATGGTTGCTATACTTAGTGCATTCTTGTACTAACTCCATTCTTCTCTACATTTTTACACAAAGTGTAGGTTATGGATGCTTAAGGGATGTCTTTAGAGTATGACAAGCTTGATATGTGAATTCCCAAGCCCCAGGAAAGGGATCCTTAAGTCCAAGAATTTCCTATTTAAGGTTTACTGTAAAGTCTGTTAACATTGTATTTATGATATATGTTGTAAGGGCTGTATCAAATCTAGGGAGCACCCCCTAGAAGTAACATGGATTACTTGACCTCTCGGAGGTCTTATACAAGCCCATAGTAATCATTCATCGCATTGTCATAGTAAATTTAGTGGAAAATTTAAAACTTTTCATAGCACATCATATGCTAGAAACTTCACTTCATATATATAAAATATCATAAGTACATATTTAAACTCTAGTCTCTTTTTTCCATCCTAGAATCAACATCATAAGAGTACGCTAGGGACACGGCCCTTACAACATAATACATAAGTACAATATTTAAGAACTTTAAAACTGAACATTAGGACATCCTTGGACTTAAGGATTCCTTTCCTTGAGCTTGGGAATCACATATCAAGCTCCTCAATTAAAGAGACACACTTTAAGAATCCATAACCTACACTTTGTGTACAAAGTAGAGAAGAATGGAGTTAGTACATGAATGCACTAAGTATGGCAACACAGCAAAAACATACTTTTAAAAGGGACATTTTCTTCAAATCATACTGCATGCCTTTATTTGAGTAAATCTTCATAAAACCTTGATACAATAAAATTTATATCATTCACATACTTCATATAGACATATTCAAAAGTCAAACATCATATAAAAGCACATATAGAATTTAAGCCACTTTTAGGGTCACTTTACAGTGAGCTATTTACCTTTACAGTGAACTATTCTACTTTTACAATAAACATCTTTTCTTTAACTCATTAATCTCCAAAATAACCCTCTAGTAATACTTGGTGCAATCCATCACCTTAGGCCACAAAGAAGGCATACATACAACCTACATAATCCAACACATACCATCATAGAAGCATAATGCATCATAGACACATTTAAGTCAAAACTCAATTGGCTTTACAGTAAGTTACATCCATTTGCACATCTATTCACTTCACTTCACATAAATCATTATAAGAACTTACTTTTGACCCCAACCTAATTCTACTAGTGCAATGTACATGTGAATCCCCATAACCTCAAACATACTTAGTAAACCTATCATGAGACCACAAGCCTTAACACTCTATTTCATACACCAACAAGTAAGTGAAGACGACTTCATTCATGTCACGCAAGCCCTTCATCATATGGTCATTAATACTACCATTATGCATATCGTCACATCATGTATACACTAACACAATGTCATGCAATATAACCATAACATATGCACATACATTAGAGCACAGTCCTAGAACTCCCTTAGATATCTACTTGTGCAATGTCTAGATGGGTTCATTACTTCCACCTATCCTAAGTATCTTCTCTTAGGTTATCCTAGTTAGGTCCTTTACTTTACTTTAAATCATAGTCCATTTTACATTAGGGAAGCTAAGCCTTAACTTACAATAAGACCATGGGTGCTAAACATGGAATTTGGCGTTGTAGAGACTTACACCAATGGAAGGTGTTCCACATAGCCAAAGTAGAACCTTAACATATATCCTAGCATACTAAGTGAATTCATTTGCTAGATCCTATGTGGCAAGCATAGTTTATAGAACTAAGAGATATACATAACCCTCTACATGCTAGTTGGCATTGGAGCCTCCTCTCATGAGAAAACATGGGTGCACCTTCCTCAAAGGGAAGCCACCATCTCATGTGGAACCATAAGTGAATACTCCTCTAAGGGAAGTCAACACTCTATAAGTAAGAAATGATGAATCTTCCTCCAAGGAAAGACAACACCTGTCATTGTCAAGTTCACTCTACGCTAAGCTAAGTTCCCTTTATTAAAAGTCTTTATTAACATTACTTTATAAAACATATTCTTAGGATATTTATTTCTCATATGTTTATAGCATATTCAAGCACATATCTAGTTTTAGAGTACTCTTGAGCACACCTTTCAAGTCCCCTCTATTGGCTAGATTTTTATACATGTTTGTGTATACATATATGTGAGCAAATCTTTCACATAACACATAATTGTCACACATATTCATATATCAATGCATGAGTCTATAGTTGTGACTATATTCGTTTCATATTAAAACATTAAGACACTATGAATATTCATATTTTATCATATCATATACTTAACATCATAGCATATAAGTCATACTCATAACATGTTCATAAAATTCTATGCATGTACTTAGAAGACCAACCTAGGAACTATCTTATCAAGGCACACATGTGCAATGCATAATAAGGATTCAATTCCTTTTCCCATGCTAGTACACCTATCAAGTCATCCTAGTGAATGATACATCACACAACATCATAGAATAGATAGCGTAGCACAAGAATCATTTATTTCAAGACTTATGACATCTTATAGTAAGCTCTAGTCTTTATGAACCTATCTTAGCTTTTCATAACATATAACATTATAGGACCTCATCATAGGAAGAAAGTACATATAAACCTTAACATATCCTTTTATATGCTCATGACATTAGCAACACAACCTAGATTCACAACTAGAATAAAAGACTAGGCACAAGTTACACATAAAGTGATCATCATAATAACACACTCATATATTCATCATTTTGCCTTCAAGGCCATTGTCAACACATATATAATGACAATAAAGTAAGCACCACCACCATAAGTAGACAATATCACACAATGCCATACAAGGCTTCATTAACTACAATAATATAGAAAAGTAGAGAGAAAGACTCATTCTTACCAATTCATCAACCTCTAATCATCATTGATCAATACACCTTTTTCATCATCAATAAATTATAGGGCAGTATCTAAATATACATTTAATCATGAAAGAAACCATTTACAAGTCACTACTAGATCATACTACAATCTAATACAATACATCATATATATACTAGAAAGTACAGAGTTATAGATCATCAACTAATTTCCCTAGTCTTGTTCATCAATCATATTGTATCAATAATATACATTTAGGGCAGTATCTGAAGAGATAGAACATCATATCTAAGTCATGCTTCATCCACCCTAGAATATAGATCACAACATATACATTACTCTATAAAGTTTAAAGGTTAAAATAACCTAAATCGATCATTACCAATTCCATTGTTATATATTCATAGTGGATCAACTATACTTAATTATCATCACATTACACATATAAGAAGTAGCTAAGACAATTCATCATAATCGAATCACATAACAACCTTCCTAACGTCAAGATCACAAGTTAATACTTGATAGACTAGAAGAACCTAGATCAATTCATACCAAGCCTGGTTTACTTTGATCATACAAGAATTATAACCACAATTCAACCATGATATTAACCTAAGGCAGTATCTACAAGCATCTTAACATAATCGAATTCCACTTTTATACATTTAAAGGTCAATGTTGCAATGATCACATAGAGGCATAGGCTAGTTATGATCAAATCGTCATACTATGATCCAATTGAATCATTCATCAACAATTAATCATGAATATACTTAAATAAAATTAGATATGAGCAATTCAACGTAATAAAATCACAATTAATTCAATAACAAGTCACGATCACAATGCACATGCAAGGGCTAAATCGAGTTTGGGAAGGGACATGGGGTCATCATGCAATTGAATTGAAAATCACGTCAAACCTAGTGGATAATCATCAATACATTAGTATTATGCTTTTGAAATCAATTTATGAAAAAACCCATGGCTAGAATGAAGAAGAAGAGATTTGATCATAAAACTTCTTCGAAAACTTTGAAGAGGACTCTCTAGATGAAAGATTACCTAGAGATGAATGATTACCATACCTTTATTAGATGAATAACCCACTTAAAATTGGTGAAGAAACCATGGGAATCCAATCTACAAGCTGACCTTGAACTTCACCTTCAATGGAGGTTTCTAGAGAGGATATTTTGGGAGAGGGAGGTTTGATTTTTGAGTGGAGGATTTGGTATGGGCTATTGAAGTTTTAGATCATCTATATATTCTTAAAAATAGATAAATAAACTTCCTAGGTTCCGTTTATCACTTGGGGTGAATTTCCCATTCACCCCATAAATAGGCAGCGTGCATGGCAGTAACTGAAGGCCTGCATCTACGGATCGAATGACGGGGCGTTGGTCCATCGACGGACCGTCTTGTGCCTTCTGTCATTTGGGTATGAGTCTTTCATGCCGATAAGAATTCTCCAGGATAAGTTTCCATCAACGCCTCTCAATATAAGGGACGTCAGTCCACTGACGAGGCATCGTTTGGCTCGTCGATTTACACTGCCAAGGCAGTGTCTCG
Organism: Solanum sitiens; assembly: GCA_016801875.1. NCBI lineage: Eukaryota > Viridiplantae > Streptophyta > Magnoliopsida > Solanales > Solanaceae > Solanum > Solanum sitiens. The sequence continues at coordinate 421,124 of JABWTJ010000351.1, read as the reverse complement.
ACAGCCTTTGGGTCCTTCTTGTTGGCCCTTTTGTAGGGCCCTTGGGAAGTCGTACCCGGACGTTTGCAATCTGAATATACACCTTAACGTTTTGAAGAAATTCCATGCAAGTTTCACCCAAAATGAACACATAAAACTCATCCAAACATCCAAGGAATAATCAAGACACACATGAACGTCTCAAGGGCTAACTTTCGAACGTCTTAGACGTTTGACCTCCAAACATTATGAAACTCCATAAACTGCTCATAAACATCATTATTAGTCATTTAAGAACCGCATACGCTCATGACACACAAATAAGCACATAAAAACACATAAGGCCCCTTAGGTGACTAGTCATCAAACGTCGTGGTCGTCCCTTGACGTTTGACTTCCAAATAACTTCAAATAACCCAAGACTAATTTAAAACACTCAATTAAAATGTTAACCAGGTTATAGGAACAAGTGAGGCTCTATACACCGTAACACATTTTGGGGGGTCTTACAATATCCTCCACTTGGGAACATTGGTCCTCGAACGACACTTAGAACACTTTAATCACAACAAGGACTTTAATGAAGCATAGTGCAACTTACGATATTCATAACATCATCACATATAAGTCAATGCACCAAATTTACAAGGAACACAACTTCAAATCATTTAGCACTCAATGCACACAAGCAAGAAAAACCTTTATTCACTCACTCTTTAATGCATCAAACACAAAGGCTCTTATCATGTTCATAGAAGGAACATCCTTTTCCTTATCATAACATGGTCATTACACTTCAATTCATTAAGAGATCATCTTGCAACCATATTTAAGTTACACTTACGAAGATTCCAACAACACTCAAGGAAAAATTAAGCGCTCATACTTCGATGCACATAGACTTGAGTTAGATAGGTTGACAATGGATTCTTTTTAGTTAGACCTAGTGCTATGAGGGTCATACTCACCCATACCACATTTAGTTGTTTCTATGGAGGAACGTCATTCTCCTCAACACACTCATATGTCTCATGAGTCCACACCCAAGCAAGGTACAAGGTCAATCCCTTTTAGAATGAGAAATTCTCAACTTTTAAACCAAGGCATGCTCATGTTTTCTTCCTCGTGAAGTCTAAATGGTAAGTCACACCAAGAACTTCACATCAAATAGGAAGCCATTTCACAAAATGTCAATTTCTAACATAGCAATATCCTTCACAGTAAGCATCATTTGGGAAGAATTAACACAAATAATAGGCACACAAAACGACAATAGCTAACATGCCTTCACTTTTCAAAAGTGAGCCTACAATCATGCTTTCCAAACCATACAAGTCACATAGTTTTCAACAGACTCAACATATTTCATTTTAAAGAGGCTCAATTTCTCATTATAAGGCTAAACCTTACATATCAAAAGTGACTAACACCAAGTTTCTTACCTTACCTCATGAAGTCTAATGCACAACTAGCATATCAAGATGCAAATCAACATCAGAAAACCATGAAGTTAATAAAAATTCTTTTTGAAGTACTTGAGAACCTTCAAAATACTATTAAGATAGTATTAATCAAGAATACCAAACATGCAGAGGTCATGCATTTCATACTTTAATGTAAAACTTTTATCATGAACAAGCTTACTAAGAATTCATTAGTTTCAAGCTCAAGTAAAAATAGAAGGACAAGGTAGAGAATATATACAACCTTACTACTCCATCATCATCCCCCACTTAGGGTAATCCAAATTAAGAGCAACTCAACCCAATCTTCAAGAGGATCTTAACTGTTCAACCAACAAAGAAATTACAATAACTTACCATAAGGGCTTCAAAGGCATTCTAACTTTTTCACCTATGCAAATTATCCCCAACTTTTCAAGTTAAGCATACTATTCAACCACATAAGATTTTTATACAATACAATATACACCAAGGGCATACAATAATAGGGGAAGCTATAGAGGAGACTTAGCCATAAATTTCTTCTTTTTTATTTGGACATTAAAGTAAGGTGACTTCTATGTCAATAAAACTCACATCATCACCATACAACGACAAGCATACTACCTTCACACCTAGGATCAAGTCTAAACAAAGGACTCCAATCCATACTAGGCAACTAGAAAGGACCACATATATACCAAGGGAATCATTGAACACTTTTAAACACATATTAATAGGGTAGCATGCTTCAATAGGTAGTCACTAAGCATTTCAAACTCAATTCATAATATTAGGCTACCATCATGTAAAACCATATAGTAACACATCATTCCAAAAGAAACTCTTAACCATAATAACTTCTAACATGCTTTAATCATATCATGACATACATTTCTCAACACAACATGCCATTTCACATAAATCTCATACATTAGCCATAAATGGTATCACATCATCAAAATATGCAAAAATTCACCTTCACACATACTCGTCAAACCATAAAACAAAAATAAGCATTAAACTCACCTTTTCTCCCTCAATCATATAAGATACCATCTCATCCAAGAAATCACATCAAAAAGACCACAGGACAAGAAAACATAAGAGGGAAATCTTATAGAGTTAAGTTCTATAGCACGATATGAGAATGATGAAGAAGGAAAATTCTATCCTCCTATAGCCTCCCATATCATTTGATGTGTCGCGACACACCACCAATAATATGAGACTGTGCTAGACGTAGCAATATGAGACTTTGTGGAACCTAAAACCACTTTTATAAACCTCATGCTCTAATACCACGTTTGTCACATCCGGGGATCACACCCTAGAAGTAACATGGCGTACTTGACCTCTCGAAGGTCTTATACAAGCCCATAGTTATCATTCATCGCATTGTCATAGTAAATTTGTCGGAAAATTTAAAACTTTTTATAGCACATCATATGCTTGAAACTTCACTTTCTATATATAAAATATCATAAGAACATATTTAAACTCTAGTCTCTTTTTTCCATCCTATACTCAACATCATAAGAGTAAATTAGGGACACGTCCCTTACAACATAATACATAAGTACAATATTTATGAACTTTACAGTAAACTAAACATTAGGACATCCTTGGACACAAGGATTCCTTTCCTTGAGCTTGGGAATCACATATCAAGCTCCTCAATAAATGAGACATCCTTTAAGCATCCATAACCTACACTTTGTGTAAAAAGTAGAGAAGAATGGAGTTAGTACAAGAATGTACTAAGTATGGCAACCATGCAAAAACATGCATTTAAAGGGACATTTTCATGAAATCATACTCCATGCCTTTATTTGAGTAAATCGTCATAAAACCTTGAGACAATAGCATTTATATCATTCACATACTTCATATACACATATTCAAAAGCCAAACATCATATAAAAGCACATATTGAATTTAAGCCACTTATAGGGTCACTTTACAGTGAGCTATTTTCCTTTACAGTGAACTATTCTACTTTTACAGTAAAAATCTTTTCTTTAAATCATTAACCTCCCAAGTAATCCTCTACTGATATTTGGTGCAATGTATCACCTTAGGGAATAAAGAAGGCATACTTACAACCTACATAAGCCAACACATACCATCATAGAAGCATAATGCATCATAGACACATTTAAGTCAAAACTCTATTGGCTTTACAGTAATTTATATCCATTTGCATATCTATTCACTTTACTTCACATAAATCATTATAAGACCTTACTCATGACCCCAACCTAAGTTTACTAGTGCAATGTACATGTGAAGCCGCATAACCTCACAGATACTTAGTAAACCTATCATGAGACCACAAGCCTTAACACTCTATTTCATACACCAACAAGGAAGTGCAGACAACAACTTCATTCATGTCAAGCAAGCCCTTTATCATATGGTCATTAAGACAACCATAATGAATATCATCACACCATGTAGATACTAACACAATGTCATAAAAGAGAACCATAACATATGCACATACGTTAGACCACCTTCTTAGAACTGCCTTAGAGAGCAACTTGTGCAATGTCTAGATGGGTTCATTACTTCCACCTATCCTATGTATCTTCTCTTATTTTATCCTAGATAGGGTCATTTACTTTACTTTAACTCCATTGACCATGGGTGCTAAACATGGAATTTGGTGTTGTAGAGCCTTACACCATTAGAAGGTGTTCCACTTAGCCAAAATAGAGCCTTAACATATATCCTAGCATACTAAGTGAATTAACTTGCTAGATCCTATGTGAAAGCATAGTTTATGAACTAAGAGATATACGTAAACCTCTACATGCTCATTGGCATTGGAGCCTCATTTCATGAGAAAACATGGATAAACCTTCCTCAAAGGAAAGCCACCAACTCATGTGGAACCATAGGTGAATATTTCTCTAAGGGAAGTCATCACTCTATAACGAACAAATGGTGAATCTTCCTCCAAGGAAAGCCAACACCTCTCATTGTCAAGTTCACTCGTGCTAAGCTAAGTTCCCTTTATTAAAAGTCTTTATTAACATTAATTTATAAAACATAGGCTTAGGATATTTATCCCTTATATACTTATAGAATATTCAAGCACCTATCTAGCTTTAGAGTACTCTTGAGCACACCTTTCAAGTCCCATCTATTGGCTATATTTTTATACATGTGTATGTGTATACATATATTTGAGTAAACCTTTCACATAACACATAAATGTCACACATGTTCATATATCAATGCATGAATCTATATGTGTGACTATATGAGCAATCCTTTCATTTTAACGGACCATCGTCCGTTCGATGGTCCGTCCTGCACAACCGTCGACACTGTCAGAACCTTTGGTTCTCATGTTCTAAAAAATATTCTAAGTGTCCATCGACGGACCCCATTGATGGACCGTCGTCCCTTCGATGGTCCGTCTTGCATAACCGTCGATACTATCAGAAACTTTGTTTCTGATGTTTTCAAACAAAATAGTCTAAGTGTCCCTCGGCGGACCCCAATGATGGACCGTCGTCTCTTCGATGGACCGTCGATGGGTTCGTCAGGCAGTGCTGCACTTCTGCACTAGCATTCCATTCTGTGTTTTACTCTTGTGTTTGATGCTTTTGAATGTGTTACAGGCTTGTAGTGGTATAATAACTTTTCTTTGCAGGTACATATGGCACCCAAGCAAGACCGTGTCTACTCGAGAGGGTGTTCTAAGTCTGTCGCCCCGTCAAATCGGATGATCATAGGCTCAGACAATGAGCGTGACCCGGAGTACGTGCCACCAGGCACCCTCACTTCTGCCCGTGCTACCCGCATTACTAGAGCCACACCCATGAAGGTGGCGCCCGATGGAGTCATTGCCTCCCAGTCTGATGAGGAGCGCATACTGACCGGCACACCTTCTGGATCGGCTGCACATTCTAAGGGAGCGTTTGGCTCCGAGGAGGCTTCCGGTTCTGAGGAAGCGTCCGGCTCTGTGGAGGCTTCCAGGTCTGAGGAGGAGCCTGGCTTGTCTGATGAGGCTGATAGTACTGATTCTAATCGAGCAACGCAGACTGTCGTCCCCACTCCAGTTGCTGATCAACCCTACCTATGGTGTGTCGAGGGTCAATATCAGGTATATGTTGATACCAAGGTTCCCAATGACAAGGAGGTTATGACCTGGACCTTTACACTCGAGAGACGGGTTCTCACTGGGAGTCTTACCAGTATGCCGGCCATCCATGCTATATTCACCAGACATCGGCTGGAGTGGACGGCTCTGAATGTGGGACGCTATAGCGAAGAAATGGTGCGAGAGTTCTGCGCCTCCTATGTGGTGACTCTCCGGTCTCAGTTGGACAGGCAGGCCAACCCAGCCAAACATGCACCTCTGGAGTACGTTCGAGTCCGCGTAAAGCGGGTTGATATTTCTTTGCAGGCCATTTGCTGGTTTCTCTATGGCGCGGACGTTGATGCCACCATGACCCCCCTCACCGCCGAGTTTGACTATCGGTGGAAGTTGATCATGGATGGCAGGTTCTAGTGTGAGCCGGATGTGAGAGAGACCACCAAGCGGTGAATAGCAAAGAACCTCTCTGTGGATGGTGAGGCTACTGATTGGGTGCTGGAGCCCAAGGGGATCATCAAGAAGGCCAACCTCACCTTCCCAGCCAAATTCTTATGGCTACTAGTCCGACACTGCCTTTCCCCCACTGTTGCTGATAACATTGTCACTTGGGATCGTGCAGTGCTGATGGATGCCATGGTTGTGGGGTTCGAGGTGGACTTCGCGTGGCTGTTGCAGGCGGTGATGCATGAGAGGGACTTTAAGGTCACTACTACTTACCCCTTCCTGTGCATGGTCTTTGAGTTGTGCAGGTCTGCAGGAGTGCCCGTATGGAACATTGATGTGATCAAGACTCTGCCCGGCACAGTGGATATTGGCCTCATTCGGGATGAGGTAAATGAGTTGGCTCCCCACAGAGGGCCCCGTCCAGAGGTGCAACCACTCGCTCAGAACCTGGCGGCCACGGTAGAGAAAGCCTAAGAGGCTAATCCAGCTACAACCGAGCCTACCAACACTACCCCGGTTGAGTCTATCCCGGGTGCTAGCACCGCTCCGAGCTCCTCCCGCTCGACTCCATCTGCTACACTTGTCCCGCTTGCTAGGGTCCAGAAATTAGAGTCCCAAATGGCCACACTTCTGCATCACATCTAGCCTTGGATGCAGAAGTCCATTGCTGAGGCGGAGGAGCGGATAGAGAAGAAGATGGCCCAGCATACTGAGCAGCAGATCATGGAGGTCCACCAACGCTTGGATGCATTTGACTTGCGGGTTCTCGCCCGGCCAGCCCCTACAGTGGATTTGACGACTCTCCAGGCTGCTGTGGAGAGTCTGAGAGCAAACTTGGATACCATACTGGAGGATCGCGTGCCTGAGTTTGAGGCCCCTTATGCAGAGCCTGCTGAGGACACGGTGTTGACCGCCCTATTTGCCACCACTACTGTTCCACCACCTCCCCCACGAGATCATTCCAAGAGGCACCGAGTTAGAGATGAGGATGAGTCTCGGGCATAGAAGAAAGAGCGCACTGAGTTGGAGGCCGCGAGGAGAGCCTCCCTGATTGATGAGGAGGACCGCCAGTTAAGGGTTCTAGAAGTGGCTGCTGGGGCGTCTAGCTCAAGAATTGCGTCTAGCTCAAGAATTATTGAGGCTGAGAGGAGCACTACTGATGGTGTTGTTATTGCTGAGGACACCACTGATGGTGTTCCTACTACAGAGGGAGCGGGTTCTGGGAAACCGGACCCGCCAGCATGTTGATCGTCGGCGCTTTGCGCCTCAGGTTTGCTTCACCTACCACCCCATTTTATATACTTTTATGAATTGGGGACAATTATATGTCTTTTTGTTGGGGGTGGGTAAATGGAAAGTGAATTCTAGGGTGAAGTCTGAGTAGCCAAACTCACGATCCTCTCTTGGGATTTTCTTGCCTGTGTTCTTTTTCCCAAGAGACTAGTTATTTTATTGTTGAACATGCATGTTGGTATCTTTTGTACATAGTATAGAAATGAAATCTGAAGCATGATTGCTAAATAAAATTATATCCTGATTTAAAGTAAATGCTTGAATAATTAGGCATAGTGAATGATGAATATGTGTCTCTAAGCATGACATAGAGATACACCCCTGCATGACCCCAAATCTTAAGCTCGAACTAAGTGTCTGATAATCTAGTAGGGTAATGATGTGTTAAGTGAGTGTGAGAAAGTTGAATAGACCACCATTGGTACTGAGCTAGAACTTTCCCGGTTAGTCCTGCTAAAATTAATCTGTAATATACAATTAGGAAAGGATCATAGGCCCTTGTTCAAAAGAGTCAATCTTTAGCCTAGATAAAAGAAAACCGAATGAAATTAATCCCTTCTTGATCCAAATGATTTGAGCTTAAAATGAACCTTATTTTATCTACCCCAACTTATCTTCTGGGAACAATGTGTTGGCCCTGGTCTCTCCTTGGACATGTGCACCTCAGCTTACGCCAAAAGTAGAAGTTGAGGGGGGCTAATGCAGAAAACAACCTTGTCGTGGCCCTGACCCAACCTTGGGTATTGTGTACCTTGACTCATGGAAAAGCCATGAGTGGAGGGTGGCTATTATGAGGAATGCTCCGGAAAGTGGGGTTGAAAAAATAAAGAGAGAGAAAGAAGAAAACAAAAGTGACTCAAGTAAAGTTGAAATCAAGTGAAAAATTGCAAAATTTGAAAGTAAAAAAAATAAAACATAAATAAAAGAAGTGTCACTTACACAAAAGGAGAAAAGCAAGGCAAAAGAATGTAAGAAAATCAAGAATAGGGCGGAACAAATGACGAAAAGGTAGGACGCTTAGCCGTTATGACAAGGAGGGCAACAAGTCACTAAAATGCATCCAAATGTACCTTACGTGACCCTGAGCCTACGTTACAAGATAATAAAGTCCTATCGTGATCCTAAGAGTCTAATATGTGAAAGCTAATATCCAGATGATTGTGAAAGCTAAAATAAGGATACTCTTGTACAAAGGATTTGTGGTGAGTCATAGTGTGTCGCTTGAGGAAAAACAACGAATTTAAGTTGAGGGTGTTGATGTACCGTGGTTTTATGGTACTTTCAATGCATTTTCCTTAAGTTTAGTGTGTGTCTAAGGCCTTTTTATAGTAGTTTTAATGTATTTTTCTCTTTGTTTGCACGAAAACTGTCCAGAATGAAAATACGGAAGAACTGTGCTGAAATTGCAGAAGATACGACCTACAAAGCCATCGACGGTCCATCAACCCCTTGACGGTCTGTAGGTGGCAACCGTCGTTAGAAAAAAATGCTGCTGAAGGAATATCGGGGAATTTTGACCAAGTGTGGGGCTATGGAAGCTATCGACGGACCGTCATCTCAACGATGGATCGTACTGCACATCCGTCATTGCGAACAGAAAGTAGCCCCAGTACTTGTCTTGAAAAGATTCTAAGTGTGGAGAAACGGAAGCCATCGATGGACCGTCGTGCACTCAATGGAATGTCATCCTTGTCCTTCGATGGTAACAGTGAGTTGGAGAAGAAAGCATCTCATAAAGAACCTAAGTGTGGAATGACGGGAGGCCTCGACGGTCCGTCAGTCCGGTCGTCAACTCAGACGCGTTTTTTGGCAGATTTTCCTTAAATAGATTTCCTTTTTATTCTCGGACTTCATTATTATAAATATTTGTAAAAACCTCGTTTTTGGGGATAGACTCTTTGGTATTTTTCAGTTTTATTATTCTAAGTGTTGAACTTGAGATTTTGGGAAATATTCTACTTTTCGGAATCGTTTTTGCAAGAATTTGATTTATTGAAGTAATTTTCTGGATTTTCTTCAATTTCATTAAAGTAAGTACATGAATTCTTGTCTAATCAATATGAATTGTGTGATTGTTAACATGGGTAACTAAATGCATAACTAGGGTTGTGGGAACCATGGGTAATTAACAAAGTAAAACTAGCTAAAATAACAATTCTCAAACAGTTTCTTTCATGTATTCATAATTCTTTCATTTAGAAGTCTTTTTAACGAGTGCACGCGTTATAACTCGCCTTGTTGCTACTTGCCGGACCAACGAGAGAGATAATAAGAAAAGAATTATCAACGTAGATTTAGTATACACTATCTAATAGGCTAGTGTCGATTGGTGCGAAGTAATAACTAAGCCATACATTGATTATGATGCTTAATATGAGGTAAAAGGTAAGATTTAGTAAAGTATACACACGTATCCGTACCAAGGTGCGGAGTGAAATTCACTAGTTGCCGGACCAAGGAATTAGGGATATATAACTTATCACTTTGCATGCAAGATACTAGGAAAGAGTTGTTATAGTTAGGATTACTGCGTTATGAACCTAATGGGGAAGACTTACACCCTAGTTTCTCTCGTCACTTGATAAACATCAAATATTTAAACTTGTTACTTGTTTACTTAGAATTAATTAAATAATTTTGTCACACAAAACCCCCCTTTTTTATTGTTTGTTTTTGGAAAGGACTTGATTAAAATAGAAGTAATCGTAGATTAAAGTTAAGTCTAAACTATTTTCCTAGTGGGATCGACCCAACCTAACATTTGGGTTCTTTACTTGATACGACTGCTTATACTTCTTTAGGGAAGTGTAATTTGAGCGTATCACCGTGTCCCTTAAGTACTCTTATGATGTTGAGTCTTGGATGGCAAAAAGATAACAGAGTCGTTAACTATGTATTATGATACTTTATACACAATGGAAGTGTTTTTCTAGGATATGATGTGCTTAGAAAGTTTTAAATTTTCAGCTAATACCTATGAGAATGCGATGAATGGTAACTATAGGCTTGTATAAGACCTCCGAGAGGTCAAGTACGCCATGTTACTTCTAAGGGGTTCTCCCCGGATGTGACATATAAGACCTCCGAGAAGTCAAGTATGCCATATTACATCTAGGGGGTAATTCTCGATCATAACAAATGTGGTATCAGAGCATGAGGTTTATGAAAGTTGTTTTAGGTTGCAAAAGTCTCATAATACCACGTCTAGTAGAGTCTCGATCATCCCTGTGAGTCGCGACACATCTATGAGCGAGAAGTTATAGGACGATAGAGTTTCTCTTCTTCATCGTTCTCATGCCGTGCCATAGAACTTAACTCTATAAGATCTCTCTCTTATGATTTCTTGTATGATGTTCTTTTAGATGTGATTTCTTGGATGAGATGGTTTCTCTATGCTTGAGGGAGAAAAGGTGAGTTTTGATGCTTATCTTGGTTTTATGGTTTCATGAGTATGTGTGAAGGTGAATCTTGCAATGTTATGTTGATATGATTCCCTTTTTTGCTATGTATGAAGTCTATGTGAAATGGCATGTTAAGTTGAGAAATGTATGTCATGATATGGCTAAAGCATGTTAGAAGTTTTTATGGTTAAAAATGAGTCTCTTTTGGAATGGTGTGTTACTTTATGACATTGCATGATGGTAGTCTAATGCTATGGTTTAGAATTGGAATGCTTTGAAGAATGAGGAAAAAGGCTAAAGATGCATGTTGCCCTAAGTATATGAGTAATGGTTCAAATGTTGCCCTTTGTATATGTGTGCATCTTCATAGTTTCCTTTTTTTTTTTGGATATGCTTGATCTTACAAGTGAAGGTAGTATATTTATCTTTGTAGGGTGATGATGTGGTACCTTACTGTAATGTTTATAGAAAAGAAAGAGGCCATATGGCTAAGTCTCCTCTAGTATTTTCCCCTAGTGTTGTATGACACTTGGTGTCTATGGTATAGTTGAGACCTTATGTGGTTGGGTAGTATCACCTAACTTGATGATTGGGGATAATTCGCCTAGATTATAAGGTTTAGAATGCCTTTGGTGGTCCTATATTAAGTTATTGTAATTCCTTATAGAGTGGTAATCTCTTTTAAGTGATGATGATGAAGGTTGGTAAACTAAGATCCTCTTAAGGTTGGGTTAAGTTGCTCTTCATTGGGTTTACCCTAAGTGGGGGATTATGATGAGAGTAGTAAGGTTGTTGATGTTTCAATCTTGTCCTTTTATTCTTACTTGAGTATGAAACTAAAGAGTTCCTTGAAGCTTGTTCATGATAGGAGTCTTGCTTTAAGTATGAGTTGCATGTCCTCCCTATTTTTTGTATGGCTTGTTTGACACTATGTTATACATGTTTTCAGGATTCTAAATCACATGAAAAAGGATTTATCATCAAATATGGTTTAACATGTTGATTATGCATCTTGCTATGATAGTTGTGCGTTTAACTTTACGAGATAAGGTAAAAAACATGGTTGTAGTCACTTTTGATGTGTAAGGTTTAGCCTTATAATGAGAAATTGAGCCTCTTTAAAATGAAAAATGTTGAGTCTCATGAAAATTGTGTGACTTGTATGGTTTGAGAAGAATGATTGTAGGCTCACTTTAAAAGGTGAAGGCATGTTTAGATATAGTCCTTGGGTGTGCCTATGAATTGTAAGACTTTCCTCTAAATGATGCATGTTTATGAAAGCTAGTGTTATTCTAGAGATTGAAATTATGCTAAATGACTTTGTATTGTTGTGACGTGTGTGGTGTGAATTACCATTTTGACTTCACTAGGACGAAAGTTTGAGCATGCTTTGGGTTAAAAAAATTCTAATTTTTACAGTAAATTGACCTTTGGGCATTGCTTGCCTATGAACTCATGAGACATGTAAGTGTGTCGAGGAGAAGGACATTCCTCCATGGACACGACTAATCATGGTACGGTTGAGTATGATCTTCATGGTAGTAGGTGTAATTAAGAAAGATCCATTGTCAACCTATTTAACTCAAGTCTATGTGCATTGAAGGATGAGTGCCTAATTGCTTCTTGAGTGTTGTTGAAACTGCCTAAGTGTGACTTAAATGTAGTTGCATAATGAGCTCTTAATGAATTGAAATGTAAAGACCATGTTATGATTAGGAGAAGAATGTTCTTCCAATGAACATGACTGATGCCTTGTGTTTGATGCATTAAAGAGTGAGTGAATAGAGGTTTTCCTTGCTTGTGTTGCATTGAGTGCTACATGGATTGAAGTTTGTGTTCCTTGTAAATTTGGTGCAATGACTTCTATGTGAAAACATTATGATTATTATGAGCTTCTCTATGATTTATTGAAGTCCTTGTTGTGATAAGAGTGAACAAAGTGTCATTCGAGGGCGAATGTTTCCAAGTAGGGGATATTGTAAGACCCTCATGAGTTAGGGTGTCTAGAGCCTCATATGTGCCTATAAGCTGGTTAACATGTTAATTAAGTATTTTAAAGTAGTTATGAGTGATTTTAAATCATTTGGAAGTCAAACATCAAGGTAAGACCAAGACGTTCGACTACTAGTCACTATGAGGCCTAAGATGTTTTCATGTGCTTTGTCACACCTGGGTCCTAGACCCTATATGAGACCGGCGTGGTTAACCTCTTAGAGGTCACATACAAGCCTCTTCTTATCTTTTATCACAATCATACAGTTAAATTTAGCGGAAAATTTAAAACTTTACTGAAGTGTACTTAGACTTCATATAATTCTTGCATAAGAGTGATATACTAACTGCTCAAAATGAACAACCATCTATTAACAGATTGAACAATTGAAATGAAGAATTGAAAATATGTTTAATAGTTGCCAAACCGGCCTTAATACAAAAGCTTGAACAAATGTTTGAAAGGAAACGCTAGGGACAACATCCACTAGCTATGTCTAATCTACTAAAGCTAGAAAATAAAGTTTAGCCATCCTCGAACTCAAGAGGACCTACAAAAGTCTGGAGGTACTAGTCCAAACAACTTCAACTGATCTTCAATCTTCTTCAAGGACCTACACCTATAGAAATAGTAATTGTATATGTGTTAGTACACACTTGTACTAAGTATGGGTGTATGCACATAAGCACGTAAGGACTATGCATGATCAGTGAAAGCTCTTCCTATAGCAACATGCCATTTTTGGAAAGTGAAGTCACTTCACTTTCCTAATTCGTTGTTTATGAATCATGCTATGAATATGACATATTTTCATGCATTTAAAGGACACAACTAATTTCTATATGAACATAAGACCTTGGAATAATGAACATAATTTTAGAACAACTCAAGAAAAATTTAATATTTTTGCTCCCCTTAGGTCGAGAGCTCCCTCTCCCAGACTTAGTCTATTTTTCAGAATTTTCTTCTTTTTGTTGTGTAGTTCAATGATCTACTTTGATCCTATGTTTTACTTATGAGTGTAATGATTCATTGTAGTCCCATTGGTACAATGATTCAAGTAAGTAACCAAAAGACTAAGGAAATGATTTGACTACCCTACTCACAAGTTGTTCTTTCCATTCTTGTTAAATTGGGCATGAAGTCTTTATAATCCAATCTTTATTGGCTATGCCCATTCTTTGATCATTTGCATAATATAAAGATGCTGGGGCATATATTAATACTCCAATTGATGAGTCATTATGTTTTGCTCCCTTTATTGGCATAAACCAATAACTGTTAAAACTTTATTCTTATCAAACACTAGTGATTTGATATTCGTACGCTTTTGCTTACTCAGTTCACTTTGAACTTACATTTATTCATCTTTGATCTCATGTTCACTTTGAACATGTTAGGTTGACTTAGGATATTCTTTTAATACTTCCATTGGGATCTTTCTGTGCAATGACTAAGAATGACTTACATCATTACTTAGTCTAACCTCACCCTTTGGTCATCCTATCCGAACACCCCTCATCTTCCTAGTTCTTTCTTTCTTTCTTTCTTTCTGATTTTCTTAAAGAAATCTTTATCATTTAACTGTCATAGATCATGTGAGCTAATATGAAATCCAGTGTCTGCCCCATACCTAAAAGAGGTGGTTCACCAGCCAAAGTGAATCCGAATACTTCTTAGCTTTCTTAGGTGGATCCACTAGCTAGTAGTCTATTCTGGTGACACATTTCAAAGACTAGGAGAATTTGGAGACCCTTATCCACCTTGGTGGTAGTCTCATCTCATGAGGCTTACATGTGCTTTCACAAGCTCATTACTAGTCTATCGATGCTTAGCTCAACTTATTATATTTTACAACTTTTAGAGTTGACTCATATACTATGGAAGCTTGCTTCTAGTGTGAGGTATGCTTAGCTCAATCAATGACTTGTCATCCCTTTCTATACTTGATGAATGTGAACTTCAATCTTACATTATCATCATGGTGTGAATGAGACTCGTCTCACGATTTCTAACACCCTTTTGTGTGAGTATCTTTAACATTATTGTTTAGGTGCAAGTGAGACTTGTCTTACTTATTTTAACACCCCATACTAGGTCAATTTCATAACTTATAAGGTTTTAGTTATTTCATTACTCACCTTATATTTTTCAATGTTATTTGGTAGTCTTGTACCATTCTTTATGAAAGTTATAAGGACTTATTCAATGTGCTACTATTGTAAGACCCCAAAATGAGTTACGGTGTCTAGAGCCTAACATGTTTGTATTAAGGTTATAAGGTCCTAAAATGGCTCATAATATGGTTAAGAGGCAGTGTGCATATTTTGAGGTGATTTGGAAGTCAAACGTCAAGGGTCTACCAAAGCGTTCGACGACTAGTCACCTATGTGCCTCCTATGTCTATGCATGCTTAATAATGTATGAAATGAGCGTAAAGAGTCTTAAAATGAGTTATAATGATGTTAAATGGTATTACATGAAGTGTCTATAAGTTTGGAGGTCGAACGTCCAAGAGCATCCAAGACGTTTGAAAGTTAGCCCATGAGACATTCATGTAGGTCTTGATGGGTCCATGCATGTTTGGACGTGTTGCAGATGTTTTTTGGGTGAAACTTATGTGGAATGTCTAACACTTGTTAAGGGTTGTATTTACGTTGGAAACGTCCAGGTACAACTTCAAAAAAGCCCCGCAAAAGGGCCCACAAGAAGGACCCAAGGCTGGCTGAGACACTGCCTTGGCAGTGTTAATCGACGGCCAGGTTGTCAACCAACAGCCCGTAGGTGAGGTCTCGTCCATTGGTACTTAGATTGGGAAGGTATCAATCCAAAAATTGGCCAAGGACTAATCGGCAGAAGCCAATGCACGGCCCGTCAACTGAGCTACGGCTAGTAGATGGCTCCGTCGATGGTGGCCTGCAATCTATGCCTGTGTACTGTTTCATTAAAGGGGTGAATGCGAAATTCACCCCACATCCTAAACCAACTCTAATTGAGTTATTTAACTAATTTTGAGTGTATGTAAGTCATCAAACACGTGAACCTCCAATTCTCAATCCCATACACACGTAAGAAATCTTTCCCTCCAAAAATCTTCTCCCTAGAAATGTACATTGTTGTTGAAGATCAAGAACAACTTGGAGCTTTGAATGGCATGATTTCTTCACCATGTTTTAGAGGTCTTCATGTAGATAAAGGTATGGTGATCTTCATCTCTAGTTATCCTTCTATCTATAGAGTTAAATCTCAAAGTTTCAAAAGAGAAAAATATGATCAAACAACTTCTTCTTCAATCTGCCATGGGTTCTTTCTTAAATTGATTTCAAAGGAATAATATGAATGTATTGATGATTTTCTACTTATTTGGACGTGGTTTTCAATCTAATTGAATGATGAACCCATGCTCTCTCACAAACTCGATTTTAGTCTATGTATGGCTTTGTGATCTTGATTTGCTATCTATTGAATTGTGATTCTATTATGTTGAAGTGGTTATATCTACTGTTATTTACATGAATTAATGTTGAATTGACGTGAAAGGATCCATATGGACCAATGTATGAAGAATTCAACATGACTACTATATGATCTATGCATTCACTATAAAGTTGGTTTTGTGAAGATTGTCGTAAGACTTCAATCAGGTTAAGTTGTTTGTAGCCACTATTTTAGGTTAATATCATGATTTAATTATGGATAGGAATATCGTATGGTTAAAGTAAGGAAGAATTGGCATGAATTGATCTAGTCTCTTCTAGTCTATCAATTGATAATACTATGTATATGATGTGATCTCGAATTGTGGATAGATGAAGCATGATTCCTTTGATGTAGTGATCTATTTAGCTTCTGCCTAGCATGTACATTATTGTTAAAATATGATTGATGATCAAGGACTTAGAGAGTCAATAGTGTTGGTTAATTCCTCTCTATTCTAGCGAATTAACAAGTCTAATGCGTATGTTGGAAGCTTGATCTTGAAGTGCTTTAAGCATGATTTCATTATGATTAAGTGTATGATTAGCTACTACCTTAGATTGATATTATTGATGAAATATGATCTATAATCCATGCAAGTGAAATTGGCTAATGGTTTATGTTCTTCTACCTTCTAATATGCTAAGGTGTTGTGCTAGTTGTTGTATGACCTTGTAGTTGCTTGTAATTGAATTCATGTATGATTATGGAACTTAAGTTACTGACCTATACTTGATTTATATATGAAAGAGTATTAAAGGTCAAAGATGACCAAAGGCTAAAGGATTGGTAAGATTTGTTCTACTCTTCTACTTTTATATACTTCTATAATAATGTTGATGAAGCCGTGTATGGCATTGTGTGGTATGGTCCACTTATGGTGGCGGTGTTTATCTTATGTCATTATATATGTGTTGACCATGTCCTTGAAGGAAAATTGTGTATTATATGAATGAGTGGTTATGATGTCACCTTATGTGTAACTTGTGCCTAGTCTTCGATTATAGTTGTGAATCTAGGTTATGTTACGAATGTTATGAGCATGTAAGTGGCTAAGTTAAGATCATGTGTAGGTGCTGCCATTAATGATTTATTAAAGATTGATGACCCCTACCAATGTACCTCTACATGAATGTGTTATAGCTAATGGTAGGAGTCTTAAAGTATACTATGAAGTTGTCTTGTCTTATATGCTAAATTGTGTTGTGTGGTCTATATTTGAAAGTGTAATGTGGTCTAAGAGTGTGGATGCCTCAATGAGTTGTTGATAGTCATTATGTGATCATGTGTACCAATGTACACACACACTCACACTTCATGCATGCTTGAAAGTAGTAAAGGTTTATGGTGTCTAAATGAAAGGTAGTTCTCATATTCACTAGTGTCTACTACTATGCATGTGAAGTATATGTATGTGAAGTATGTTATGCATTTCCTTACAAGGATGACTTGATAGGTGTACTAGTATGAGCAAGGGTATAGGACCTTGTCTATGCATTGCACATGTGTACCTTGATAGGATAGTTCCTAGGTTTGGTTTCTATGTGCATGAATATGAATGTATGGACATGTGTGGTCTTAATGTGTTATGTGAAAGGTTTGATCACATATATGTACACACGCACATACACGAATGATGATCTAGTTAATAGAGGAGCCTTGAAAGGCTTTCTCAAGTATATCCTTAACTAGATAGTGCTAATACATATGCTATGTCCATGTGAAAGGGTTTCTCACATGAATTAGGTTCATGAACTTTCATCTATGACCTATAAGTTAAGCATATGAGGGGATGACTCCCCTAAACCTATGTTTTATAAAGAAATGAAAATAAAGGCTTTTTCAATAAAGGGAACTTAGCTCAGCACCAAGTGAACTTGTAGATGAGGGGGTGACACTTTCCAACATAGGGAAGGTAGGGTTCACTACGGTCCTCATGTGAGGGAGTGACACTTTCCCAAATAGGGGAGGTAGGGTTCACTACGGTCCTCACGGGGTGGATAGCTTCATAACCCAAAATGGGTGTAGAGTAATATTTCCATGATTGCCCCCAAGTTCCATAAGCTATGCTTGCCACATAGGATCTAGCAAGTGATATCACCTAATATGCTAGCATGTGTTAATGTTCTACCTTGGCTAGGTAGGAACACCTTCCCTTGGTGTAAGGCTCTACAACACAAAATTCCATGTTTAGCACCCATGGTCTTAGTGTCGGTTAAGGCTATAGTTTCCCTAATGTAAATTGGACAATGGAAGTAAATGAATAGGATCCTAACTAAGAGGACTTAAGGTAAGTTACTTAGTATAGGTGGAAGTAATGAACCTATATAGACATTGCACAAGTGGCTCCTTATGAATTCCTAGGAAGGTGACCTAATATGTATGATTATGATTATGTATTTATACATGATATTGTAGAAGTGGTCTTCTTCTTATGAAGATGTTCATGGTATGAATCTATATGATATGATCTATCCTTATGTGCACTATGTTGGTCTAAATGACTATAGGATGAAGGTCTTGTATTGACATGAATGAAGTTGACTTTACTTGTTATATTGATGTATGAATTGAATGTTAAGGTTTATGGTCTCATGAAGAGTTTACTAAGTATGTGTGTGGTTATGGGGCTTCACATGTACATTGCAGTAGTAGGATAAGATTTGGGTCATGAACAAAGTCTTATATTGATGAATATGAAATGAAGTAAAAGTATGTGCAAGTTGATGTAGCTTACTGTAATGTCATATATGCTTGACTTGAATTTGTCTTGTAATGGGCTATACTTCTATGGGGATATGTGTTGACTTGCGTAAGTATATGTATGTTTTCATGTGACCTTAAGGTGATGCATTGTACCAAGTATCACTAGAGGGTTACTTAGGAAGTTAATGAATAATAGGAAATAATGCTCACTGTTAAGGAGAATGAGTTCACTGTAAAGTGACCGCAAATGGGACTTAAAATCTATATGTACTTTTCTATGATGTTTGGCCTTTTATTATCTTTCTATGAAGTATGTGAATGATATAAATTTTATTGTATAAGGGTTTATTGATGATTTACTCAAAATGGTATGAAGTATGATTTCAAAGAAAATGTCCCTTTTAAATGCATGTTTTTGCATGGTTGCCATACTTAGTACATTTTTGTGCTAATACCATTATTCTCTACTTTTTACACAAAGTGTAGGTTATGGATGCTTAAAGGGTGTCTTGAATGGTGAAGAGCTTGATAGATGATTCCCAAGCTCAATGAAAGGAATCCTTATGTTCAAGGATCTCCTACTTATGTATTTAATGTAAAGTCTTTAATTATTGTATAGTTATGTAATGTGTCTTATGGGTTGTGTCCCTAATGTACTCTAATGTTGTTGAGTCTTAGTTGGCAAAGAGACTTAAGGTCTATATATGTATTATGACTTATGTTTTATGTATATATGAGATGAAGTTTCTAGTATATGATGTGCTATGAAAAGTTTTAAATTTTCCGCTAAATTTACTATGTCAAAGCGATAAATGATAACTATGGGCTTGTATAAGACCTCCAAGAGGTCAAGTACGCCATGTTACTTCTAGGAGTTGCTCCTCGAATGTGACAAATATGGTATCAGAGCATGAGGTTTATAAAGTGGTTTTAGGTTCTAAAAGTCTCATATTGCCATGTCTAGTAGAGTCTCGTAGCATTGGTGGTGAGTCGCGACACATCAAATGATATGGGAGGCTATAGGACGATAGAGTTTCCCTTCTTCATCATTCTCATATCGTGCCATAGAACTTAACTCTATAAGGTCTCTTTCTTATGTTTTCTTGTCCGGTGGTCTTTTAGATGTTATTGCTTGGATGAGATTGTATCTCTATGCTTGAGAGACAAAAGGTGAGTTAATGCTTAACTTGGTTTTATGATTGAATGAGTATGTTTGAAGGTGAATTTTGACATATCTTGATGATATGATGTCATTTATGGCTATGTATGAGACTTATGTGAAATAGCATGTTATGTTGAAGAATGTGTGTCATAATATGGTTAAATCATGCTAGAAGTTTTTATGGTGGAAATGAGTTCTTTTGGAATGATGTGTTAATATATGGTTTTATATGTTGGTAGCTTACTATTATGATTTGAACTTGAAATTTTTAGTGACTACCTATTAAAGTATGCAACACTAGGAATATGTGCGTAAAGTGTTGAATATGTCCCTTTGAATATATGCATGATGTTTCGATGTTGCCTTAGTTGGGATGTGTGACATTCATAATTACCTAGTATGGATTGGAGTCCTTTGTATATAATTGATCCTAAGTGTAAAGGTAGTATGCATGATTTGGTAGGGTGATGATGTGGTTTTTAGTGATCTAAAAGTCACCTTACTGTAATGTTCTAGTCAAAAGAAGAAATTTGATGGCTAACTCTCCTTGTTTTCTTCCCCTAATATTGTATGACCGTTGGTGTCTATTTTATTGTATGAAAACCTTATGTGGTTGAATGGTATGATCTAACTTGATGATTGAGGATGATTTGCCAAAAATGATAAGGTTTAGAATACCTTGGTGTTACTATGTTGACTTACTGTAAATTCCTTCTAAGTAGTCATCACTTGTAATTGTTGAAATATGAATGTTGTTAAGTTAAGATCCTCTTAAATTTGGGTTAAGTTGCTCTTAATTGGGTTTACCCTAAGTAGGGGATGGTGATGGAATAGTAAGGTTATAGGTATTGTCTACCTTGACCTTCTATTTGTTCTTGATCTTGAATTTAATGATGTCTTGATAAGCTTGTTCATGAATAGAGTCTGACATAAAGTGTGAATTGCATGAACTTTATATGTTTGGTATGTATTCATTGACATTACCTTATGTATATTTTTAAGATTCCAAGGTGCATGAATGGAAATTTTGATGAAATACATGTTTTCTCATTAGTATTGTACATCCTAACATGCTAATGGTAGACTTGACTTCACGAGATAAAGTAGGAAACATGGTTTTAGTCACTAGTGATATGTGAGGTTTAGCCTTATAATGAAAAGTAGAGTCTCTTTAAAATGAAATATGTGGAGTATCTTGAAAACTATGTGACTTGTATGGTCGGGAAATCAGGATTGCAGGCTCACTCTTGAAAAGTGAAAGCATGTTTAGCTTAGTATTCATGTAAGTGACTATGATTTGTATTAATTTTCCCAAATGATGCTTACTGTGAAGGTCAGTACTATGTTATAAATTGACATTATGTGAAGTGGCTTCCTAAGTTTTGTGATGCATTTGGTGCGATCTACCATTTAGACTTCACTAGGAAGAAATCATGAACATGTCTTTATTTGAAAAGTTGTGAAATTCTCATATTACAGTAAAGGTGGCCTTTGTGCATTTGCTTGAGTGTGAGCTCATGATACATGTAAGTGTGTTGAGGAGAAGGACATTCCTCCATGGACACTACTAAGCATGGTATGGTTGAGTGTGACCTTCATGGCACTAGGTGTAACTAATAAAGGCCCTTGTTGATTCAATTAACTCAAGTCTATGTGCATTGAAGAATGAGTGCCTACTTACTTTTAAGTGATGTGGAATCTGCCTTAGCATGACTAAAAGAAGGGTGTATGATGAACTCTTAATAAATGGATTGTAATGACAAGGTTATGATTAGGAGAAGGATGTTCCTCCTATGAACATGATAAGAGCCTTGTAATTGATGCATTAAGGAGTGAGTGAATTAAAGTTTTGCTTGCTTGTGTGCATTGAGTGCTAAATGATGTGAAGTAGTGTTCCTTGTAAGTTTGGTGCATTAACTTCTATGTGTTGATGTTATGAATAAGATGAACTACTCTATGATGCATTGAAGTCCTTGTTGTGATTGAAATGTTCTAAGTGTCATTCGAGGATGAATGTTCCCAAGTGGGGGATATTGTAAGACCCCTAAATGAGTTAGGGTGTCTAGAGCCTAACATGTTTGTATTAAGTTTATAAGGTCCTAAAATGGATCATAATATGTTTAAGAGTCAGTGTGCAAAGTTTGAGGTGATTTGGAAGTCAAACGTCAAGGGTCGACCAAAGCGTTCGACGACTAGTCACCTATGTGCCTCCTATGTCTATGCATGCTTAAAACTATATGAAATGAGCCTAAAGAGTCTTAAAAGGAGTTATGATGATTTTAAATGGTATTATATGAAGTTTCAATAAGTTTGGAGGTCAAACTTCCAAGAACATCCAAGACGTTCGAAAGTTAGCCCTTGAGACATTCATGTACATCTTGATGGCGCCTTGCATGTTTGGACGTGTTGCAGGTGTTTATTTTGGGTGAAACTTATGTATAATGTCAAAAACTTGTTAAGGGTTGTATTTAGGTTGGAAACGTCAAGGTACAACTTCAAAAGGTCCCCACAAAAGGGCCCACAAGAAAGACCCAAGGATGGCCGAGACACTGCCTTGACAGTGTCAATGGACGGACCAAACGACAGCCAGTTGGTCAACCAACGGCCCATAGGTGAGGTATCGTTGATTGGTACTTAGATTGGTCAGGTCTCAAGACAAAAATTGGCCAAGGACCAATCGACAGAAGCCAATGCACGGCCCATCGACTGACCTACGACCAGTAGATGGTTCCGTCGATGGTGGCCTGCAATCTGTTGTAAGAACAGCTTGGAGCTTGGAATGACATGATTTCGTCACCTTTTTTTAGAGGTCTTTCTGTAGATAAAGGTATGGTGATCTTCATCTCTATTTATCCTTCCATCTAGAGAGCTAAATCTCAAAGTTTCAAAAGAGAAAAATATGATCAAACATCTTCTTCTTCAATCTTCCATGGGTTCTTTATTAAATTGATTTCAAAGGCATTATATGAATGTATTGATGATTATCTACTGATTTGGACGTGGTTTTCAATCCAATTGCATGAAGAACCCATGTTCTCTCACAAACTCGATTTTAGTCTATGTATGGCTTTGTGATCTTGAATTGTTATCTATTGAATTGTGATTCTATTACATTGAAGTGGTTATATCTACTGTTGTTTACATGAATTTATGTTGAATTGACGTGGAAGGATCTATATGGATCAATGTATGAAGAATTCAACATGACTACTATATGATCTATGCATTCACTGTAAAGTTGGTTTTATGAAGATTGTTGTAAGACTTGAATAAGGTTAAGTTGTTTGTATCCATTGTTTTAGGTTAATATCATGATTGGATTATGGATAGGAATCTTGTATGATTAAAGTAAGTAAGAATTGGCATGAATTGATCTAGTCTATTCTAGTCTATCGGTTGATAATAATATGTCTATGAGTTGATCTCGAATTGTGGATGGATGAAGCATGATTCCTTTTATGAAGTGATCTATTTATCTGCTACCTAGCATGTACATTATTTTTAAAATATTATTGATGATCAAGGCCTTAGAGAGTCAATAGTGTTGGTTAATTCCTCTCTATTCTAGCGAATTAACAAGTCTAATACCTATGTTGGAAGCTTGATCTTGAAGTGCTTTAAGCATGATTTCATTATGATTAAATGTATGATTAGATGCTTCTTTATATTGATATTATTGGTAATATTATCTATAATCCATGTAAGTAAAATTGGCTAATCGTTTATGTTCTTCTTCCTTCTAGTATGCTAAGGTGTTGTGCTGGTTGTAGTATCACCTAGTAGAAGCTTATAATTGAATTCATGTATGATTATCGAACTTAAGTTACTGACCTATACTTGATTTATATATGAAAGAGTAGTAAAGGTCAATGATGACCAAAGGCTAAAGGATTGGTAAGAACTGTTCTACTCTTCTACTTTTCTATTCTTCTATAATAATGTTGATGAAGTCGTGTATGGCATTGTGTGGTATGGTCCACTTATGATAGCGGTGTTTACTTTATGTAATTATATATGTGTTGACCATGGCCTTGAAGGCAAATCGATGATTGTATGAATGAGTGGTTATAATGATCACCTTATGTGTAACTTGTGCCTAGTCTTCGATTATAGTTGTGAATCTAGGTTATGTTACTAATGTTATGAGCATGTAAGTGGATAAGTTAAGATCATGAGTAGGTGCTGCCATTAATGATTTATTTAAGATTGATGACCCCTACCCATGTACCCCTATGTGAATGTGTGAATAGCTAATGTTAGGAGTCTTAAAGTATACTATGAAGTTGTCTTTTCTCCTATGCAAAATTGTGTTGTGTGGTCTATACTTGAAAGTGTAATGTGGTCTAAGAGGGTGGCTGCCTCAATGAGTTGTTGACAATAATTATGTGGTCATGTGGACCAATGTACACACACAATCACACTCACACTTCATGCATGCTTGAAAGTAGTAAAAGTTTATGGTGTCGAAATGAAAGGTAGTTCTCATATTCACTAATGTCTACTACTATGCATGTAAAATATATGTATGTGAAGTATGTTATGTATTTCCTTACTAGGATGACTTGATAGGTGTACTAATATGGGCAACGGTATGGGACCTTGTCCATGCATTGCACATGAGTACCTTGATAGGATAGTTCCTAGGTTTGGTGTCTATGTGCATGAATATGAATGTATGTTCATGTGTGGTCTTAATGTGTTATGTGAAAGGTTTGCTCACCTATATGTACACACACACACATGAATGATGATCTAGTCAATAGAGGAGCCTTGAAAGGTGTTCTCAAGTGTATCCTTAACTAGATAGTGATAATACATATGCTATGCCCATGTGAAAGGGTTTCTCACATGAATTAGGTTGATGAACATTCATCTATGACCTATAAGTTAAGCATATGAGCGGATGACTCTCCTAAACCTATGTTTTATAAAGAAATGAAAATAAAGGTTTTTTCAATAAAGGAAACTTAGCTTAGCACCGAGTGAACTTGTAGATGAGGGGGTGACACTTTCCAACATAGTGGAGAGCCTCATAACCCAAAATGGGTGTAGAGTGATATTTCCATGATTGCCCCCAAGTTCCATAAATTATGCTTTCCACATAGGTTCTAGCAAGTGATATCACCTAATATGCTAGCATGTGTTAATGTTCTACCTTGGATAGGTAGGAACACCTTCCCTTGGTGTAAGGCTCTACAACACAAAATTTAATGTTTAGCAACCATGGTCTTAGTGTCGGTTAAGGCTGTAGTTTCCCTTATATAAAATGGACAATGGAAGTAAATGAATAGGGTCCTAACTAGGAGGACTTAAGGTAAGTTACTTAGTATAGGTTGAAGTAATGAACCCATATAGACATTGCACTAGTGGCTCCTTAGGAAGTCCTAGGAAGGTGACCTAATATGTATGATTATGATTATGTCTTTACGCATGCTATTGTAGAAGTCGTCTACTTGTTATGAAGATGTGCATGGTATGAATCTATGTGATATGATCTATTCTTATGTGCACTATGTTGGTCTAAATGACTATAGGATGAAGGTCTTGTATTGACATGAATGAAGCTGTCTTTACTTGTTATATTGATGTATGAATTGAATGTTAAGGTTTATGGTCTCATGAAGAGTTTACTAAGTTTTTGTGTGGTTATGGGACTTCACATGTACATTGAACTAGTAGGCTAAGATTGGGGTCATGAACAATGTCTTAATGTGATGAATATGAAAAGAAGTAAAAGTATGTGCAAATTGATGTAGCTTACTGTAATGTCATATATGCTTGACTTGAATGTGTCTTGTAATGGGCTATACTTCTATGGGATATGTTTTGACTTGTGTAAGTATATGTATGTTTCCTTGTGACCTTAAGGTGATGCATTGCACCAAGTATCACTAGAGGGTTACTTAGGAAGTTAATGAATAAAAGGAAATAAAGCTCACTGTTAAGGAGAATGAGTTCACTGTAAAGTGACCTCAAATGGGACTTAAATTCTATATGTACTTTTTTATGATGTTTGGCCTTTAATTATGTTTCTATGAAGTATGTGAATGAGATAAATGCTATTGTATAAGGGTTTTATGATGATTTACTCAAAATGACATGAAGTATGATTTCAAAGAAAATGTCCCCTTTTAATGCATGTTCTTGCATGGTTGCCATACTTAGTACATTCTTGTGTTAATCCCATTCTTCTCTACTTTTTACACAAAGTGTAGGTTATGGATGCTTAAAGGATGTCTTGAATGGTGAAGATATTGATAGATGATTCCCAAGCTTAATGAAAGGAATCCTTAAGTTCAAGGATCTCCTACTTATGTCTTTAATGTAAAGTCTTTAAATATTGTATAGTTATGTAATGTGTCTTTGGGCCGTGTCCCTAATGTACTCTAATGTTATTGAGTCTAAGTTGGCAAAGAGAATTAAGGTCAATATATGTATTATGACTTATGTTTTATATATCTATGACATGAAGTTTCTAGCATATGATGTGCTATAAAAAGTTTTAAATTTTCCGCTAAATTTACCATGTCAATGCGATGAATGATAACTATGGGCTTGTATAATACCTCCGAGAGGTCAAGTACGCCATGTTACTTCTAGGGGGTGCTCCCTGGATGTGACAACTATGTTCACAAGTTCACTTAGATAGGGTATGTTTGGAGTTGTCCCAATCATTGGCATACCCTAGGTTATGAGTTCATCGAGTTACATCTTGTCAAGTAAATCTTTAACATGTATTTGGCCTTACAAGAAACATCATAATTTACATTGGCCATATAAGATTGGTATGACTTAGTCATTGGCAATTCTATTACATATTTGGAAATAATATTGCTGGCCAATTTATTGGCATAAACAAAACTGTCACTAAACACTTGTCATGATATTATCACTAGTCAAGTCAATTAACTTCATGTATATACTATAGTACTCTCATCATTTTAAGCAAGCTAGCTTTTAACCTTTGATTAGCTTATAAGAACAATTCGGTGCTTAGTTTGGCCAAGCTATAAAGTTGATTTGGCATTGAATATTCATTAACTAGCTTTGATTCTCATTCTTATTTGTTCTTGGAAACATTGTATTCCAAACACTTACAAACATATCTACTGTAAATACACACAGTAATCGAAACCTTCATTCCTTTCAACAGTAAACTGAATTTCATAAGCGACTTATAACAATTTCATCTTCTCGAACACAATTAGGCATTACAACATCTCTTATCTCATGTAAATGATACTCTAATCATATGGATCTAACCTATAGGTCTCATTCAACATTATCAAATCACAGAAACCTACACATAATGATTAGTTAGCACCACATACCAACAAAATGCTCGATATTTTCATTATAAATACTACTAGAATCGAAAATAGGGAGAACTAGGGAGATGAACATTCGACAATTTCATTAGGAACAACCCTAGTTTCGGTTTTGTTGAATTCAAAAAGTTTGAAAATCCTCCTGGGGAAAGGAATCCAAGAGAGAAACCCATACCTTACTGTAGAATTGAATCTACGAAGATCACCCTGTACTTTGCACGAAAATCTTGAAGAATTGCCTTGAAATCGCCTAAGGAGAACCGATAGTATTTTTTTTATTTTTTTTCTTACGTTTGTTCACTGTTTTTTAGTCGTGAGTTTCTACTGGATAAACGTGAGTCTAAGTCTTAGGAACTGAATATTGACTAATTCAACTTAGTCTAATTAACTTAATTAAATAAATCAATTATCTAATTACCAAAATGCCCATCCTAAATTGACTAAAAATAGGAGAGCATTTGACTTAGCCAAATTCTGAAAATTTGCTAAGGGTCTCGGGTTTGACCATTAATTTATATTAATTAATTAAGTTGCTAATTTAATTAATTAAGTGACCTAGGGTAATTACTAAAGTACCCCCAAGTCACTGGGACCATAACCAACCCCTTTGGACCATCCTAGGTTAAGTACTAGGATGTTTCTTTAGTTAGCTACTCGGCTAGTGTTACCCGGTTAGGTCTTAAGATTTCGGGCACACTAGTTAGTTCATTTTAGTTATTCCTAGGTTAGTTAGCTAGTTTGGTAAGTTAGTTAGATCCTAGGATTAGTTAGGAAGCTCGGCCCCACGTGGCTTGACCCTACTCGTGTCGGTCCCCTTACCGCCCTAACTTGAATTGTTGGGCTTGGGCGCTTTGTCTCTCGGACGGTACCACATGTGCTTGCATATGTGTTGTCGTGGCACTTTCCTAACCATGCACTCTGTAGTTGCACTTGGAAAGTTCACTTCTTGTCCCAAGAATCCTCACTATGTCCTTGGGCACTGGTTAATCTTCATGATCATTTTAAATGATCATATGCTATGGTACCTAGGCTTGAAACTTGGATGCCTCGTACCTAATGTGTGTAAGTGAAGAAAATAAAATTTTTAGATTAGGGTCTTCATTGCAGGTACAATTCCTAAACAAGCTTGGATTGGAGCATTTGAAAATCAAAGTGTATTTTAAGTTACTTGTTAATACATAGAAATTGGCTAACAGCCTCAAGCAAATATTCTCTAACATGGCCAATGTTACTCAATATTGGCATTGGGATGCCTATGTACCCCAATACATATTCTTAAAACCTAATGGACTCTTCACTAGACAAGTACATTTTCTGGAATGTTACATGCTTATATGTATTTCATTGGCTTATGAAGTCCTTATATGAGTAATAATGATGTTTATAGGCAGTATTTTTATTTTCATGACGTTTAGAGGGTAAACGTCCAAGAACGTCCAAGACATTCGAAAGTTAGCCCTTGAGACGTGGATGTGTGGCTTGAGTGTGCCTAGAATATTTTAATGGGTTACGACTGTCTATTTTGTTTAAAAATGATGTGTAATGTCCTTGACATGTTAAGTTATATATATACGTTTGAGACGTCCGGGTACGACTCCCCAAGGTCCCCGCAAGACACCCTCTAGGAGGTTCCAAAGGTTGTTGAGACACTGCCTTGGCAGTGTCAATCGACGAGCCCTCAATCCACGCCCCGTATCTCAATACACGCCCCGTCGATGGGAGGCATCGCTCAACACTTAGAAGTGTGAGCTCATCCCCCCAGGATGGATTTTCATTCTCAAATGATAGAGCAACAAGACGGATCGTCGACCGGACGACACCCCGTCGACTGCTCTTGTCGATGCTGCCTGCAACAATTGCCATGCACGCTAGTTCATTAATGGGGTGAATGGAAAATTCACCCCACGTGCTAACCTGAACCTAGTTGGTTTATTTGGTTATTTTTGGGTGTATTTAGGTGATCAAAAACGTGAATAGCCCATTGCCAATCCTCAATTGAAAATTAGACTTACCTCTCCCAAAATATACTCTCTAGAAACCTCCATTGTAGGTGAAGCTCAAGAACAGCTTGGACCTTGGATGGACATGGGTTCTTCATCAATTTTCAGTGGTTTTATTCTACGATGAGGTATGGTGATCCTTCATCTCTTGTTAATCTTCCATCTAGAGAGTTCTTCTCAATGTTTTCAAAGAGAAAATATGATCAAACTTCTCCTTCTTCAATCTAGCCATGGTTTCTTTCTCAAAATGTTTTTAAATGGTTCCTCATGATTAATTGATGTTTATATGTTGATTGTAAAGTGAAATTCATTCAATTGCATGATGAACCCATTCTCTCTTCAAAGTCTTCTTTTAGCTATGTATGGGCTTTGTGATTTTAATATTATGTAAATCTAATTGTGTTTAAATGATGTTTATATGCTTATATCTACTACCTAGTATGTGTATTTATTATGAATTGTTGATGAGTGATACATGTGGATCAATATTTGAAGATTTGAATAAGGCTAGTCTATAATGTAGTATCTTGTGATCTTGATTCTAGCTTGATTGTTATGTAATTGAATTATGTTAAATTGATAGTTAGCTACTGCCTATGATATCATGTAATGATGAATTATGTATTGTTTGTCCAATATGGATCTCTATTTCCAATTGATTGTTAAAGCATGATATTCACTGTAATCTCGCCTACATAGTGCATGAATGTAGGATTTCGTTATGTGAAGATACTTGTAGCTACTTCCTTAGATTGCTATTATTGATGAATCATGTGTATAGATCATGGATGATCAAAGCAAGGGAGTTCTACATTCCTCTAATTATAGTGTATTGGTGATGTAATGTACTTGTTAGTAGCATGATCTTGTAGTGTCTTATGTATGATTTATCCTAAGTTAAAGTATAATTAGCTACTGCCCTGTACTTGAAATGTTGATGAAAACGAGTATTGATCAATGATGAACAAATGATGAGAAATTGTTAAGATTGCATATCTCCTTTACTTTCTTATAGAGTTGTAGTTGATGAAACCTTGTATGGCATTGTGTGGTATTGTCCACTTATCGTGGTGGTGTTTACTTTATTGCCAATATATATATGCGACGTGAACATGGCCTTGAAGGAAGTTGCATTATGAATGTGTGATGGTAATGATCACCCAATGTGAAGCCTATGCCTAGTTTCGTATTCTAATTATGATCTAGGTTGTATGGATAATGTTATGAGCATGTAAATGGTTATGCTAACTTTATGTATAAGAGTTGCCTATGATGAGGTCTTATAATGTTATATGTGAAGTAAAGTTAAAATAGAAGCATAATGACTAGAGCTTACTGTAATGACATTGTAAGTCTTGAATAAATGTGTCTTACGCTATGTTATCCCTCTAGGAGGTTATGTGATGTATCATTCACTAGGATGACTTGATAGGTGTACTAGGCAAGGGTATGGAACCTTGTCTATGCATTGCACATGTGTGACTTTATAGGATAGTCCCTAGGCTTGGTCTTCTATGTACATCAATATGAATGCATGAGTATGTTATGAACATGTCTTATATGCTATAATGCGAAGTATATGGTATGATGAAGTATGATAATTCCTAGTGTCTAAATGTGTTTATATGAAAGGATTGCTCATATAGTTACACTTGTACACTTATGCATAAATGAAATGAAGTATGAATATGTGTGGTCTAAATGTGTTATGTGAAAGGTTTGCTCACATATAAGTATACAAACACACATGTATGATGATCTAGTCAATGGAGGGGCCTTGAAAGATGTGCTCAAGTGTACCCTAAACTATATATGTGTTTCAATATTCTATGTCCATGTGAAAGGGTTTCTCACATGATATAGGTTGATGAAAGGACTTCTCATCTATAACCTATGAGCTAAGCATATGGGGATTGAATCTCCTAAGGCCTAATGTTTTATAAAGTAATGTAATAAAAGGCGTTTCAATAAAAGGGAATTTAGTTTAGCACCGAGTGAAATTGAAGATGAGGGGTGTCCCTTCCCATTTTAGGAAGGTAGGTCACCATAGTCCTCATGAGGTGGTTAGCCTCACCAATTGGCATAGAGTGATGTTTCCATAGTGGATAACTACAATGCCCCATTTGGCATTAAGAGTGTTTCATGTGCCTCCAAGTTCCATAAACTATGCTTGCCACATTGGATCTAGCAAGTGTTATCACTTAGTATGCTAGCATGTGTTAATGTTCTACTTTGGCTAAGTAGATCACCTTCCATTGGTGTAAATCTCTACAAAACCAAAATTCATGTTCAGCACCCATGTTCTTAGTGTCGGTAAGGCTATAGTTTCCCTAAAGTAAAGTGAATAATGGAAGTAAATGACTAGGACTCTAACTAGGGTGACCTAAGGGAAGTTGCTTAAAATAGGTGAGAGTAATGAACTTACCTATGCATTGCACAAATAGCTCTTAAAGGAAGTCCTAGGAAGGTGTTCTAAATGTATTTGACTATGTTTATGTTCCTTATGCATGACATTGTAGTGTTGTCTACTTGTTGTGATAAAATGCATTGCATGGATCCATATGAAGTGGTCTTGTCTTTATGTACATAAAGTTGGTCTTAATGACTATACGATGAAGGTCTTGCTTGGCATGAATGACGTTGTCTAAACTTGACATGTAAATGTATGAAGTGAATGTTATGATGCTTATGGTCTTATGCTCGTTTACTAAGTATGTGTGAGGTTATCTGGATTCACATGTACATTGCAGTAGTAGACTTTTATTAGGATTGTGAGTGAAGTCTTATGCTAAGTGTAATGTGAAACATGTGCCTTGTTAGATGAAAAGGTCTTATGTAAATGTATATGTTGGACTATGTAGGTTGTATGTATATTTTCCTTGTGGCCTTAAGGTGATGCATTGCACCAAGTATCACTATAGGGTTACTTGGAAGGATAAGGAATTAAGAAGAAAAGGATTCACTGTAAGAGAGAATTGTACTCACTGTAACGTTAGT
Source organism: Solanum sitiens (assembly GCA_016801875.1). Lineage (NCBI taxonomy): Eukaryota > Viridiplantae > Streptophyta > Magnoliopsida > Solanales > Solanaceae > Solanum > Solanum sitiens. Next base: position 388,791 of record JABWTJ010000351.1, on the reverse strand, counting down.
ATGCTTACTGTAAAATGAGGTAAATTGTGACTTAAATGCTATGTGTGATTTTATGTGATATTATTACTATGATATATGCCTAAATGAAGTATGTAAGTCGTATGATGATTAATACATCAAGTTTTATGAAGATTTCTCAAAAAGGCATAATGCATGACTTAAGGTAAAATATCCCTTTTAAATGCATATTTTTTCATGTTTGTCATACTTAGTGCATTCTTGTACTAATTTCGTTCTTCTCTACCTTTTTACACAAAGTGTAGGCTATGGATGTGTAAGGGATTTCTCTTAATGATGAGGAGATTGATATGTGAATTCCCAAGCTCAAGAAAGGGGATCCTTATGTCCAAGGATTTTCTATATATGGTTTACTGTAAAGTCTCTTAATATTGTACTTATGATATATATTGTAAGGTCGTGTCCCTAAAGTACTCTAATGATGTTGAGTATAGGATGGCAAAAAGAGACTAGAGTCTTTAACTATGTATTATGATATTTCTTATATATGAAAGTGATGTTCTAGAATATGATGTGCTAAGAAAGTTTTATATTTTCCGGTAAATTTACCTATGACAATGTGATGAATGATAACTATGGCTTGTATAAGACCTCTGAGAGGACAAGTACGCCATGTTACTTATAAGGGGTGCTCCTTGGTTGTGACACCACTGAAGAATTAGTGAGATTTCTTCAAGAGTTTGGAATGATACTCAAAAGAATTATAATTATATTAAAAAGGAAATTTTGGCTATAGTACAATGTAATACAAAATTTCAGGATGATTTAATAAGTACAAAATTTTTATGAAGGGTCTACTGCAAAGCAGCCAAAGATGTTTTGGAAAAAGATCTTAAAAATCTAGTTTCTAAACAAATATTTTCCATATGGCAAGCTATATTATTTAGCTTTGATTTTGAAATAGAATTTACAAAAGGAGAAAATAATTCTCTCCGCAACTTTTTTAGAAGAGAATTTTTACAGGAAAATAATGAGACCAGAAGTACCGGCAATAAAGCCCCCGAGGCTCCATAATTATCCCACCAACTTTTTAATATGCCGGTAAATCCAACTGTAATTAAAGTAGCGTTTTATTATTCCATAAAAAAAAATTATTACAAGAGACCTTTTTTTCCAGATATGCAGTATGAAGAAAACAAATTTTTATCTCATACTTCACACTCTGGAAGTGAGATTACGGAATGAAATATTGATGGACTCGCAGAACATCAAATATATAATAAATTACATGAAATGGGTATGACCATTAGGGCATATAGAATATAAAATCTATCTGATAAACAAGTTGCTACATTAATTACCGCCAGATTTATAACACATTAAAATATTGCTGGGACAACTACCTCACCGAAGATAATAGCAAAAAGGTACAAAATGCAACTACTATTATCCCTATAACTAAAACTGAGCATGGAGGGCAAACTATAGAAACTCAAACTCTAGAAGATACCACTGCCAACTTAATTTATAGTATAGCTAACACTTTATAGGTGAACCTCAATTCTTTCAAGATAGAAGTTTAGAAACATTATTTAATCTATCTTGTCCAAAGTTGGATGATTTTAGGTGGTATAAATGTCTTTATAAAAAAAGTTATGATACGCAAAGACTGCAATCATGATTATTGGAAAGAAAAATTTATTAGTTATTTACCTCACTTTGTAGCTTTTGACTTTATTCCTGAGGGGTCCACCTATTTTCTTATTTGTTGACATAATAAATGTTAACATATGATTGGCACTTTCTTGTCTTTATTGAAGATGATACATATCCTCATTACTTTTTCCACTGGTATGTGAGGATGCAGTGTCTAATAATTCAATTATCTTTTCATGATTGGTAGATTTTCCGAGATTTGATAAGGCTTCTTCGAGCCTACTTTTAAATTCTTCTTTTGAAATGACGGATTTCCATCGTGATGAAGAGTTGATAACTAACCTATCACAAACTTCCCAAACATAAATTTCCATACTTTCAAGAGAAACTTGAAATTACTTATGAACTTATAGGAATAATTAATTAAAAGTTAAAATCCAAGTCCATAAATACATTGTCAGAAGATAATGATAGTGAAATTAATAAATTAGGTTTTAATTATTCCATCAAAAAGAATTATTACAAGAGACCTTCCTTTCCGGATATGCAGAATGAAGAAAACGAATAATTTTCTTTGATGTGAAAATAGTTCTATTTTGAAAGTATTTTCGTTTTTTAGGAAATTACTCTCTTCTTTTGCTCTATAATTTAAGTAGGGGATATAAGATTTTTACCCAACGTCCTGGTATGGATGCCTTGCGGTCTAATGACCATAAAGGTACTAATAATTTATATAAAGATTTTGTGAGAGACTCTATTTCTTTTATGTTTCTTCGGGTTCAGATTTATAATTTTCCAGTTCCTGATTAGGTAATGATTTTTTATTAATTGTCAGTTTTTTAGGATACTCTCCCGTAACTCAGTCCGTCCCCTCCATTGGTATCAGAGCCAAGTTGGCCGGGAAAGGTATGACTAGGAGCGGATAAGTCTCCACGTAGTCCTTGGGCGGACAGTGTCAAAAAGTGTCAAAACTTATGTTTCGATCGGAGTGGTAAGTTTGGAGTTTGGTGGTTGTTGTTCTTCTTTCACTTATGTTCTTAGTCTTATTCCTTGAAGTGCGTTAAATGGATAATTCCCGTTTTAAACATTGGCAAGCTTGTACTTTCCGTTGAATTAGCTTAGACTCTGTGTGTGGTAGAATCGGATCCGGAGGGTTTTCCCGTCGGTTAGATTAGAGGAATAAAATCAAAGAATGTTAGTGAAAAATAACAACAATTACTGCACAAACAATTTATTATTCCGGTAGTAATCTTAAAGGTAGACATTTATGCCTAAGGATAGTGTTCTTCTCCCCTAGATTCTCCATTAACTTAAATGAGACCACCCACTAGACACCGTGATTTCATGAAAAAATATGATATTAAAACTTTTGAGTCTACTAATACTATTAATAAAAATATTGAGACTATTAAGCTGCTAGAAACAAACAAAATCAATAGTTATAAGAAAAATATAATTTTTTTCATATAGGACTTGTCCAAATAATAGTAAACCCATTATATAGATTGAATTCAGATGTACCAATGTCTTTTGTTAAGAGACAATAGGTTATTAAATTTTTATGATTCTTTATTAGTATTAGTAGAAAGTAACATTGCCAATGGCCCGGTATACTTTAAGTGTTATACTAATTATTCAATAAATATTAATGATCCAAACATAATTTATACATTAACAACAAATGTGAAAACTAAAAAAATAAATAGTAATGATAATATTGGGAATATAACCATAATATATAGAATATATTATAAATTAATGAAAATTACCTTAGCCCCTAAGGCTAAAATGATAAATAATAAAGGAGTTATCATGCTCATTGCAGCATATTATAACACTTTTATACCAAGAATAATAATTTGGGATAAAGTATTAATAAAAGATTATTGGCATTTTGACTCCGTAAAGGAGACAGATGTCACGCCCAGAACCTACACCCTAAACGTGGCTGGCACCCAACAACTATTGATAGCCTTGAGGGAACCCTTCACCTGACTTACTTAACTCAGTGGAAGACTATACTGATCTCAGATAAATAATTAAAAGCATTCTCATAAAATAACTTAATTAAATGTCTTGGCCAAAATGAAACATAAGTAAAATGAAACATAAGTCTCAATACTTTAACATAGGAAGTATAAGCTAAAGGAGACTCCAAAACTGAACTACTATATTGTCTATGAATCCTCTAAGCTGACTGATATGGATGTTGGGACAGACCCCCTGCAATCCTAACGAACTAAATTGAAAAGCAATTAAAAGGATGTCCTCCAGAATGCAAGGAGGCTCACTAATGACTCTGAAGCTCAAACTAGATCAACAAACTGTTGCGTGCTGATCCTGGTTACCTGTGTCTGCATCATAAGACTATGTAGGACAACTGGCATCACTACATTCAATGTACAAGTATGCAAGTTTGAATGCTAAACACAACTATGAAGCTTGAAATGGAGTAAGGATGAAGTTACCTTGCCTCTGCTCAACTCATAAGATTACCACTCAATATAAAGCAATAAAGACATATGCAATATATTTAAAATTGGTAAAATAGTGTAAACTCTTAATTCATGAAAGATAAAACAATAACAAACTGTGCTTTACTTGTATATGAATCTAATATAGTTTCTGTGGGAGATTCTCTAACTGACAACCATCACTATGAGCTTAAGTGATGGTACAACTATTACCTCACGGTTCAAGAGGACCGCTCTATACCTTGTTGTCAGTATAGAACATGAACTACTAAGTTGATCCACTAATGTATGCTAAAAAGCACTAAGGAATCATCTAAAATTTATGATCATTTATATCTCAGTGTTGGCTACATATTTTATAGAGAATTGAGTTAATATGAACTCGTGTCACCATATCGAAGCCCAATAATGCTCCTAAAAAAACATAGCTCATATGTTTTTAAAACAACCTCTTCTATATTTTGAGATGACTGTTCAAACATAGCTTCAAAAGATCTCTTGCAAATCATAGTTTCCTTTTGTTTTACTAAAACTAGACATTGGCTCTGTGGAAGTCTAGATTCCTTTCTTTCTCAAAAGTTTGAAAAATTTTGTTTAAACAATTAGGGAAAACTTAGTTCCCTTATAACTCTTCAGAATTAAACTCAACTATTTACTTTTTTTTCAACTCATTGCTTGAACCTTAAAACAAAGTTAAATTTGTTTAAGACTCTTGACTGCTTCATAAACTTACTTTGACTTGCTACCTATCCTTTAGACTTGACTCTTAAATTCCTTTAACTTGATTATGGATTCAAGGATCACAGTGTTATGTTTATGAATGATGCCATAATGTTTATATGTACTTTAGAGTATTTGAATTAACTCGGAATGATAGGTACATCGCTAAGGAACAAGTACGAAAATAAGGGGGAGAAATGGGAACTCCTGGTGATCCTGGCGCTCTGAGAGGCGCGGGGCGCCATATCCTAACGAACAGAGTCAGTACTGAGAGGCTTTGGTAGGCGCGGCGCCCCAGGGCCTGTTAGACGGGTTTTCTCACTTTTCTTCTCCGATTTTCAATTCTAAACCCTTCAATCTTCTATGGATCTTCAGACAAACACTTAGGATCACTAATAATCTTAATACCCAATAGTTTAGACCTATAAAACAATACGAAAACACGAATTAAACAACTACAAGTATGTTACATGCAAATAACAAGGATTCCATCATTTATTCATCAAGAACTTCCATGTTCATAAACCAATTTTTAATAAGCTTTCTGATTTGAATCAAATTTGGTGTGGGTGGAAGAACCCAACATCAAAAGATCTCACATACCTGAAACGGATCACCCCCGACAAAACTCTCTAATGATCGTGGCGAAATCTTGGTATTTTCTTATTTCTATTCTTCTCTTCTCTTTCTCCCAAGCCCTAAGCATTCTTAATATTGTTAAACTTAATTGGGACATGGTTTTTAACCCTAGATATCCCTTAAAATGATTTAGGAAATACTAGGGTTAACAGACAACTTTGCCCTTACTGAAATTCGGATTGGACATTCTTCAATCCCACAGCCCGACTTCCGATAGTCATCTCTCCCTCATACGACATCGAAAATGCACAAACTTAGCTTTATTAAAAGATGTTCCCAAGATCTTTCCATCAATATAAACAACTCATCCTAACTCCTCGTGAGCTGGAAGTTATGGTTGTTTTAAAATAACCAAAACTCACTTTTAAAATCTGGAAATTTTCTAGATTTCCCTATTTATTTTCAAAAATGATTACTCTTGGTTTCTTAGCTTAAACTTAGCTATTTTGAGTTACGAGATGTTACAATATCTCCCCCTTGGAACATTCATCCTCAAATGAGAACTCTTTCATTAGGCTAAGGGTAGTAACATCATTTCAGCACTCAACAACCAAAACAAGTAATAACAGGCTTAGACATAGTCTTATAAAGTGCTAGGAAAAGAACTTAATACCTTGATCTCCATCCTCCCCGGACTCAAAGAGATGCGGATATTTCTTCTTCATATCTTCCTCAGCTTCCCAAGTAACTTCTTCAACAAATTGATTTCTCCAAAGGACCTTGACTGACGCAACATCCTTTGTCCTCAACTTGCGAACTTGACAATACAAAATCTTAACCGGAAATTCTATAGGTTAAGTTATCCTTAACCCCAACATTCTCAGTTGGTACAACCAATGAAGGATCACCGAAGCACTTCTTTAACATAGAAATATCGAATACCGGAAGAACCGTTGCTAGCTCTTGGGGTAGCTCCAATTCATAAGCCACATTGCCTACTCTTTTGGAGATCCTATTAGGTCCAATATATTGGGGACTAAGTTTCCCCTTCATACCAATCCACATAACACCCTTAATGGGTGAAACTTTCTGATATACCGAATCATTCACCTCAAACTCTAATGGCCTTCTCCTAACATCTGTGTAGGGATTTTGGCAACTTTGTGTTGTCTTCAATCTTTCTTGAATCACTTTCACGTTCTCCATAGCTTGGTAAACTAGATCATGTCCTACCAACCCTGCTTCACCAACTTTGAACCACCCAATAGGAGATCTGCATCTTCTCCCATAATGAGCTTCATATGGAGCCATTTGAATGCTCGAATGGTAACTATTATTATAAGCAAACTCAATTAGGGGTAGGTGATCATCCCATCCTCCATTGAAGTCGATCATACAAGATCTCAACATGTCCTCTAAGGTCTGGATAGTTCGCTTTGCTCATCCATCCGTCTGAGGATGAAAAACAGTGCTTAAGTTTACCTTTGAACCAAAACCTTTCTGGAAAGATTTCCAGAATTGTGCAGTGAATTGTGCACCTATATCTGAAATAATGTAGACCATAACTCCATGAAGTCTTACCACTTCTTGAAGTTAAAACTTATCATAATACTCAGCCAAATAGGTAGTCTTCACCGACAAGAAATGGCATGACTTTGTCATTTGGTCAATAATCACCCAAATAGAGTCATGTTGCCTTCGAGATCTTGGCAATCCTATGATGAAGTCCATATTAATCATCTCCCTTTTCCATTTCGAAGTTCTATATTCTGAGCCAAACCTCCAGGCCTTTGGTGCTCTACTTTCACTTGCTTACAATTTGAGCATTTGGCAACAAACTCAGCAATATATTTCTTTATGTCTTCCCACCAATATACCTATCTCAAATCGCGGTACATTTTGGTGGAAACAAGATGAATAGAATATATGCAGCTATGAGCCTCCTTCAGGATCCTCTCTTGATGTCCATCCACCTTATGTACACATAATCTACCTTGGTACTTCAGCACACCATCTCCCCCTTGTTCAAAAGTCAATACTCGTTGATTATGAGAATTGTCCTTCAAATCAAACAAAATGGGGTCTTGGTCTTCCTTTTCTTTGACCTCATACACTAGTGATGATTCAGCCTTATTAGACACCACTATCCCTCCTTCTATGGAATCCTTAAGTCTGAATCCCAAACGTGCAAGTCTATGCACATCTTTAGCTAACTCATTCTTCTCTAATTTAACATGGGAAGTAATCCCCATGGATAACCTACTTCAGGGATCAACAATCACATTAGCCTTAACTGGGTGGTAAATAAAGTCATGTCATAATCCTTGAGTAATTCTAACCACCTTCTCTGTCTGAGATTCAACTTTTTCTGAGAGAACACATATTGGAGGCTCTTGTGAACAGTGAATATATCCACATGAACACCATATAAGTATTGAAGCCATATCTTCAAAGAGAAAACTACAGCAGCCAATTCCAAGTCATGAGTTGGATAATTCTTCTGATGAACCTTCAACTATCTAGAGGAATAAGCTATAACCTTGGCATTCTGTATCAACACACAACCCAAGCCAACTATTGATGCATCACAATACACCACAAAGCCTTGAGTATCCTCTAATAATGTCAAAACCGGAGCAATTGTCAACCTCTTTTTCAACACCTAAAAGCTTTTCTCACAAGCTTCAGACTGTTGAAACTTGACTGTCTTCTGAGTATGCTTGGTCAAAGGAGATTATATAGATGAGAATCCTTCAAAAAATTTCCTATAATAGACAGTCAAGCCGAAGAAACTCGTTATATATGTTGGAGATGTGGGTCTAGGCCAACTTTAAACTACTTAAATCATCTGAGTGTCAACTCTAATCCCTTCACAAGAAACAATGTGGCCTAAGAATGCCACAGACTTAAGCCAAAACTCATACTTGCAGAACTTGGCATATAGCTCTTTATCTCTCAAATACTGCAGAACAATCCTGAGGTGACTAGCATGATCTTCTCCATTCGTTGAATAAATCAGAATGTCATAAATGAAGACGATGACAAAAAAAACTAAATAAGGTTTGAATTCCATGAACGATGCAGGTACGTTTGTCAAATCAAAGGACATAACCAGAAATTCATAATGCCCATACCTTGTTCTTAAAGTTGTCTTGGAAATATCACACTCCCTAACTTTTAACTGATGATAACTTGATATGAATTCAATCTTGCAAAAGCAAAAAGCACCTTGAAGTTGATCGAAAAGATCGTCTATCGTTGCAAGAGGATACTTATTTTTGATGATCACCTTATTCAACTGACAGTAGTCTATAAACTTCCTAAGGGACCCATCCTTCTTCCTTACAAACAACACCGGAGCGCCCCAAGATAAGACACTTGGTCGGATAAAGACTTTATCTAACAAATCCTTCAATTGTTCTTTTAACTCTTTCAACTCTACTGGTTCCATTTTGTTTAGCGGAATAGAGATAGGACGAGTATCTAGAATAATGTCTATGTCGAAGTCTATCTCTCTTTTGGGAGGGACTCCGGGTAGATCATCGAGAAAGACTTCTGGAAACTTACTCACTATAGGAACTGACTGAAAGGAAGTTACATCAACACTTGAGTCATTAACTTGGACTAAGTGATATATACACCGCTTGGAAACTAACTTTCTTGCCTTAAGGTACAAAATGAAACAACCCTTAGGCACTGCTGAACTACTACTCCAATCTACGACTGGCTCATTAGGAATTTGGAACTTGACAACTCTAGTTCTACAGTCTATTGACGCATAACAGGCATGCAACCTGTCCATACCCAGAATGACATTAAAATCTACCATGGCTAACTCTACTAGATCAGCCATGGTGTTCCTGTGATTGATGGAAACAAGACAATCCAGATAGAATCTTTTCGCTAGAATAAACTCCCCACCAGGTCAGAAACATGAAGGGTTCACAAAGCTTTTGAGGAAGAATCTCAAACTGATTAGCAACATAAGGAGTTACAAAAGATAAAATTGCTCCTCGATCTAACAAGGCATAAACATCAAAAGTAAAGACTTTGATCATACCCGTGAAAATATCTGGAGAGTTCTGTTGCTCTTGGCGGCTAGTGATTGCGTAGAGACGATTTGCCCCTCTGCCAATACTAGAAGTGGCTCCTCAAGGTGCAGTCGTGTCTGGTGGATCGACTGCTGAAGATTGGGCTCTATTTCCCGTATTTCGACCTCCTTGCTTACTCTTAGGAAACTCCTTCATGTAGTATCCCTCTTGGCCACTCTTGAAGCAACCCGACAGGCCATCACGACACTTGCCGGACCACACCTACCATAAGCAGGAGCCAAACTACCACCATGTGCCACACTACCTTAAGACTGATCTAGTCTAGCCTTGAAGTTCTGCAAATTCAAACCAATATACTCACTTTTTTTCTTGGCGCAGGTGCACTAGAAGATGATGGTGCATGCCATTTCTGTTTCTGAAATTGTTTTCGACTCAAACCACCTTTCTACTTCCCAAAATCATTCCCAGTCTTGGATTTCTTATTCCTGTACTCCTCTTTGTCCCTCAACTTTTTCTCTTCAACTTGCTGCACCTAGAACATTAGCCTAGATATGTCCATGTCGCCAATCAACATTGTAGCCCTACCTTCTTTACTTGAAGCATTACCCAAAACAGTGACAAACAAACTCATGCTACTCATCATGTCCTTAACCATCTTCAGAGCATAGCGAGACAGTTGGGTGAACTTTAACCCATACTCATGTACACTCATGTAATCTTGTTTCAAAGTAAGGAATTCATGTAACCTTGTTTCCTTCAGTTATTGGGGAAAGAACCTCCCTAAGAAGGCTTCTTCGAAACAAGCCAAACTTGGATGTGGTGCACCCTAAGCTCTACTATCCTTCAATTGATCAAACCAGGTTCTAGCCACACTCTTTAATTGATATGCAACATTAACCACATGCATTACCTCAAATACTTTCTACAAATCTTCTACAAAGTTTTCTTGATCCTCACTAGTGCTTGATCCGGTGATGCTAAGAGGATTCATTCTCATAAACTTACGAACCCTTTAGGTGCCATCCCTTTCTTGTCGAGATCCTCTACGTTGCCCAACTTGGTTGGTTACTACTTGACTTAACATACGGATAGACTCCCGGAATTCTACATTGGTAACCTCTCCTTGGGGTTGCACATCCGGTGCATTAGGTATCTCTTCTTCCTCAACATTTGTTCTAGCTGGTGACCTCTGACTGCTCTTCATGGTGGCATGATAAATTTTAAAATATGTGTAAGCATGAATTCGAGAGAGATTTTTAGAGATAAATTCTAACGCATGAAAAGAATATGAAAGAAAAGAAACATTTGTAGCCTCCTAATCATATGTGTGGCGCGCTTCACACAAATGACTAAAACTCTACAGACACGGATTCATGAACTCCCTAGGACTCTTTAACTCTGTTCTCTAATACCAAGTTTGTCATGTCCGGAGCCAACACCCTGGACGTGGCCAGCACCCAACGACTATTGTTGGCCTTGAGTAAACCCTTAGCCTGGCTTACTTAATTCAGCGGAAAACTATACTCATCTCAGATAAAGAATTAAAAGCATAATCATAAAATAACATAATTAACTCTCTTGGCCAAAATGGCACATACGTCTCAATACTTTAACATAAGAAGTATAAGATAAAGAAGACTCCAAACTAAACTACTATGTTGTCTATGATTCCTCTAAATTGACTGAGATAGATGTTTGTACAAACCCCACGACATCCTAATGAACTAAATTTGAAAAACAATTAAAAGGATGTCCTCCGGAATGCAAGGAGTCTCACCACTGACTCTAAAGCTCAAACTGGATCAACCAAGCACTGTGTGCTAATCCTGGCTACCTATGTCTGCATCATAAGACGATGCAGGCCAACTGGTTTCAGTACATTGAATGTACGAGTATGCAAGTTGTAATGCTAAACACAACTATGAACCTTGAAATAGAGTAAGGATGAAATTAACTTGCCTATGCTAAATTCATAAGATAACCACTCAATATAAAGAAATAAAGACATATGCAATATATATAAAACTGGTAAACTAGTGTAAACTCTTAGTTCATTAAAGATAAAACAGTTAAAAAACCTAAATTTACTTGTATATGAAAGTAATATAGTTTATGTGGTAGATTCTCTAATCGACCACCATCATTATGAGCTTAAGTGATGGTACAACGTGTTACCTCACGTTGAAAGAGGACCTCTTTATACCTTGTCGTCGGTATAGAAACTGAACTACTAAGTGGATACACACGTCTATGCTAAAAAGCACTAAGAAATCATCTACAAGTATGATCATTTATCTCTCCATGTTAGCTACATTCTTTATGGACACTTGAGTTAATATGAACTCACATCACCATATTGGTTCTCAATAATACTCCCCAAAAAACTTAGCTCATATGTTTTTAAAACAACCTCTTCTCTAGTTTGTGATGATTGCTCAAACATAGCTTCAAAAGCTCTCTTTGGAATCATAGTTTCCTTTTCTTTTACTAAAACTAGACATAGGCTTTGTGGAAGTCTAACTTCCTTTCTTTCTCAAAACTTTGAAAATTTTTTGTTTAAACTATTAGGGACTACTTAGTTCCCTTATAACTCTTCAATATTTAACTCAACTCTTTATTTTTTGTTCAATTTATTGCTTGAACCTTAAAACAAAGTTAAAATATTTGTTTAAGACTCTTGATTGCTTCAGAAACTTACTTTGACTTGCTTTTTAACCTTTAGACTTTACTCTTAACTTCCTTGACTTTGACATTAACTTTCTTTGAATTTGATTATGAATTCAAGGATCATGATCGCATGTTTATGAATAATGCTATGATGTTTAGATGTACTTTACAGTATTAGAATTAACTCGGAATGATAGGTACATCGCTAAGGATCTAGTACGAAAAGATGGGGGAGAAATGGGAACTCCAAGTGAACCTGGCACTCTGAGATGTGTGGGGCGCCAGATCTTGATGGACAGACACTGTCCTCAGGCACTCTGTCTAGCGCGGCGCGCCATAGCCTTATATACAGAGTCTGTCTTGAGGGTATGAATGTTCCTAGGGGGAGGAGATAATGTAAAACTACGGAAATGCCATGACTTAGAATAGATATTAATCTATTTAATAATGTTCAAAATGATGTTTCCAGACATATATTAATGTTAAAACTCATTTAGAAAAGGTTAATGCCAAAGCGACAAAGAAAGACCTTGACGTCCAGAAACTAGCTAATTTGAACTATTTGACATCCCTATGTTTGGTGAATGTTTAGTAGTGTCAAATGAAATCCAAAACATGTAAAAAGACTTTGTATAGGTAATAGGTCGTGCAAAGGGTTCAAAATTTTGAGAACGACACCCCAAGGACCACACAAAGGGTCCTTGGGGACGACCCAAACATGGGGGAGAAGTCTGCCTAGCGGCATGGGAACAAGCAGAATTGGACGAACAAGTGCGCGACGCGCAGTTCTCACGAGGTGTACTTCCTCAAGATGTGAGCGGCATCCTAGCGACGCGAGGCTGACACACACCTCGCTGCCACAACCCAAAATTTCAGAAAAATAACGGGATCTTAAAATTCAACTTCATAAAAAGACCCATTTAAGTGGAGGGTCTTTTGGGTAATTCATAAGACGACTATATATGGATATAAGGTCAGTTTTAGACCACTTTTACACGTTCCAAATCATCTCAAACAAGTTTTATCTCATCTCTCTCAAGAACACTCTATTTCCAAACTCCATTGAGGAAGAGCTTAAGGAAGAAGACGAAGACAAGATTTCCAATAATGTTTCATTGATTATTCATCTATAAGTTATGGGTTTATAATTCTTGGGATTTTTTTACCCAAGAGGTCCTTTCAAAAATTTTGCAAGAAAATCAAATACTAGGGTTTTTGCTCTACAAAACGGATTTTCTTCCTAACTCTAGATTCATGATTTTGGATGAAAACTAAGTCTTTTTTATGGTTGATTTCAGACGAATTGATTAGTATGTTGTTAGTAATGTTTGAATTTTGTGTGATGCATGTTCTTATCTAATTGATGGTTTTGAATGGGTTGTACCTACCACTTCACAACATGTAAACGTTGGGATTGGGACTAAGACTTGAATAACTCTATAATGACTCTTTCCCTTATCCTACATTATGAATTGATCTTGTATATGATTTGAAGAGTTGTTCTTGGTTATGATATTGAGTAGTTCACTATGTTATGGTTATGAATGTTGTAAGTTTAAAGTAAGAGCTTCAGGAAGCGAGAGGTAAGAATTCTAAAGTCATGATTACTCCATATTGGTTATGTTAGACCATAAATGATGTTACAATGCTATTTATTTGTGTATGTTGTTGCTATGTATATATGTTGGGCTATGAACATGTTAATTGTGAGATCATGATGATAATAATAATATAATTCAAGTTATGATATTCTCTTGTATGCTTTACACAAGATGATTATGATATGTTAATCTCACACACGAAGGGTTGCGATGAAAGTAAAGTCTCCTCTAATCCAAAAGAGCTCATCATCATGTTTATACAAGGAGTTAATCTCCTATGACCTATGAGTAGTTTATGATAAAATATAACTTGAAGGTTATTCAATAAAAGGAGTTAAGCTAAGCACCGATGAACTAGATAGGAGAGGTGTCCATCCCCTAGTTGGAAGGTAGAGGCTGCCATGCAATGTGGAACTATGGGTCTCTAATACATCTCCTAGTTCTTGAACTATGTTGCCACCATGGGATACTATCTAGTGGATCCACCTAGAAAGCTATGTCATATTTGGTTCTACTTTGTCCGGTAGACCACCTTCTTTCGGTGTGGGATTTTATGACACCGGATTCCATGTTTAGCTCACATGGTCTATATCGGTTAAGGCGAATGTTCCCTCATGTAAAACAATTAAAAGAACATTGAATAGGGTGACTTTAGGAGTCTACTTAGTATAGGTAGGGGTGTGGGACTCTACCTAGACATTGCACAAGTTGACTCTAAAAGAAGTCCTAGGAGATTGTGCTTATGTAATATCATAACATGAAAGATATATGCTTATGATACATTATGTTACTCTTATATGATGTTGGTAATTATGATGAATATGTTATTGGGTTATATCGTTAAATGAAGTGATGACTACTTATGTTACAAGTTATATGAAGCAAAGCTTTACTCATGGTCTCCTATCTTATCTACTTAGTTGTGTGGGGTTATAGGGCTTCACATGACAATTGCACGTGTAGGTTGGGGATGGGATAATTGGTGAGTGTTTTGTATGTTGTGTTATATGATCTTTAATATGAAATGTTAAGATGACTCTATGATAATATGTCTTTGATTATGATCATGTTGTATGTTGATGAAATCCTTAACTTCTATATGTTCTATGGTATGTGCATAGAAGTCGTTCACATGTCCTAGCTTGCTTTCTAATGATATGACAAATGATCCTTTTCATGCATGTCCTTAAATGTTATGTGCATATACCCATACTTAGAACATGTGGCTTACTAACCCCATTACTTTATATTACTACAAATGTAGTGTCCGGCCATTGAAGTTTAAGAAGGTCGATTGAAGAAGCTTGGAACTCTTTCTCCAAGAATTCAGAGGTCCTCATTTTCGGGGATGTTATCTTTCATATTCCAGATTATGATGAAATTAGTAGATTTTAAGAATATCTTATTTCCATTTATGATCTTTTGATTCTTTTGTGTTAAGGCCTATATGGCATATTTACTATTTATTGGCTAAGTCCAGATTCGTACTCCTAGATGTTTTTATATATGTGAGACAAGTTTTGACAATATCATATTCTATTATGAATGTTAAGTATGAAGTCAAAGTATACTTCAAATTGAATATAAAAAAGTTTTAAATTTTCCGCAATTTTTACTTATCACATGTTATGACGAATGCTAAGGGCTTGTCTAAGTCCTCTGAGAGGACGACAACACCGGTTGCATTAGAGGTTTGCTCTTCGAATGTGACAGACTTTGTCTCAGAGCATGAGGTTAAATATCCAAAGGATCAGTGTCTCACTAAACCACATTACCTAGTGTCTTGTTCATGGTTGTGAAGCGCGCCACAAGTATGGATGAGAGGCTATGGTATGACTAGGAAACTTCTCTTTTTCTTGATACTCCTATGTCATTCCTTTAGAGTTTTGACAATATGTGTCGTTTAGCATCTAAGATATTTCTTGTGATTATAGGCGATAAACACAAGAAGGACAGTCGCAAGAAGAGTAGGAGAAGAGATTGCGAATGCGGGAGCTACTCCCCAAGGCAATCAAGTTCCTCCTCAAGTGCAATTTGTTGCAAATGATCAAGTTCTAGTGAATCCTCCGGCTATGACAGATGGTGAGGTGAGGTAAGCCCTGTTTCAAATGGCCCAATCCATAACCAACCAAGTTCAAGTCATCACAGCTCAATCTAACCGGGAGGTTGTTCCTTTAGAGAACTAATATGCTAGTAATATGGATAGCCGTTTGAGTGATTTTACGAGAATGAATCCTCTCATGTTCTTTGGATCAAAAGTTGATGAAGACCCCCAAGATTTCCTTGATGAGGTCTACAAGATCTTGTTTTCTATGGTGGTGAGTACTACTGAGAAGGTTGAGCTTGTTGCCTATCAACTCAAGGATGTGTCTCAAACATGGTACAATTAGTCGAAGGATAGTAGGGCTTTTGGTGGTGGTCCAGTGACTTAGGAGATCTTAAAAATGGCCTTTCTTGAAATATTCTTTACAAGGGAACAAAGAGAAGCTAAGGTAGAGGAGTTCATCAACCTTCGTCAAGGAGGTATTAGTGTCAAGGAGGTATGAGTGTCAAGGTATACTCCTTAAAGTTCATTAAGCCGTCGAAATATGCTTATTATTTTGTTTCTAATGCTAGGAGGAAATGAGTCGCTATCTAACAAGCGTGTCCGAAGAGCTTGAAGAAGAATGTCGTGCAGGCATGCTTCATGACAATATGGATCTTTATAGGTTGATGGTTCATGCTCAACACGTTGAGGAGAGTCGTCTAAGAAAGAAGAATAGGAAAGTTAAGAAGGTAAAGTCTTTGGAAAGTGGTTCTTCTAAGAGTAGGCTTGATGTTCAAGACAAGCCTAGGTTCAAGAAGAGGTTTTCAAACCAATTTCCTTCAAATTTCTTCAAGAATCTCAATGATAGAGGTTCTATTCCTAAACCTCAAAAAGAGAGAAATGTTGATCCACCAAGAGAAAGACCAACTTTTGGTAAGTGTGGTAAGAAATATGTGGGTGAATGACTTGTTGGAACTAATATTTTGTATGGTTGTGGCAAAGGTGTCCATATGGTGAAAGATTGTCCTAATGTGAGAAGCCAAATTAAGGGGAATGACCAAACTCAACCAAGCGGTCCTATATCATAAACTCGAAAAAGGAACTGTTTATATGCACTCAAGGCTAGGGAAGAAGAAGAAAGCTCTCCCAACGTTGTGACGGGTATGTTACAAGTTTTCTATGTTAATGTTTATGATTTGCTTGACGCAGGTGCTACCCTTTATTTGTTACACATTTGGTAGCTATGGAGTTTGATGTACATCCCGATGTTTTAATTGAACCCTTTTCGGTTTGTACACCAATGGGTGACTGTATAGTTGCAAAAAGAGTCTATAGGAAATGTCATGTGATACTGTACAATAGAGTTACTCTCGTTGATTTAGTAGAACTGGACATGTTTGATTTCGATATTATTTTGGGAATGGGTTGGCTTCATGATTGTTTTGCTTTAATATATTGTAAAACAAGGGTAGTGAAGTTCCAACTCCCAAATGAACCCATTTTAGAGTGGAAGGGGGAAAATTCTATGCCAAGGGGTTAAATCATTTCTTGTTTGAAGTCTTGTAAGATGATATCCAAGGATTGTTCATACCATGTGGTTAGGGTTAAGGACCTAGAATGTGAAACTCCTTCTATTGAGTCAGTCCCTATAGTGAGAGAATTCCCAGAGGTTTTTCCTAATGATCTTCCAGGAGTTCCTCCCGAACGAGAAATTTATTTTGCATTTATTACCGGATACCAATCCCATTTCAATTTCTCCATATAGGATGGCTCCGGCTGAATTGAACGAGTTGAAGATCCAACTAAAAGATTTACTAAACAAGTGTATCATTCAACCTAGTATTTCTCCATGGGGTGCTCCGGTCTTGTTTGTTAAGAAAAAAGATGGGTCCTTAGAATGTGCATTGATTATCGCTAACTCAATAAGGTCACCATAAAGAAAAAATATCCTCTCCCTCGGATTGCTGATCTATTTTATCAACTCCGAGGTGCTAGCTACTTTTCCAAGATTGACTTAAAGTCGGGATATCACCAACTTAGGGTGAGAGGTGAAGATGTTCGCAAAACAACTTTTCTGAACTAGATATGGTCACTATGAATTACCCCGGCGGCGTTTATGATCCTATTGAATAGAGTTTTCCGAGATTACCTTGACTCATTTGTAATTGTGTTCATTGATGATATTTTTATATACTCCAAGAATGAAAATGAGCATGAGAGTCACTTGAGGTTGGCCTTTCAAGTCCTCAAGCAACACCAACTTTATGCCAAATTTAGTAAGTGTGAATTATGGTTGATATTTGTTGCATTTCATGGCCATATTATCTCTGGTGAGCGTGTAGAGATTGATCCAAAGAAGACGGATGCAGTCAGAAATTGGCCTAGACCTTTGACTCTAACTAACATAAGAAGTTTCTTTGGTCTAGATGGGTACTATAGAAGATTTGTGGATGGATTTTCGTCCAAAGCTTCTCCTTTGACAGATTTGATCCAAAATAAGGTGAAGTTTGAGTTGTCGGAAGCTTGTGAAAGAGGTTTTCAACAGTTGACATATAAGCTTACCTCCGATCCAGTGTTGACCTTACCGGAGGGTAATTAAGGCTTTGTAGTTTATTTTGATTCTTCCCGAGTGAGCTTGGGATGTGTCCTCATGCAGCATGGTAAGGGGATAGCATATGCTTCTATGCAAGTCAAAGTTCATGAGAAGAATTATCCAATTTATGATCTTGAGTAAGCTGTTGTAGTTTTTGCCTTGAAAATATAAAGACACTACTTGTATGGTGTGCGTTGTGTTTACGGACCATAATAATCTTCAATATGTGTTTACACAAAAGGAGTTAAACCTTCGATAGAGAAGATGGTTAGAATTTTTAAAGTATTATGACATGAGTGTCCTTTACCACACTGGAAAGGCCAATGTGGTTGCGGATGCTTTGAGTCGTATGACTATGGGTAGTGTGTCTTATGTGGAAGAAGAGAATAAAGAACTTGTGAAAGATGTTAATAGGTTAGCTCGCTTAGGTTTTTGATTAGAATATTCTCCAAATGTTAGATTTATGGTCCATCATAACTCCGACTAGTCATAAGTGGTGGAGGTGAAATCTAAGAAGAACTTTGATCCTCTATTGATGGAGTTGAAGGAATCGGTACTTGGTAAACTCAATGAGTCATTCCCCCAATGGGGGATGGTGTTCTTAGGTACCAAGGGAGATTATGTGTACCCAATGTAGAGAATTTGAGGAATCGAATTCTAGAAAAAACCCATGGTTCTCGTTATTCTATACATCCAGGTGCCACCAAAATATATCATGACCTTAGATAGATCGATTGGTGGGATGGTTTAAAAAGGGATAGAGATGAGTTTGTTGCTAAGTGTCCAAATTTCCAACAGGTTAAAGCTGAGCATCTTAAACCGGGTGTTTAACCCAAATCACGCATGTTCCAACTTGGAAGTGGGAAGCAATCAATATGGACTTTGTTGTTGGGTTGCCTCAAACCCGAAGGCAAAATGATTCCATATGGGTTATTGTGGATAGGTTGACCAAATCTTCCCATTTTATTCTTGTTAAGTCTACTTATACGGCCGAAGATTATGCAATAATCTACATTAATGAGATTGTGAGTCTTCGTGGGATTCCTTTGTCCATCATTTCGGATAGAGGTGCCCAATTCACTTCTCGTTTTTGGAAATCTTTTCAAAAGGATTTTGGTACTCAAATGAAATTAGTACCGCTTTTCATCCTCAAATATATGGTCAATAGGAAGATACCATTCAGACGCTTGAAGCATGTTAAGAGCCTGTGTCATTGATTTCAAGGGAAGTTGGCATGATGACTTATCTTTGATTGAGTTCTCTTACAACAATAGCTATCATTCGAGCATCTCCATGGCACCTTTTGAAGCTCTTTAGGGTAGAAGGTGTACATTTCAAGTTGGATGGTATGAGTTTGGTGAGTCCTCACTACTTGGTCCAGATATTATCTATGAGGATATAGAGAAGGTTCGAATCATAAGAGATAGATTTAAGATAGCCTATAGTCGGCAAAAGTCTTATGCCGATAATAAAAGAAGAGACCTTGAGTATGAAAAAGGTGATCATGTCTACATGAAGATTTCACATATTAAAGGGGTGATGAGGTCTGGTAAGAAGGGGAACTTGAGTCTCCGGTATGTTGGTCCTTATGAGGTTTTACAACAAATTAGGATGGTTGCCTATGAGTTTAAACTACCTAGTAAACTAGATTTAGTTCATCCAGTGTTTCATGCTTCCTTGCTCAAGTCCATACCTTCTATCGGTCTATCTCATATTCGCAGAAGAAGGAACTTGCTTAATGCCATGACGGAAGTGTAATTAAGTAGGAGGCTGGTCGTATAATAGTCTTTGCGCACAAGGCAAGGCCCTTAGTCTTACCTCATGCAGTTTCTGCTTTCTTATTGGCTTGGCGGTGCTTTCCTTCCACTGTGGAGATAAGACAGAAAAAGGATGTTTCCTCGCTTTCCGTCCGCAAAATCAGGGATGTTGCCCCGTTGTGAAGACAACTAATAAATGCATAGAAGACCTGGTGTCTATTTTGCCTTTTGAAGTTTTTGGGGTGGATGAAATCCTCTCCTATGAAGAGGTTCCGGTTGAGATCCTAGATCGCCATGTCAAGTAGTTGAGAAACAAAGAGTTTGCCTCTGTAAAGGTTCTATGGAGGAACCATCTTATTGAGGGTGCGATATGGGGGGCTGAAGCCGACATGAATTCCCTCTACCCTCATCTATTTACTCCTTGAGGTTAGACATTCCTATTAATAGAGAAAGTAATGCTTAATCATGAAATTAACTTGTTTTCCTAAGTAGGTGCATGTTTGGTAAAAGTTGTACCAACTAGAGTTTTAAGAAAATTATTTCATACTCTATTCTTGCACTTATGTGTAATATGTAGGCATGTGGCTTCTTGAGATTTTGCTCTTTTGTTGTTGTCTTGAGAAGAAAGATAGCATGATAACTATTTGATGTACTTTAAGTTCAATATAATGTTGAGAAGGAAATTCCTCACTATGTGTTATGAAATATTGAGCTATTACATGTTTGTGCATCATGAATTGAGTGCTATGTATAATGTTGTGGTGTGTGTTGAAAGGAGTGGTGAATTACTCCTATGATCTGTGACTCATTACGATTTTATGTTGTTGATTGGTTGGGCTGCTATTATTGAGTCTATTCTTACCCTCCAAAAGATTTTAGAGTCATTCGGGGGTGAATGTTCCTTAGAGGAGGGGGAAGAGGGAGATAATGTAACACTCCGGAAATGCCATGACTTAGACTAGATCTTAATATATTTAATAATGTTTAAAATTATGTTTCCAGAACTATGTTAATGTAATAAACTCATTTAGAAAAGATTAGAGCCAAAACGACAAAAAAAGACCTTGACGTCCGAAAACTAGCTAATTTGAACTAGTTGACGTCCCTATGTTTGGTGAAGGTTTCATAGTGTCAAATAAAGTCCAAAACTTTAAAAACAACTTTGTATAGGTAATATGTAGTACAAAGGGTCCAATCGTCTAGTAAAGACACCCCAAGGACCACCCGAAGGCTCCGTGGGGAGGACCCAAGCATGGGGGAGCAGGCTGCCTAGCGGCCTGCAGACAGACAGAATTGGAAGAACAAGTGCGCGACGCGCGGTCCTCACAAGATGTAATGCCTCAAGATGTGAGGGGAAGCCTCGCGACGCGAGGCTTACACACACCTCACTGCCTCAACCCAAAATTTCAGAAAAATGATGGGATTTGGCCCCGCGATGCGCAGCCACTTCCCAAAATCGTTAAAGTCATATTTTTGGTAATTTAACTTCATAAAAAGACCCATTTAAGTGGAGTGTCTTTTGGCTAATTCACAGATTAGTTCTTGACCAATAGTGAAGTAGCCTTTAACAGCTACAACACAATTGACGCGACTATATATGGATATTAGGTATGTTTTAGACAACTTTTACATGTTCCAAATCAGCTCCAACAAGTTTTCTCTCATTTCTATAAAGAACGCTCTCTTTTCCAAACTCCATTGAAGAACAAGAAGATCATAAGGAAGAAGACGAAGACTCCAAGGTTTTCAATCAAATTTCGTAAATTATTCGCCTCTAAGGTATGGGTTTTTCACTCTTGGGATTCCTTTACCCAAGAGGTCCTTTCTAAGATAAGTTTTCAAGAAATTCAAATACTAGGGTTTATGCTCTACAAAATAGATTTTCTTCCTAATTCTAGATTTATGGTTTTCGTTGAAAAGTAAGTGTTTTCTATGGTCGATTTCACACTAATTGATGTGTAACAACCCTAAAAATGGCTATTCTAAGTCATGCTTAATGTGTCTAGAATGCCTACGATTAGACCGAGTTCACACAGATTTATGCGCGTAGAACCAAACCTCTGAAACCTTGCAACATCCAAGCAAACCAACTTGGTGAGTTAGTTGAGCTAGGAAAGGTTGGGTCCAGACATGTAGGGCACCCGAATATGAAGATCTACCCGGATGAGTCTTAACCGGACTTTAAAAGGGGTAATCTTAAGTTTGGAGGGTCTAGAGGTAAAATGGTCTTTTTACAGGCTAAGGGTAGTATTGTAATTACCCTAAATATTTAATTAATTAATTAATTAATATGATGGAGGGGCTTTTGGGTAGAAAGGGCCAAAATTGGCCCTTTGAGCAAAATCTTGCTCCACCCGGGTTCGAGCCTAGGTGGGAGCAACGATTTAATTTGATTTATTTTATTTGGTGAATTATTTAATTAATTAATATTTAATTGTTGATTTAAGAAAAAGGAAAAAAAATTAGATTTTTATTTATTAATTATTAATTACTCCTAATTTGACCAAGTCTCTCCCTAATCTCCTACTCTGAATCTAATACTCCATCACGTTTCTCACTCTCTCTTTATCTGATTCACGATCTGCCATTCACCAAAAATAAACAAGATCAGAACGTGAATTCTAAAGTTCATCGAGAACTTGAAAGCTAAAAACTCAAAAGCAAAATAATCTTAAAAACGAAAAGTAAAAATCAATTTCTTGACGGATTTTGCTTGTTGTTTCGGTAGTGAAACTTTGGCTTGGTGGGAAATAGGCAGCACGATTGAATCATCTTATGAACAACTTCAGGTATGGATTCTTCTCTCTTGGTCCCTTTTCCAAGAGACCCTTAAGTTTCAGTTTAATCGTGATTGAAAAACTAAGGTTGTTCATGTTGCATGCCCCTGTCATTAGATCCTTTAAAAGATTCAAAGCATGCGTTGGTATGTCTTCTGGTAGATAATTTTAGGTCTGGTTGTGATTATGTGTTGAATGTGTATTCGGAAATCATGTAAGGGATGAAAAATATATTCCGGAAAAGTATATTAAGTGGACTATTTTGAGCATGTGTGTGCTGAAAATTTACTATGTTTGCTGCCTGAAATTTGTATGTTAAAATGTTGTGTTTTGCATGTATAAAAATATTTAAAACGTGATGTTTATATAAGGTTAAGGTGGCTGACTGAATGTCACTCAAAATACTACAAAAATCAACATAAGAATGAGAGAAAATGGATTGGAAGAGGCCAAATTTCCAGCTTGCTGGAAATTGGTGGTCTCGGCCAAGAATTGACAAAATAGCGATGTTTTAAAAATTTTTAAAAATTGTGAGGTCACTGGGAATTAAACCCAAGACCTCACCAAATGTAAACTACATAAAAATTTCAAGAGAAAAATGAAAGGAAAAATAAATGTGGAGAGTGGGGATTGAACCCACAACCTCTTGAATAGATGAGAAAGTTAGGAGAAAAATAAAGGAGAAAAAAAATAAATGTGGAGAGTGGGGATTGAACCCATAACCTCTTGAATAGATGAGAGTGTTAGGAGAAAAATAAAGGAGAAAATAATAAATGTGGAGAGTGGGGATTAAATCCACAACCTCTTGAATAGATGAGAGAGTTAGGAGAAAAAAAATAAAGGAAAAAAATGAGGTGAATGGGGATTGAACCCACAACCTATTGGATAGGTGAGAAAGTTAAGAGATAAATTAAAAATGAATGAGCTTGTGGGGGATTGATCCCACAACCTCCTTGCCTTAAACGAAAAAGATAGGAGAAAAAGAAAGGAAAATATTATTGGAGTGATGGGGATCGAACTAGGGTCCCCCATATCTGAAAAATGCAATTATCAAGTTTACTATAAGCTTAAGTGTTACTCAAGGGATTCGAAATCGGATTCCCTTGCCCAATTCCGTATTGACACATAAGTCGTACGAGAACAAATATGTAATGAATGCTGCCACTAAAGATCGAAATCAAGGTTTTGGCATACCTACAAGATGCATAAGTCTTGTACCACATAATTTTGGGTAAAAAATGAATCACTTAGACGAACTATGAATGAAGCCTCATGGCTTGTATGTGTGGACACATAAGTCTAGCATACGTTTAAAAATAAGTGAACCTAAGATGTCATGTGATGAGATGATGTAACCCAGAGGGGTTAAGTAAGAGTGTGAAACACATTAAAGGGCCAAGTGCATTGGCATATGATGAAATGAACATTCACGTAAAGGGGTGAGTAATTATGAAGAGTAAATGTGCTAAAGTTAATGAATGTGGTGACAACATGATAAGAGGCTAATGTGAAACATGAGAGTAATCTCAAATGAGCCTAAGTAAATGTTACCAAAACGTACTCACCTTTGAGAGTGTAAAGTTAATGAACAGACCAGTCTCTATGAACACTATAATGAAAGTATTAAAGTTAATACATACTTAATACTAAGGATGAGATGAGAAATCATCTAATGCGCAATGACGTCCTCATGCTAGAAGCCAGCTTGAATGATGTATGTGATGAATGTAATGGAACTTCATACTGAGCACCGATAGGCTAGCTATGAGTGGCGATTCCTTCTTTCGGGAAGGCAGAGGTTCGTGTAATTCTCATGAGATGAGATTGTCCGTCCAGACGGGTATTGGTCTCCTTATATCTCCTAGTCTTTGAACCTATGCAGCCAACGTAGGGATCTAGCAGGGTTCAATTCCCTATATACGCTAGCATGTTTTGGTTTCACTTTGGCCGGTGATTCCACCTCTTTACGGTGTGGGGTAGACACAGCATTTCATGGAGCTGACATTATCTATGTCGGTTAAAGTTAAAGTTCCCAAAGAAAGAATGATGCCAGCCTCATATAATGCACACAATGAAATGAACGATACCAAAGGTGTTTGGGTAGGATAATCAAGAGGTGAACTAGACTTATGTAATGACACTAGGTCATTCTTAGTCATTGCATAGTGAACCCAATGAGAGTCTTAAACTACATCCTAGGTATAAAAGGTGTTTACACTAGCCTATGAATGAAATGAAATGAAGTACGTATGAATGAATGAAGCACACTCTGTGTTTGCTCTAGAAGGCTCCCTAGTTGAGGTCCCATATGTTGAGCCCTCAGTTTGGGAATTCCTAATGTTAAGTCCATGATTCCAAGGTCTCATGGCATATGAATGAATGAAATGAAATACGATATGTGTTATATGCAATATGTTATGTTCTACATGCAATATGTTATGTGTTGTGTGCAATATGATACGTATGATGATGCATGTTATTCTCATGGCATGACTTTCCTAATCCGATTTTGGCAAGTCCACTGACTTGATTTTCGATAACTCATATCGTTAGGAGAGAGCTATTCTAAATCATGCATGTCCCTGGTGTGTTCTTGCATATACCCATACTTAGTACAAGTGTGTACTAATTCCATACAACTCTCTACTTTTAGGTGCATGTGCAACTGGACGCTAGAACTTACGAATCAATGCTGATGTTATTCGAACGTGGAGCTTTCATCGGGATTTGGTAGGCCCTCATGCTTTCGAGGATGCTTACTATTTTATTCTAGCATTAGACGTAGACATTAGCTAGTGGAGTATGTTCCACTAGTGTTTCTTTCCCAGTTATTTTCAGATATTGTATTGATGCCATTTTTGCAACTATATATTTTATACAAATATTGACTATGTCTTTCATTTGATTATCTTGACATTAGATGGTTGTTGTGAACGCTTATGAGTTTATGTAGATAGTGTTATGCGAGTTCAATGTTTCTCACTATGAAGTCTAAGTAAACAAAAAGTTTAAATTTTCTGCTAAAATTAACCTAGATGATGTAACGATGACGTATGTAGGCTTGTCTGCGACCTCTGAGAGGTCAACGTCACCAGTTTTGGCTAGGGTCTAGACTCCGGTCATGACATGATGAGTACGTGGTTAGTAATGTTTGAATTTCGTGTGGTGCATGTTCCTATCTAATAGATGTTTTCGAATGGGTTTTACCTATTACTTGACAACATATAAACGTTGGGATTGGAACTAAGATTTGAATGAACTCTTTAATGAACATTCCCTTATCCTACATTATGAATTGATCTTGTACATGATTTGAAGATTAGTTCTTAGTTATGATATTGAGTATTTCACTATGTTATGGTTGTGAATGTTGTAAGTTTAAAGTAAGAGATTGAATAAGGTTCTTGGAAGCGAGAGGTACGTCTTCTAAAGTCGTGATTACTTCATGTTGGTTATGTTAGCCCATAAATGATGTTACAATGCTATTGATTTGTGTATGTTTTTGGTATGTATATATGTTGGGCTATGATCATGTTAATTGTGAGATCATGATAAGAATAAGATAATACAAGTTTTGATATTCTCTTGTATGCATTAAACAAGATGAGTATGCTATGTTAATCTCACACATGAAGTATTGCGATAAAGGAACTGCTCATCTAATCTAAAAGAGCTCATGATCATGTTTATACAATGATTTAATCTCCTATTACCTATGATAAGTTTATGATAAAGAGAACTTAAAGGTATTCAAGAAAGAGACTTAAGCTAAGAACCGATGAACTAGATATGAGAGGTGTCCTTCTTTAGTTAGAAGGTAGGTCACAATAACTCTCCTGAGATAGAGGCTGCCATGTAATGTGGAACTATGGGTCTATAATAAATCTCCTTTGCATTTATAGAATATTATCTAGTGGATCAACCTAGGAAGATATGTCATGTTTGGTTCTACTTTGGCCAGTAGCCCATCTTCTTTCGGTGTGGAATTTTATGACACCGAATTCCATGTTTAGCTCACATGGTTATATCGGTTAAGGAAAATGTTCCCTTATGTAAAATGAAAGAGAAGTAAATGAACGTTGACTAGGGTGACTTTAGGAGTCTACTTTGTATAGGTACGGGTATGGGACTCTACCTAGACATTGCACAAGTTGACTCTAAAGGAAGTCCTAGGAGATTGTTCTTATGTAAAATAATAATATGAAAGATATATCTTTATGATACATGATGTTACTCTTATATGATGTTGGTCATTATGATGAATATGTTATTGTGTTATATTGTTAAATGAAGTGATGACTACTTATGTTACAAGTTATTAGAAGCAAAGCTTTACTCATGATCTCCTATCTTATCTACTTGGTTGTGTGGGGTTATGGGGCTTCACATGACCATTGCACATATAGGTTGGGGATATAATCATTGGTGAGTGTTTTGTATGTTGTGTTATACGCTCTTGAATATGAATTGTTAACATAACTCTCTGATAATATGTCTTAGATTATGATCATGTTGTATGTTGATGAAATCTTTAACTTGTATATATGCTATGGTATGTGCGTTGAAAACATTCACAATACATAGCTTTCTTTCTAAAGAAATGATAAATGATCCTTTTCATGCATGTCCTTAAATGTTATGTTCATATATCCATACTTAGTACATGTGGCATTCTAACCCCATTAATATATATTACTACAAATGTAGGGTCCGTTCATTGAAGATTAAGAAGGTCAATTGAAGAAGCTTGGAACTCTTTCTCCATGTATTGGTAGGTCCTCATGTTTGGGGATGCTATCTTTAATATTCCAGCTTATGAAGACATTATTAGATTTTAAGATATTGTATTTCCATTTATGATCTTTGGATTCTTTTGTATAAGGCCTATATGGAATATTTACTATTTAGTGTCTATGTCCACATTCATACTTTTATATGGTTTTATATATGTGAGACAAGTTTTTAGAATATCGTATGCTATTATGAATGTTAAGTATGAAGTCCAAGTATACTTAAAATAGAATGTAAAAGTTTTAAATTTTCCACAATTTTTACTGATCATATGTTATGACGAATGCTAAGTGCTTTTCTCAGTCCTCTGAGAGGACGACAACGCCAGTCGTATCTGGAGTGTGCTCTCTGGATGTTACACTTATGCTAAGTGTAATGTGAAGCATGTGCCTTGTTAGATGAAAAGGTCCTATGTGAATGTATTTGTTGGATTATGTAGGTTGTATGTATGATTTCCTTGTGTCCTTAAGGTGATGCATTGCACCAAGTATCACTGAGGGTTACTTAGGAGGATAACGAATTAAGAAGAAAAGGATTCACTGTAAGAGATAATTGCACTCACTGTAAAGTTTGTATGTTTACTGTAAAATTAGGTATATAGTGACATAAACTATATGCGTCCTTTTATGTGATATTATGACTATGATATATGCCTAAAGTGAAGTATGTAAGTCGTATGATGCTTAACATAAAGTTTTATTAGGATTTCTCAAAAAGGCATAATACATGATTTCAAGTAAAATATCCCTTTTAAATGCATGTTTTTTCATGATTGTCATACTTAGTGCATTCTTGTACTAACTCCATTCTTCTCTACATTTTTGAGCAAAGTGTAGGTTATGGATGTTTAAGGGATGTCTTTAGAGTATGAGAAGCTTGTTATGTGAATTCCCAAGCTCAAGGAAAGGGATCCTTAAGTCAAAGGATTTCCTATTTATGGTTTACTGTAAAATCTGTTAACATTGTATTTATGATATATGTTGTAAGGTCCGTATACATCCAGGGAGCAACCCCTTGAAGTAACCTGGCTTACTTGACCTCTCGGAGGTCTTATACAAGCCCATAATTATCATTCATTGCATTGTCATAGTAAATTTAGTGGAAAATTTAAAACTTTTCATAGAACATCATATGCTAGAAACTTCACTTCATATATATAAAATATCATAAGTACATATTTAAACTCTAGTCTCTTTTTTCCATCCTAGAATCAACATCATAAGAGTACTTTAGGGACACGGCCCTTACAACATAATACATAAGTACAATATTTAAGAACTTTAAAACTAAACATTAGGACATCCTTGGACTTAAGGATTCTTTTCCTTGAGCTTGGGAATCACATATCAAGTTCCTCAATTAAAGAGACATACTTTAAGAATCCATAACCTACACTTTGTGTAAAAAGTAGAGAAGAATGGAGTTAGTACATGAATGCACAAAGTATGGCAACCATGCAAAAACATGCTTTTAAAAGGGACATTTTCTTCAAATCATACTGCATTCCTTTAATTGAGTAAATCTTCATAAAACCTTGATACAATAGAATTTATATCATTCACATACTTCATATAGACATATTCAAAAGTCAAACATCATATAAAAGCACATATAGAATTTAAGTCACTTTTAGGGTCACTTTACTGTGAGCTATTTTCCTTTACAGTGAACGATTCTACTTTTACATTAAACATCTTCTCTTTAACTAATTAACCTCCGAAATAACCCTCTAGTAATACTTCGTGCAATCCATCACCTTAGGACACGAAGAAGGCATACATACAACCTACATAATCCAACACATACCATCATAGAAGCATAATGCATCATAGACACATTTTAAGTCAAAACTCTATTGGCTTTACAGTAAGTTACATCCATTTGCACATCTATTCACTTCACTTCACATAAATAATTATAAGAACTTACTTGTGACCCCAACCTAAGTCTACTAGTTCAATGTACATGTGAATCTCCATAACCTCACACATACTTAGTAAGCCTATCATGAGACCACAAGCCTTAACACTCTATTTCATACACCAACAAGTAAGTGAAGACGACTTCATTCATGTCAAGCAATCCCTTCATCATATGGTCATTAATAGTACCATTATGCATATCGTCACATCATGTATACACTAAAACAATGTCATGCAATATAACCATAACATATGCACATACATTAGATCACCTTCCTAGAACTCCCTGAGATATCTACTTGTGCAATGTCTAGATGGGTTCATTACTTCCACCCATCCTAAGTATCTTCTCTTAGGTTATCCTAGTTAGGTCCTTTACTTTAGTTTAAATCAATTGTCCATTTTACATTAGGAAAGCTAAGCCTTAACTTACAATAAGACCATGGGTGCTAAACATGGAATTTGGTGTTGCAGAGACTTACACCAATGGAAGGTGTTCCACTTAGCCAAAGTAGAACCTTAACATATATCCTAGCATACTAAGTGAATTCACTTCCTATATCCTATGTGGCAAGCATAGTTTATGGAACTAAGAGATATACATATCCCTCTACATGCTAGTTGGCATTGGATCCTCCTCTCATGAGAAAACAAGGGTGCACCTTCCTCAAAGGGAAGCCACCACCTCATGTGGAACCATAGGTGAATATTCCTGTAAGGGAAGTCAACACTCTTTAAGTAACAAATGATGAATCTTGCTCCAAGGAAAGCCAACACCTCTCATTGCCAAGTTCACTCTACGCTAAGCTAAGTTCCCTTTATTAAAAATCTTTATTAACATTACTTTGTAAAACATATGCTTAGGATATTTATTTCTCATATGTTTATAGTGTATTCAAGCACATATCTTGTTTTAGAGTACTCTTGATCACACCTTTCAAGTCCCCTCTATTGGCTAGATTTTTATACATGTGTGTGTATACATATATGTGAGCAAACCTTTCACATAACACATAAATGTCACACATGTTCATATATCAATGCATGAGTCTATAGTTGTGACTATATGAACAATCGTTTCATATTAAAACATTAAGACACTATGAATAGTCATATTTTATCATATCATATACTTAACATCATAGCATATAAGTCATACTCATAACATGTTCATAAAATTCTTTACATGTAGTTAGAAGACCAACCTAGCAACTATCTTATCAAGGCGCACATGTGCAATGCATAACAAGGATTCCATTCCTTTGCCCATGCTAGTACACCTATCAAGTCATCCTAGTGAATGATACATCACACAACATCATAGAATAGATAGCGTAGCACAAGACTCATTTATTTGAAGACTTACAACATCTTATAGTAAGCTCTAGTCTTTATGCATCTATCTTAGCTTTTCATAACATATAACATTATAGGACCTCATCATAGGCACAAAGTACACATAACCTTAACATATCCTTTTACATGCTCATGACATTAGCAACACAACCTAGATTCACAACTAGAGTAAAAGACTAGGCACAAGTTACACATAAAGTGATCATTATAACCACACACTCATATATTCATCAATTTTCCTTCAAGGCCATCGTCAACACATATATAATGAGAATAAAGTAAACACCACCACCATAAGTGGACAATATCACACAATGCCATACAAGGCTTCATCAACTACAATAATATAGAAAAGTAGAGAGGAAGAGTCATTCTTACCAATTCATCAACCTCTAATCATAATTGATCAATACAACTTTTTCATCATCAATAAATTATAGTGAAGTAGCTAAATATACATTTAATCATGAAAGAAACCATTTACAAGTCGCTACAACATCATACTACAATCTAATACAATACATCACATATATACTAGAAAGTAGAGAGTTATAGATCATTAACTAATTTCCCTAGTCTTGTTCATCAATCATATTGTATCAATAATATACATTTAGGGAAGTATCTAAAGAGATAGAACATCATATCTAAGTCATATTTCATCCACCCTAAAATATAGATCACAACATATACATTACTCTATCAAGTTTAAAGGTTAAAATAACCTAAATCGATCTTTACCAATTCAATTATTATATATTCATATTGTATCAAATATACTTAATTATCATCACATTACACATATAATAAGTAGCTAAGACAATTCACCATAATCGAATCACATAACAACCTTCCTAACGTCAAGATCACAAGTTAATAATTGATAGACTAGAAGAACCTAGATCAATTCATACCAAGCCTGGTTTACTTTGATCATACAATAATTATAACCACAATTCAACCATGATATTAACCTAAGGCAGTACCTACAAGCATCTTTACATAATTGAATTCCACTTTTATACATTTAAAGGTCAATGTTGCAATGATCACATAGAGGCATAGGCTAGTTATGATCAAATCTTCATACTATGATCCAATTCAATCATTCATCAACAATTAACCATCAATATACTTAAATAAAAGTAGATATGAGCAATTCAACATTATAAAATCACAATTCAATCAATAACAATTCACGATTATAATGCACATGCAAAGGCTAAATCGAGTTTGGGAAGGGACATGGGTTCATCATGCAATTGAATTGAAATCACGTCAAAACCAGTAGATAATGATCAATACATTATTATTATGCTTTTGAAATCAATTTATGAAAGAACCCATGGCTAGATTGAAGAAGAAGAAATTTGATCATAAAACTTCTTTGAAAACTTTGAAGAGGACTCTCTGGATAAAAGATTACCTAGATATGAAGGATTACCATACCTTTATTAGATGAATAACCCACTTAAAATTGGTGAAGAAACCATGGGAATCCAATCTACAAGCTGACCTTGAACTTCACCTTCAATGGAGGTTTCTCGAGAGGATATTTTGGGAGAGGGGGGTTTTATTTTTGACTGGAGGATTTGGTATGGGCTATTGACGTTTTATATCATCTATATATTCTTAAAAATAGGTAAATAAACTTCCTAGGGTCAGTTTATCACTTGGGGTGAATTTCCCATTCACCCCAAAAATAGCCAGCGTGCATGGCAGTAACTGAAGGCCTGCATCTACGCACCGAATGACGGGGCGTTGGTCCATCGACAGACCATCATGTGCCTTCTATCGTTTGGGTCTGAGTATGTCATGTGGCTAAGACTTCTCCACAATAAGTGTCCATCGACGCCTCACAATAGATGGGGTGTCAGTCCACTGACGAGGCATCGTTTGGCTCGTCGATTTACACTGCAAAGGCATTGTCTCAACAGCTTTTGGGTCCTTCTTGTGGGACCTTTAGTGGGGACCTTGGAAAGTCGTACCCGGATTTTTCCAATATTAATATACACCTTAAAGTGTTGAAGAACTTCCATGCAAGTTTTACCCAAAATGAACACATAAAACTCATCCAAACATCAAAGGCACAATCAAGACACACATGAACGTCTCAAGGGCTAACTTTCTAACGTCTGAGACGTTTGACCTCCAAACTTCATGAAACTCCATAAACTGCTTATAAACATCATTATTAGTCATTTAAGGACCGAATACTCTCATGACACACACATAAACACATAAAAACACATAAGGCCCCTTAGGTGACTAGTCATCGAATGTCGTGGTCGTCCCTTGACGTTTGACTTCCAAATGACTTCAAATAACCCAAGACTACTTTAAAACACTCAATTAACATGTTAAACAGGTTATAGGCACAAGTGAGGCTCTAGACACCCAATCACATTTTGGGGGATCTTACAATATCCCCCACTTGGGAACATTCGTCCTCGAACGACACTTAGAACACTTTAATCACAACAAGGAATTTAATGAAGCATAGTGCAACTTACCATATTCATAACATCATCACATAGAAGTCAATGCACTAAATTTATAAGGAACACAACTTCAAATCATTTAGCACTCAATACACACAAGCAAGAAAAACCTTTATTCACTCACTCTTTAATGCATCAAACACAAAGGCTCTTATCATGTTCATAGGAGGAACATCCTGCACCTTATGATAACATGGTCATTACACTTCAATTCATTAAGAGCTCATCTTACAACCATATTAAAGATACACTTAGGAAGATTCAAACAACACTCATATGAGGGTCATGTCTTAACTTACAATAAGACCATGGGTGCTAAACATGGAATTTGGTGTTGCAGAGCCTTACACCAATAGAAGGTGTTCCACTTAGCCAAAGTAGAGCCTTAACATATATCCTAGCATACTAAGTGAATTAACTTGCTAGATCCTATATGGCAAGCATAGTTTATGGAACTAAGATATATACATAACCCTCTACATGCTCATTTGCATTGGATCCTCATTTCATGAGAAAACATGGATGAACCTTCCTCAAAGGGAAGCTACCAACTCATGTGGAACCATAAGTGAATATTACTCTAAGGGAATTCATCACTCTATAAGGAACAAATGTTGAATCTTCCTCCAAGGAAAGCCAACACCTCTGATTGTCAAGTTCACTCGTGCTAAGCTAAGTTCCCTTTATTAAAAGCCTTTATTAACATTACTTTATAAAACATAGGCTTAGGATATTTATTCCTTCTATACTTATAGCATATCAAAGCACCTATCTAGTTTTAGAGTACTCTTGAGCACACCTTTCAAGTCCCATCTATTGGCTAGATTTTTATACATGTGTGTGTGTATACATATATCTGAGTAAACCTTTCACATAACACATAAATGTCACACATGTTCATATATCAACGCATGAATCTATATGTGTGACTATATGAGCAATCCTTTCATTTTAACACATTAAGACACTATCATATTCATATTTTATCATATCATATACTTAACGTCATAGCATATAAGTCATACTTATAACATGTTCATAAAATTCTATGCATGTACTTAGAAGACCAATATAGGAACTATCCTATCAAGGCACACATGTGCAATGCATAGACAAGGATTCCATAACCTTGCCCATACTAGTACACCTATCAAGTCCTCCTAGTGAATGATACATCACACAACATCATAGAATAGATAGCATAGCACAAAACTCATTTATTTCAAGACTTATAACATCTTACAGTAAGCTCTAGTCTTTATGCACCTATCTTAGATTTTCATCACATATAACATTATAGGACCTCATCATAGGAAGCAAGTACACATAACCTTAACATATCCTTTTACATGCTCATGATATTAGCAACAAAACCTAAATTCACAACTAGAGTAGAAGACTAGGCACAAGTCACACATATAGTGATCATCATAACCACACACTCATATATTCATCAATTTGCCTTCAAGGCCATCATCAACACATATATAATGACAATAAAGTAAACTCCTCCACCATAAGTGGACAATAACACACAATGCCATACAAGGCTTCATGAACTACAATAATATAGAAAATTAGAGAGGAAGAGTCATTCTTACCAATTCATCAACCCTTGATCATCATTGATCAATACACCTTTTGCATCATCAATAAGTTATGGGGAATGTAAGACCTCGAAAATGAGATAAGGTGTCTAGATACTAACATGTTTATCTTAATGTTATAAGGTCCTAAAATGCCTTATTATGTGGTATAGAGGCAGTGTTCAAAGTTTGAAGTGATTTGGAAGTTGAACGTTAAGGGACGTCCAAGACGTTCGACGAATAGTCGCTTATGTCCCTCATGTGTGTATGCATGCCTACATTGTGTGAAATGAGTATAATAAGTCTTGAAATGGTTTTAAATGATGTGTAATGTTATTGTATGCAGTTTCGTGAAGTTTGGAGGTCAAACGCCCAAGAACGTCCAAGGCGTTCGAAAGATAGCCCCTAAGACGTTCATCGTATGTCATGTTGGAGTCAAGGCTGTTTTGATGTCTTGTAGGTGTTTGTATTGGATGAAACTTATGTGGAAGGTCTATAACATGTTAAGGTTTGTAATCGCGTTAGAAACGTCCGGGTATGACTTCTAAAGGGCCCCACAAGAGGCCCCAAAAGAAGGACCCCAAGGCTGCCTAGACACTGCCTCGGCAGTGTCCGTTGACGGACCCAACGACGGATCGTTGGTGCCCCAACGGCCCGTCGAGCAGGTCTCGTCGAAGGGGTTCTGCCTTGGCCAGGACTTAAGCCAATAATTTGGCTATGTCATGGGCGACGGAGGGTATGATGCCCCGTCATGCCCATGACGCCTCGTCAAGGCCCTCGTCGCGGGTGCCTGCGAGTTGGCTGCCTGCGTGCTGCCACTTAAGGGGTGAATGGTAAATTCACCCCACGTCCTAACCTGACTATAATAGGCTTATTTAAGTAATTTTAGGTGTATATAAGTCTTTAAAAACGTGATCAACCCATTTCCCAAATCCTCTAACATGTTTTAAGCCTTTCCCTCTAAAAATGTTCTCTCTAAAACCACCATTGTTGGTGAAACTCAAGAGCTGCTTGGAGATGGATTTTCTATGGATGAATCATCAAGTTTAAGAGGTTTTCAACTAATAAAAGGTATGGTGATCTTCATCTCTAGTTATCTTTTCATCTAGAGAGCCATTCTCAATGTTTTCAAAAGAAATCCTATGATCAAGTTTCCAATCTTCCAATCTAGCCATGGGTTCCTTCTCAAAAGCTTTTTAATGACTGAATCATGATTAATTGAAGTTAATTAAATGGTTTTAATATGTTTTCACTCCAATTGCATGATCAACCCTTGTTCCTTTCAAAATTGGTTTAGCCTTTGCATAGGCTTTGTGATTATGGCTTGTTCCTGATGAATTGGTGATTCTCTTACGTTGAATTGCTTGTGTTTATTGTTATTTACATTAATTGATGTTGAATTTATTATGATCAGTCCATTATGATAAATATATGAAGTTTTGAGCATGAATAGCCTATGTTTCTACATGTTGTCTTGAAGTTGATTGTGAGATCGGTTGGGTAGACTCTTGATTATGTATGTCTTGTATGGCATTGCGTGGTATGGTCCACTTATGGTGGCGGTGTTTACTTTATTGTCATTATATATGTGTTGACCATAGCCTTGAAGGCAAATTTATGAACTTATGAACATGTTCTTAAGATGATACTATGAGAAGCTTATGCCTACTTTCCTATTCTAGTTGTGAATTAGGTTATGTAGTTATTGTATGAGCATATGTATAACCATGTTAGGGTAAAGTATTGGTGCTGACATTGATGTGTTAAGATGGTAAATAACCCTTTCCTATGTATCTCTTATATGAAGGTGTAAATAGCTAAAGTTAGGAGTCTTGATTATAATGTATATATAGTCTTGTCTTCTATGCTATTATGTGTTGTGTGCTATGTGCTTGGAAGTGTAATGTGTTCCAATAGGGTGGCTGACTTGAGGAGTTAGTGATAGCCATTATGTGATCATGCTGGTCAATGTACACACACTCTCACTTACATACATATTACAAGTAGTATAAGTTATTGTGTCTAAACGAAAGGTAGTTCTCATATTCACTAGTGTCTACTACTATGCATATTAAGGTGATGTTTATGAATGTATGATTTGTCTTCCCTTACTAGGATGACTTGATAGGTGTACTAGTATGGGCAAGGGTATGGGACCTTGTCTATGCATTGCACATGTGTATCTTTATAGGATAGTTCCTAGGTTTGGTTCTTATGCATATGAAGGATGATTATATGAATATGTTATCAATATGATATGATGAAGTATGAATGTGTATAGTGTCTTAGTAGGTTTATATGAAAGTATTACTCATATAGTTATGCCTATAGACTTATGCATTGATATATGAACATGTGTGACCTTATGTGTTATGTGAAAGGTTTGCTCACATCTAAGTATACACTCACACACATGGATGATCTAGTAATTTAGAGGGGCCTTGATAGGGGTGCCCAAGAATGCTATAAGACTAGATAGATGCTTGAATATGCTATAAGCATATGAATGATGAATATCCTAAGCTTATGTTTTATAAACAAACGTAATAAAGGCTTTTCAAATAAAGGGAACCTAACTTAGCACCGAGCGAACTTGACCATGGGAGGTGATGACTTGTCCATAAAAAGGAAAGATTCATCCTAGAAGTTGCCCATGTGATGTTAACTCCCTTGTTGATGGGATATGTCACTTTAAGAGATTCCCATGAGGAGCGGCCCACTTTACCATATGGTATGAATAGGGATATCTACCTCTTAGTTCTTGAACTATGTTGCCACCATAGGATACTAGCTAGAGGATTCTACCTCGATAGCTATGTTTATATTGGTTCTACTTTGGCCGGTAGACCACCTTCCATCGGTGTAAGGTTTGATGACACAGGATTCCATGTTTAGCATCACATGGTCTATGTCGGTTGAGGTTATGGTTTCCCTAAAGGTAAAATGGACAATGGAAGAAATTGAATAGGATCCTAACTAGGAGGACTTAAGGTAAGTTACTTAGGATAGGTGGAAGTAATGAACCCATCTAGACATTGCACAAGTGACTCCTTAGGAAGTCTTAGGAAGGTACCTTAATACATAGGATTATGTATGTGTTCTTTATGTATGATATTATAGTCTTGGTTTGACTATGTCTATATGGTATTATACTTCTATGATGGCATGTGTTGTCTTGTGTAGATGCTATGTATGGTTTTCTCTTGTGTTCCTAAGGTGATGCATTGCACCAAGTATCCCTAAAGGATTGCTTGGAAGGCTAGTGAACTAAAAGGGAGAGTTCACTGTAAAAGAAATGGGGTTCACTATAAAGTGACTTCAAGATGTACTTAAATTCTATAAGTTCTTTTCTATGATGTTTGGCCTTTCATTGTGTTTCTATGAAGTATGTGGATGATATAAATGCTATTGATAAAGGTTTTATGATGATTTACTTAAAATGGCATGAAGTATGATTTCAAAGGAAATGTCCTTTTTAAATGAATGTTTTTGCATGGTTGCCATACTTAGTACATTCTTGTGCTAATCCCATTCTTCTCTACTTTTTACACAAAGTGTACGTATTGGAATGCTTAAAGGAGATCTATGATTGAGGAGCTTGATAGGCGATTTCCCAAGCTCAAGGAAAGGAATCCTTAAGTTCAAGGATGTCCTAATGTGTACTTATTGTAAAGTCTATTCAGTAATGTATAGCTTTGTATTATGTCTTAAGGGCTTTGTCCTTAATGTACTCTAAGGTTATTGAGTCTAAGATGGCAAAGAGACTTAGAGTCTAAATATGTATTATGACATATGTTTTATATATATATGATGTGATGTTTCTAGCATATGATGTGCTATGAAAAGTTTTAAATTTTCCATTAAATTTACTATGTCAATGCAATGAATGATATGAGAGGCTTGTCTTAGACCTCCGAGAGGTCGACGACGCCGGTTACAATCCAAGATTGTACCCTATCTTCTAGGGTATGGTTTTGGGTTGTGACAAACTTGGTATCAGAGCATGAGGTTTATGAAGCGGTTTTAGGTTCTAAAAAGTCTCAATTTGCCACGTCTAGTAGAGTCTCATATCATTGGTGGTGAGTCGCGACACATCAAATGGTACGAGAGGCTATAGGACGATAGAGTTTACCTTCTTCATTAATCTCATATCGTGCCATAGAACTTAATGCTATAACATCTCTCTCTTATGTTTTCTTGTCCAGTGGTCTTTTAGATATGGTTGCTTGGATGAGATTGCTCTATGCTTGAGGGAGAAAATGTGAGTTTAAAATGCTTATCTTTGTTTTATGGTTTGAATGAGTATGTGTGAAGGTGACACTAGTCCTTATTTGATGATGTATATACAAACTAAGGCGACTTGAAGGGTTAACTAGACGAAAGTGGGGGTATGGGACTCTACCTATGTCTTGCACTAGTTTGCCTTGATGGAGACCTTAGGAGGTTAATACTATGTATGTGTATGATGATAAATATGAATACCCTTATGAGATGATCTCTATGCTTGTAAACATGTAAGTAGCCCAGTGTGCTAAAGAATTGGAGTTATCCATGCCTGAAGGTTATAGATGAGTGGAGTATGGTGCTAATTGTAGTTCTTTTTGGGTTACTTGGTTTAGTGAAGTTCTGGACCTTTACTTGATCATTGCACATGTTAACTCTATGGGGATTATGATTGGTTATCTTACCTTGCTATGTATGAAATATCTCTTATTTGATGATGTGATGCCCATTATGGCAATATATGAACTCTATGTGAAATAGCATGTTATGTCGAATGATGTATGTCATGATATAGTTGAAGCATGCTAGAAGTTATGGTGGTTAAAGTGAATTCTCTTAAATTTTGTATTGCTATATGGTTTTGTATGATAGTAGTCAAATATTAGGATTTGAACTTGGATTGTTTAATAACTAGCTATGGAGGTATGCTATCCTATGAGTGCATGTGATTAAAAGTGTGCATTGTTTTCCCTTGTATTTTTAGTGGTACTTGATGAGTTGCTAGGATAAATTGGAGTCTTTTGGTAGAGACTTGAGTTGTAAACATAGTATGCATGCTTATGAGGAATGAGTTGGTAAAGCTTTGTATCTTACAATTCCATACTTGTTCCATCAAATGTCTA
The DNA here is from genome assembly GCA_016801875.1 of Solanum sitiens. Classification (NCBI taxonomy): domain Eukaryota; kingdom Viridiplantae; phylum Streptophyta; class Magnoliopsida; order Solanales; family Solanaceae; genus Solanum; species Solanum sitiens. Next base: position 348,649 of record JABWTJ010000351.1, on the reverse strand, counting down.
AATGTTGCACTTTTGGGTATTTGGAAGCATGCTCGTTATAAAGACTAGGCAACTTATTGTATCCTATTTGGGGAACTTACTAAATTGTCATTTGATTGGATGTTGTTGAAAAATGTGTAGAATTTAGGAATATGAACATGATAAGGAGTGTGGAAAAGAATTTTTGCTATTTAAATTAAAGGATGAGAATCTTATGACATGATGAGTCGTAGAGTTATTTCTAAACTTCTTGTTGTGTTATGAACTTCCTTGTTGTTTTCCACTAATGATGTATGACCTTAGTGTCTATTGCATTGTAGGAAGACCTTATGTGAATTAAATAGTATGATCAAAAATTGATGGTTGAGGATGATTTGCCAAAAATGACAAGGTTTAGAATGCCTTAGTGTTGCTAAATTGAGTTTATGAAAATTCCCTCTAAAGTAGTAATCACTTTAATTAATGAATATGAAGGTTTTGTATTTGATATCCTCTATATGTTGGGTTAAGTTGCTCTTAATTGAATTTACCCTAAGTGGGGGATGATATTTGAGCAGTGAGATTGTAGAAATTGTCTACATTGTCCTTTTATTCTTACTTGAATTGAAAAATGTGAATTCTTAGTATGCTTGTTCATGAAAATAGTCTTGCATAAAGTGTGAATTGCACGATCTTTATATGATTTGTATGAATTGATTGACATCGTCTTAGAGACATGGTGAATTTTCCAAAGAGCATGAACAGAAATTTGTGATAAAGTCCATGTTTTCTCTTGTTGACTTGCATTTTAATGTGCTAATTGTGAAGTTGACTTCATGAGGTAAGACAAGGAACTTAGTGATAGTCACTTATAGGTTAAATTGTTTAGCCTTGTAATGGGAGTTGAGTCTGTTTTACAATGAAATATGTCGACTCTCTTGAAAACTTAGTGATTTGATAATTTGTAATGCAAAATTTGTAGGCTCATTCTTGAAAGGTGAAAGCATGTTTAGCTAAGTGTCCATGTATGTGCCTATGATTTGTGTTATTTTTCCAAAATGAGGCTTACTATAAGGGTGAGTATTATGTTAAGAAAAGAAATTTGTGGAATGACTTCCTATTTTGTGGTCATGTATTTGGTGTGACTTGCCATTTAGATTTCACTAGGAAGAAAAATATATGCATGTCTTGGCTTGAAAGTTGAGATGTCTTATTTTAAAAGAAATTGACCTTGTGCTTTGCTAAGGTGTGAACTCATGATACATGTAATATGTTGAGGAGCAAGACATTCCTCCATGTACACCACTAAGCATGGTATGGTTGAGTATGACCTTCATGGTACTAGGTCTAACTAATGAAGATCTTTGTGATTTAACTAACTAAAGTTTATGTGCATTGAAGTATGAGTGCTAAATTAACTTTTGAGTATGAGTTATGATCTGCCTATGAGTAGCTTTTCAAGATTTTCTTGTTATGAATTAAGGCGTAATGATCTTGTTATGATTAGGATAAGGATGTTTCCCTATGAACATGAAAAGGACCTTTGTGTGTGATGCTTTAGAGAGTGAGTGAGTAATGGTTTTGCTTGCTTATGTGCATTGAGTGCTAAAATGATTTGATGATATTTTATATATCATGAACTGGTCTTATGTGCATTGAAGTCCTTGTGGTGATTAAAGAGTCCTAAGTGTCATTCGAGGACGAATGTTCCCAAGTGGGGGATATTTTAAGACCTCGAAAATGAGATAAGGTGTCTAGAGCCTAACATGCTCGTTTTAATGTTATAAGGTCCTAAAATGCCTTATTATATGGTATAGAAGCAGTGTTCAAAGTTTGAAGTGATTTGGAAGTCGAACGTCAAGGGACGTCCAAGACGTTCGACGAATAGTCGCTTATGTCGCTCATGTGTGTATGCATGCCTACTGTAACAACCCTAAAAAAATGAATAAGCTAAATATTTAAGGTGTCAAGAATGCTTGCGATTAGACCAAGGTTCACATGGATTGATACACGTAGAACCAGACCTCAGAACCCTTACTACGACCAAGCCAATTAACTTGGGGAGTTAGTTGAGCTTGGAAAGGTTGGACCCAATCAAGTAAGGCTCTCGAAAATGAAGATTTAATCGAAGGAGTCTTTATCGGACTTAAAAAGAAGAAATTTTAAGTTTTGAGGGTCTAAGGGTAAAATGATCTTTTACCAGGCTAGGGGTGATATCGTATTTATCCTAAATATGTAATTAATTAATTATTTAATAAAGTGGAGGGGCAATTTGGGGAGAGAGAGCCAAAATTGGTCTCTTGGAATGAAGTCTTGCTCCACCCTGGTTCGAACCTAGGTGGGAGCAAGGATTTAATATGATTTTTTTAATTATTGGTGAATTAATTTAATAAATTTATAATTAATGGCTGATGTAAAAAGGAAAATCAGATTTTATTATTATTTATTATTTATTTACTTATTAATTAATGTTTTTTTTAAATTGACTAAGTCTTGCCAACTATCCTAGTTTTAAGATGCACTATCTCACACTATCTCTCTCCCTCAAGACTAAATCTCTCTCTCTCTCACATCCAAATTGTTTTCTTGGCTGCAAAACAGAAGATGAAACATTAGAAAGCAATCAAAAGTTCTCTACATTCAAAGAACTTACAAAAAAAAAATATACAAGCAAGCAAGCTAACTAAAGAAAAGAAAACTTTGCATCATCTTCTCGACGGGTTTGTGTTGAAGGTTTAGGGGAGGATTTGGGCAGCACTTGGAAGGTGTGGAAAGCTACAACAAGGTATGGGTTTTCTCTCTTGGAATCCTTTCTCCAAGAGGAATTTCTTTCTACAAAAGTCGACATATGAAACTAGGGCTGTCCCCTTGAATGTTGAACTCCTTTTCCCTAATCTCCTTCCAATTTCAATCTAAATTAGTTTAGAAATTATGTTGTTGGTATGGTTGCTGGTATCTAAGTGTGAAATATGATGTTCCTTGTGATTTTATGTTTGTAAATAGCAAGCATGTTCAATGATGTCAACCGAAAATAATGTGGTGCAATGTGTAAAGTGTTTGTTGTTGTTCTCCGTTTTGAAGTCTTAAAATGGCTTGTTTGATGATTGGAATTATTGTGCATAAGGTGTGTAAATTGTGATGTTAAATGAAGTGTAAGGTGGCTGATCATAAGTGGAAAAATCTAAGCTAAAACAACAATGAATCTACACCTAAGAATGTGTTAAACAAATCGTGAAAGTACCTCAAAACGAACGTATGAATGTTGTTAAATAAAGGCTAGAAAATTTAATAAAATTTCCCGCACTTGGTGATGGAATTTTCGGCCAGAATACTTAAGGTTGAGAGGTTTAAAAATATATTTAAAATATGTGAGGTCAGTGGGGATTGAACCCAAGACCTCACTACATGAAAGCTGAGAAAAAGAAATGAGAGGTGTGGGATTCGAACCCACAACCTCTTGGCCAAACAAGAGAGTAAGAGGGGAATTTTAAATTAATAAAAATAATGGGAGGAGTGTGATTCGAACCCACCACCTTTTGGATAAAGGAGGAGACAAAGAGAGAAATTAAAAAAGAAAATAAAGTGAGGTTGTGGGGGCTCGATCCCACAACCTCACTGCCAATGCTTAAGTAGTTAACTTTTAAATGAAAATGAAAATAAGGATGCTGTGGGGGTTCGAACCCACAACCTCTAAGTCCCAAGCGAAATAAAGAAAAAAATAAATATAGAGAGGCTGTGGGGGTTTGATCCCACAACCTCCTGGTTAAGCCGAAATGGACAAGGAAAATAAATGGGAAAATAAGAGGGGGTTGTGGGGGTTCGAACCCACAACCCCTCGGCCAAATGAGAGAAGTTCTAAAGAAAAGGAACTAAAAAGAAATGTTGATGTTGGGGTTCGACCTAGGGTCCCAATATCATGAAGACTAAAAATAAAGTCAAGGAAAAATGTAAGTATTGTCCAAGGGATTCGAACTTGGGTTCCCTTGCCCAAATTTCCGTATTGATACATATGTCATACGTGAATTAAATGTTCAAGAATAATGCCACCTACTTAGATCAAAATCGAGATCTTGGCATATATACAAGATACATAAATCTTGTACTACATAATCTTAGAAAGATATGCGTCACTTAACGAACTATGAATGAAGCCTCATGGCTTGTATGTATAGACCCATAAGTCTAGCATACACTTAAAAATAAGTGAACCTAAGATGTATGTAAAGAAACGAAGAATCCCTAGAAGGGTTAAGTAAGAGTGTGAAATACGCAAATGGCCAAGTACATGGCATATGATGAAATGAACTTTCACGTAAAATAGAGTGAGTAATTATGAAGAGCAATTGTGCTAATGTTAATGAATGTGGTGACAACATGATATGAGCTGATGCAGTTCTGATGCATATTTCTGATGCATATTTCTAACACTCCTCCTTGCTTTAAGAGCTGCAAACTCCAAGTTTTTGCCTGAGAAGTTGAAATTTATTTCCTGATAATGGTTTGGTGAAGATATCGGCCAGCTGCTCTTCAGTTTTGCAATAGAGGAGAATCACGTCACCATTATTTTGCACTTCCCTCAAGAAGAAAAGCTTGATGTTGAAGTGTTTTGTTTTCCCATGAAATACAGGATTATGAGAAATTGCTATTACAGATTGATTGTCCACAAATACTTAAGTTCCCTTTGTCTGATTCATGTGCAGATCACCAAAAATTTTCCTTGACCACAATGCTTGATTTACTGCTGCTGTTGCAACCACAAATTCCACCTCTGCAGTGGATTGAGCCACAATGTCCTGCTTCTTTGAGCACCACGAAAACATTCCTGAGCCAAGACTGAAACAATATCCAGATGTGCTCTTCATGTCATCTGTGGATCCAGCCCAATCACTATCAGAATATCCAAGTAGTTTCAGATCTATTTTTTTCTGAAACTTGACACCATAATTGATGGTTCCTTTGATGTATCTAACAACTCGTTTTGCTACTTTTAGATGCACCTCACTAGCACAATGCATGAACCTCGATAGAATGCTTACAGCATACATAATATCAGGTCTTGTTGTTGTGAGATACATCAAAGAACCGACTAAGCCTCTGAAGTACGTTTCCTCCACTTTCTCTGCTCCGTCATTCTTGCTTAGTTTCTCTTTTTGGTTCATAGGAGTATTCATCTCCTTGCAATCTTCCATGTTGAATTTCTTGAGAATTTCCTTAGAATATTTCTTCTGGCAAATGAAAACTTCATCTTGTCCCTGCTTGATTTCCATACCAAGAAAATAAGACATTAGACCAAGATCAGTCATCTCAAAGGCTTGCATCATTTCTTGCTTGAAATCCTCGATATGCCTTGTATTGCTTCCTGCAATTAGTACATCATCCACATATATAGACACAACAAGAATATCAATGCCATGATGTTTAACATAAAGAGTAGATTCTGATAGACTCTTTTCAAAGCCTAAGCCAAGTAAATGGCCATCTATTCGACCATACCAGGACCTTGGTGCCTGTTTAAGTCCATAAAGTGCCTTTCTTAACCTATAAACTTTGTCCTCATTTCCTTTCTTCACAAAGCCTTCAGGTTGCTCAACGTAAATTTCTTCCTGTAGAAAGCCATTAAGGAATGCTGATTTGACATCCATCTGATACACTTTCCAACCTAACTGTGCAGCAAGAGCAACAAGTAACCTGATCGTGTCAAGCCTAGCTACTGGTGCAAATGTATCAAAATAATCCACACCAAAAATTTGAGCATACCCCTTAACTACAAGTCTTGCTTTATGCTTATTCACTGAACCATCGACATTTAGCTTGGTTCTAAAGACCCATTTCAACCCAATTATCTTTCTATCTTCAGGTTGATCAACAAGCTCCCAAGTCATGTTTTTCTCAATCATAAACAACTCTTCTTTCATTGCAGCAACCCATTTTTCATCATTTTTAGCTTCATTGTACCCAGCAGGTTCACATACTGCTACATTGCATCTCTGATATATATCACTGAGTTGTCGAGTACCTTTGACTGGTAAATGATCCACCATTTCATCCTGCCGTGAGAGTGATATTTTCTTCTCAAAAAACTGGGTAGGAGACTTTTTTGCTTTGTCAGAAGTGTTAACGACAAATTTCTTTGAGTCTTCCCAACACCACTCTTCATTTTCTATAAAATTAACATCTCTACTAAAGATTATATTTTCAGTTTGTGGTTGGAAGACTTTATATGCCTTTGAAACTGAACTATATCCAATAAAAATGCATGGAACAGATTTTTTATCTAGTTTATCTCGTTTAACCTGAGGAATGTAGGAAAAACAGAGACAACCAAACACTTTAAGAAAATTTAATGATGGTTTAAATCCATACCAAGCTTCAAATGGAGTTCGGTCTTTCACTGCCTTTGTGGGAAGCCTATTTTGAAGAAAAACTGATGTATTTCCTACCTCTGCACAAAATTTCTTTGGCAAGTTCTTCTCGTGCAACATGCATCTGGTCAACTCCATAATGTATCTGTTTCTTCTCTCGCTTACTCCATTTTGTTGTGGAGTATAGGGAGTAGTAAGCTGATGATGAATTCCTGCTTCCTCACATAACATGTCAAACTGGTAAGAAGTGTATTCCTTTCCATTATCTGTTCTTACGGACTGAATTTTACAGTTGGCTTCATTTTCTACTTTTGCTTTGGACTTCCGAAAAACATTAGAAGCCTCTGACTTATGCTTGAGAAAATAAATCCAGCACATGCGGGTTAGATCATCTACAAAAATGATATAGTAAAGACTACCTTTTAGTGAAGGAGTCCTTTGTGGTCCTGCTATATTAGTATGAATTAGTTGCAATTTATTCGAGGCTCTCCAAGTTGTCTTTGAAAATGGAAATCTGTTTTGTTTTCCATATTGACACGCAAAACAATTTGAAGAATGTACTTCTAAAATAGGCAAGTCCTTAACTATTTTAATTTTTTGCATTTTAACCAACCCTTCATAGTGATAGTGTCCGAGTCTCTTGTGCCATATTTCTGCAACACTTTCTTTTGCTGAAAAAACAACATGCTCCTCCTGAAATGGATCTAATGACAAACTTTTGCCTCTCATTCTTACTTTAAACATTTCTTGATTTGAAGCATCCTTGATCAAGCAATGATTATCTTCAAAATTTAACTTGTAGCCTTTTTCCATCAATTGACCAACACTAAGCAAGTTTTGATCTATGTCAGGTACATAAAGCACATCAGAAATTGTTTTAGTACCTGAATTACTTGGAATAGCAATGGTTCCTTTCCCTCTTACAGGAAGATGGTCGCCATTGCCTATTCTTACTTTAGTAATGGTCGTAGGCTTCAATTCATTGAAGAGAGACATGTCATTTGTCATGTGATTAGTGCATCCACTATCAATCAGCCAACACTCACTAGATGATCTACTTGAAAAACATGTAGCAACAAAGAGTTGATCTTCCTCCTCACCCTCAATAATTTTAGCCTCTGCTTCTTGTTGCTGACTATTGTTCTTGCAAATTACAGCTTCATGCCCAAGTTGATTGCATTTACTACATTTAGCATCAGGCCTTCTCCAACATTTATATGGTGGATGACCTTTATTGTTACAATGCTTACAAGGAGGACAACTTTTCTTTGAGTGTCCATTTCTTTTAGTACTTGTTGAAATGCCTTCACCTTTCTTCTTGTTCTTCTTCTTTTTGTTTTTGCCTCCATCTTGAGGCTTGTCAAACAATGCTCCCTCTGTATTTCCTTCTTCTCTCATGACTCTTCGTTGTTCTTGTGCCTGCAAAGCATTTAATAACTCTACGAAGGTGATCTTGGATAGATCCTTCGTGTTTCCCAAAGTATTTATGGTAACTTCAAATCTTTCTGGCACATTTACCAAAATCTTTTCAACAATACGTGAATCATTAAACACTTTAAGAAAATCCACCTAAGACACGGCTATCTTGCCACATCTTGCACCAAGTCTGTGCAACATCCTTGAGATGATAGAAAGTCAGCTCAGCCTTCTCAATATCAGTGGCCCTCATAGACACCAGAATCTTATGCACCTCATCTACAAACCCTTGAGGATCCTCCGATGTCTTAGCCCCTGTGAATATGGGAGGGTTCATCCTTGTGAAATCTCGCATATTCACAGGGGCTAAGACATCGGAGGATCCTCAAGAGTTTGTAGATGAGGTGCATAAGATTCTGGTGTCTATGGGGGCCACTGATATTGAGAAGGCTGAGCTGACTTTCTATCATCTCAAGGATGTTGCACAGACTTGGTGCAAGATGTGGCAAGATAGCCGTGTCTTAGGTGGAGAGCTCAACATATGGGACCTCAACTAGAGAGTCTTCATTAGCAAACACAGAGTCTGCTTCGTTCATTCATACGTACTCCATTTCATTTTGTTCATAGGCCAGTGTAAACACCAGATATACCTACGATGTAGTTTAAGACTTTCATTAGGTTCGTTGTGCAATGACCAAGAATGACCTAATGTCATTACTTGAATCTAACTCACCTTTTGATTATCCTATTCTAACACCTTTGGTATCATTTATTTCATGATGCTCACATGATCTATGTCGGTTAAAGTTAAAGTTCCCAATGAATGAATGAGGCCAGCCTGCACAGTTGGGTTGGAAAGTGTATAAGATGGATGTCAAATCAGCACTCCTTAATGGCTTTCTACAGGAAGAAATTTATGTTGAGAAACCTGAAGGCTTTGTGAAGAAAGGAAATGAGGACAAAGTTTATAGGTTAAGAAAGACACTTTATGGACTTAAACAGGCACCAAGGGCCTGGTATGGTCGAATAGATGGCCATTTACTTGGCTTAGGCTTTGAAAAGAGTCTATCAGAATCTACTCTTTATGTTAAACATCATGGCATTGATATTCTAGTTGCGTCTATATATGTGGATGATGTACTAATTACAGGAAGCAATACAAGGCATATCGAGGATTTCAAGCAAGAAATGATGCAAGCCTTTGAGATGACTGATCTTGGTCTAATGTCTTATTTTCTTGGTATAGAAATCAAGCAGGGACAAGATGAAGTTTTCATTTGCCAGAAGAAATATGCTAAGGAAATTCTCAAGAAATTCAACATGGAAGATTGCAAGGAGATGAATACTCCTATGAACCAAAAAGAGAAACTAAGCAAGAATGACAGAGCAGAGAAAGTGGAGGAAACGTACTTCAGAGGCTTAGTCGGTTGTTTGATGTATCTCACAGCGACAAGACCTGATATTTTGTATGCTGTAAGCATTCTATCGAGGTTCATGCATTGTGCTAGTGAGGTGCATCTAAAAGCAGCAAAACGATTTGTTAGATACATCAAAGGAACAATCAATTATGGTGTCAAGTTTCAGAAAAAAATGGATCTGAAACTACTTGGGTATTCTGATAGTGATTGGGCTGGATCCACAGATGACATGAAGAGCACATCTGGATATTGTTTCAGTCTTGGCTCAGGAATGTTTTCGTGGTGCTCAAAGAAGCAGGACGTTGTGGCTCAATCCACTGCAGAGGCGGAATTTGTGGCTGCAACAGCAGCAGTAAATCAAGCATTGTGGTTGAGGAAAATTTTTGGTGATCTGCACATGAATCAGACAAAGGGAACTGAAGTATTTGTGGACAATCAATCTGCAATAGCAATTTCTCATAATCCTGTATTTCATGGGAAAACAAAACACTTCAACATCAAGTTTTTCTTCTTGAGGGAAGTGCAAAGTAATGGTGACGTGATTCTCCTCTATTGCAAAACTGAAGAGCAACTGGCCGATATCTTCATCAAACCATTATCAGGAAATAAATTTCAACTTCTCAGGCAAAAACTTGGAGTTTGCAGCTCTTAAAGCAAGGAGGAGTGTTAGAAATATGCATCAGAACTGCATCAGTCCAAATTGTCTGTGTTGTAGGGTAATTATTTACTAGGGTAGTTATTTACTATTTAGTAGTTAAATTCTATCTTATCCTTATCCTTATCCTTATCCTTATCCTTATCCTTAGTTTTTAATCTTATCCTTAGGAGTTGGTTCACTTGTAAACTCTTATAAATATCTATGTTATAATGAAGTAAGTAGTTTTGCTTTTCATAAATTTTTCTTTGTTCGTTTATCAAACTAATGTTCCTACTTGTTCAATAACAAAAGAAGATAAGATTGTTATGTTTTTCCTTCTCTAAAAACTAACAATTGGTATCTTGTCACGAGTGCAATCTAGACCCCAGACGAGACCGGCGTCGTTGACCTCTCAGAGGTCGCAGACAAGCCTACTTACATCATTCTTACTTTACATAGGTTAATTTTAGCGGAAAATTTGAAACTTTTTGTTTCTAAACATTACTTACTAAACATTTCTAATACATTCGTAATTCATTCAACATCAACCATCTAAACATTAAGAGATAATCAAATGAAAGAAATAGTTCAATAACATAATCGTATAATTGTCAAAATGGTATCCATACATAGTCTGAATAAAATAAGAAAGAAACGCTACTGGAACATGCTCCACTAGCTTAACTCCTAAACTAAGCTAGAACATAAACAGTAGCATCCTCGGAAGCATGAGGACCTACCAAAAACCGGATGAATGCTGGACGTCCGAATAACTGCAGCGATGATCCTGTAGCTCTACCGTCCACCTGTGCCTGCACCTAAAATAGTAGAGTTTGTATAGGGTTAGTACACACTTATACTAAGTATGGGTATATGCAAGCACACACCAAGGACATGCATGAGAAAGAATATCTCTTTCCTAACAACATGATTTTTGGAAGTCAAGTCAGTGGACTTGCCAAATTGAGATTAGGAAAGTTTCTAAATTTGGATTAGGAAAGTAAGTGAGCTTTCCAAATTTGGATTAGGAAAGTGATACCATGAGAATAACATACATCATCATACTTTTCACATTTGCACACAGCACATAACATTTAGACATAGCACATATCATATAGCATACAGTACATTTTACATGTAGCACATAACTTCTTTCATATCATTTATTCATATGCCATGAGACCTTGGAATCATGGACTTGACATTAAGACATCCCAGAAATGAGGGCTCAACATATGGGACCTCAACTAGGGAGTCTTCATTAGCAAACACAGAGTCTGCTTCATTCATTCATACGTACTTCATTTTATTTCGTTCATAGTCCAGTGTAACCACCGGTTATACCTAGGATGTAGTTTAAGACTTTCATTAGGTTCGTTGTGCAATGACCAAGAATGACCTAATGTCATTACTTGAATCAAACTCACCTTTTGATTATCCTATCCTAACATCTTTGGTATCATTCATTTCATTGTGTGCTTCATTTGAGGCTGGCCTCATTCATTCATTGGGAACTTTAACTTTAACCAACATAGATCATGTGAGCATCATGAAATCCAGTGTCTCCCCCACACCAAAAAGAGGTGGAATCACTGGCCAAAGTGATCCAATAACATGCTAGCGTATATGGGAATTTAACCCTGCCAGATCCCTATATTGGCAGTATAGGTTCGAAGACTAGAAGATATAAGGAGACCCATACCCGGCAAGCTAGACAGTCTCATCTCATTGGAGTTACGTGAACCTCCGCCCTTCCCGAAAGAAGGCATCACCGCTCATAGCTAGTCTATCGGTGCTTAGTATAAAGTTCCATTACATTCATCTCATACGTCATGGAAGCTGGCTTCTAGTATGAGGACATCATAGCTAATTAGATAATTTCTCATCTCATCATTCGTATTGAGTGTATTAAGCTCAATACTCTCATTAGAGTGTTCATAGAGACTTGTCTCTTCACTGTCTTACACCCTCATAGGTGAGTACGTGTTGGTAACATTTACTTAGGCTCATTTGAGATTACTCTCATCATTTACATTAGCCTCATATCATGTTGTCACCACATTCATTATCATTAGCCCCTTTGCTTTTTCATAGTTACTCACCCTTTTATTATGTGAATGTTCATTTCATCATTTCATTGTTCATCTCATCATATGCCAATGCACTTGGCCATTTAGTGTATTTACACTCATACTTAACCCTTCTAGGGTTCATCATTTCATTTCATACATCTTAGGTTCACTTACTTTTGAACGTATGTTAGACTTATGAGTCTATACACACAAGCCATAAGGCTTCATTCGTAGTTCATTAAGTAATTCTTACATTCCTAAGATTATATTGTACAAGACTTATGTATCTTGTAATTATGTTAAGATCTTGAATTAGATCTAAGTAGGTGGCATTATTCTTGGATGATTTGTTCGCGTATGACTTATGTATCAAACGAAATTTTTGGCAAGGGTGTAACGGCCTGTATTTTTGTATGTGGTAGTTCTATTCATGTTATACTTGACATATACTTATAGTGTAGGTGAGGGATCATGTTTCTTACATGATTAGTGTTGGTTTAAACTAGCTTGGAAGGTGATGTAATGCCTTGCACGTTTTAGCATATGTATTGCAAGTTAACTCCGATGGAAAGTATTTAAGTAATTATAGTAAGGTGGTAATTGAGCTAGCAGTTGCATCACCTACTTGATCTATATTATAGTTAAAGGGCCCAAGTTTGATTGACCAGATTTAGGCTTATATTTAGGGGCTCATTTGAAGCCCAAACCTATTAAAGAAAATGTGAATGAAAGAAGGCCCAACAGCCAAATCTGCCAATTGGCCATTATGGATAAAGCCCAAGTGAAACTAAGTAAGTACATGACCTCCTAAGATTTGTTTTACCATGTTATTGGGCCAAGTGTGTACCACCTACTTGCACTAATCTGTCCCAAGCTGATTAAAAGAACTAAGGAAAAATGGACAGCCAAGGTCCAATAATATTAAGTCCAAAAGGGCCCAAGTTAAAAGGACAAGCAGGTGGGGCACCTACTTGACATTATATGGACCAAAATTGGTCAAGAGTGTCGGCCATAACACCTCCTTTTTCAAAGGATAAGGATCAAGTCTTATTCTCCATTTTGAACTTGCAAAATTTCAGATTTTCTTAAGTTTCTTTCTTGGTCTCTCTTGGCTTCAATAAGCAGCCCTAAAACACCTTAGGGATTCTTGAGTGCTGTTCATTTTCAAGTAAGAAGTTTGAAGGAGAGTTTGAATTCTTGAAGTACAAGTTTAGAGGATAAATTTCCAGAATTAAGGTAAGACTTCAACCCATTTGTTTTCCTCTCTTTGATCATGTTTGGATTGGAAAATTTTGTATATATTTATCAAGAATTCATGGATGATGATAAATCTTTGAGTCAATATTCTCCTATTATGCTGAAAGATTTGAGATTGTTAGTGGCTGCCTTATGAATATTGTTGTTGAGGGCTGTTTGAGTATCTCTGGAAATGATGTTTGAAGTTGTATTAATGTGTAGAGGACGGTGTGGTGGTTCACCATTTATGGAAGGTTGTATGTGCCCTGATTTACATCAAATATTTTAGCTACTGTTTTGGGAGAACTTAGTGTGATTAGCTGGCTGAGTTAGCTTAACATTACTTATGTTGTGATTAGCACACCAATAAGGAAGGCTGATCGGGGATAGTGGTATGGTCATAAATATAAGGTATTAGGCTATTCTATTCTATATCCTTTTGGGATGAAATTTGCACCTGCAATTAATATCAATGAAGTGATTCTCATAAGTTCTATTTCTAGAAAAGGAAGCATGGTGGCAGCGTACTATATCCAAATAGCTAACAATATTTCTTTCCCCATTCTAAGTACATGGAACTACTTCATTATATGTTCACTACTCTATACTTGTGTAAATTCCCCTTGTGCTGTTATAGAAATGGTATTTGCAAAAGAAAGTTTGATGAATCCTTCTCCTAAGCCAGTTGAAGTCAATTGTGCCATTAAGGTCTTAAAGTAAGGTGTTGATGTTTCATAGCTCCTTATGTCATTGTTACTGCCTCAAAGTATTGTTTTCATGTATTCCACTACTGTTTCGTAATTTCATGTCTCCAAGATGATTATGACCACCAAATCAACATCTCAAAGTGTTACGATTATCCCAAATAACATCTCAAAAGAGTTATGAACTGATTAACAATAATCTCAAAGATTAAAGAATCTAAGTGAAAGAAATCTATTTAATTAAGGGTGGCAGCTCAGGGCGAAAGCCTAGCATGGGCCGATCCCTATTGGTATAGAAGGGTGGCAGCTCAGGGGCAAAAGCCTAGCATGGGCCGATCC
>JABWTJ010000351.1:237624-328139 GCA_016801875.1 Solanum sitiens | reverse complement strand
TAAACAGATGTGGGTATTTTTCTTGCATATCTGCCTCCTTCTCCCAAGTAGCTTCTTCAACCGGTCGATTCTTCCATTGAACCTTGATGGATGCAATCTCTCTCGACCTCAACTTGCGAACTTCTCTATCTAATATAGCAATCGGTTCCTCCTCATAGGTCAAGTTCTCATCAAGCAAAACTGAATCCCAACGGATAATGTAGTTTCCATCTCCGTGGTATCTTTTCAACATGGACACATGGAATACCGGATGCACTCCGGACAGCCCTGGGGGCAAGGCTAATTCATAAGCCACCTCCCCTATTCGCTTAAGCACTTCAAATGGTCCAATATACCTTGGACTTAGCTTACCCCTTTTTCCAAACCGCATCACCCCTTTCATGGGTGAAACCTTCAACAAGACTTGTTCACCTTCCATGAACTCCAAGTCTCTAACCTTCCGATCTGCATACTCCTTTTGTCTACTTTGCGCCGCTAGAAGCTTTCCTTGAATGGCTTTCACCTTCTCCATAGAATCTCTCAACAGATCAGTACCCCAAGGTCTAACCTCAAATGCATCAAACCAACCAATGGGAGATCTACACCTCCTCCCATACAATGCTTCAAATGGAGCCATATCAATACTGGAGTGATAGCTATTATTGTATGAAAACTCTGCCAAAGGTAAGAAGCTATCCCAATGGCCACCAAACTCTATCACACACGCACGAAGCATATCCTCCAACACTTGAATCGTTCGCTCAGACTGACCATCGGTCTGAGGATGAAATGCAGTACTAAGGTCCAATCTAGTACCTAATTCGGCATGCAATGTTCTCCAAAACTTAGAAGTAAACTGCGTACCTCTATCTGATATGATGGAGAGTGGAACCCCATGTAACCGAACGATTTCTGAGATGTAGATTTTGGCCAATTTTTCTGCATTGTAGGTCACTTTGACCGGAATGAAGTGAGCAGATTTGGTTAATCTGTCCACAATCACCCAAATGGAGTCATACTTACCCAGTGTCTTAGGAAGTCCAACCACGAAGTCCATCGCGATTCTCTCCCACTTCCATTCAGGAATGGGCATTCTCTGAAGTGTTCCTCCGGGCCTCTGGTGTTCATACTTTACTTGTTGACAATTTGGACATTTGGCAACAAACTCAACAATATCTCGCTTCATTCTACTCCACCAGAAGTGTTGCTTTAGGTCACGATACATCTTGGTTGCACCAGGATGTATAGAATATCCGGAACTATGAGCTTCTGTCAGAATAGTGTTGATCAAATCATCGATGCGGGGTACACATACCCTTCCCTTAATCCTCAAAACACCTTCCTTATCGATTGTTGCTTCTTTAGCCTCTCCTTGTAACACTTTATCTCGGATTCGACTTAGTTTCTCATCATCAAACTGCTTCCCTTTAATCTGGTCAAGAAAAGAAGATCTCGCCTCCACACAAGCCAAAAATCCTCCCTTCTCATTTATTTCTAACCTCATAAGGTCATTAGCCAGATTCTGAACCTCTCTAGCCAATGGGCGTCTAGAAACTTGCAAATGAGCTAGACTTCCCATGCTTACCGCCTTTCTACTCAAAGCATCCGCTACAACATTAGCCTTCCCCGGATGATACAAAATAGTGATGTCGTAGTCCTTCAGTAGTTCCATCCATCTCCTCTGTCTCAAGTTCAAATCTTTCTGAGTAAACACATACTGTAGGCTACGATGATCCGTATAGACCTCACACTTAACCCCATACAAATAGTGTCTCCATTGCTTTAGTGCAAATACTACCGCGGCCAACTCCAAATCATGAGTCGGATAGTTACGTTCATGCACCTTTAATTGCCTCGAAGCATAGGCAATCACATTTTTCTCTTGCATTAGCACTGCACCCAAACCAGAATAGGATGCATCACAATAAACAATGAAGTTCTTACCCTCTACCGGCAAAGTAAGAATTGGGGCGGTAGTCAACAAGGTCTTAAGCTTCTGAAAGCTTTCCTCACATTCATCTGACCATACAAATGGGACATTCTGCTTAGTCAAGTTCGTCAATTGGGAAGCAATGGAAGAGAATCCCTTGACGAATCGGCGGTAGTAACTAGCTAACCCAACAAAAGCTCCTTATTTCTGACACATTGCAGGTCTTACCCAATTCTTTCACCGTTCGATCTTAGATGGAGCCACCATCACTACTCCATCTTGGAAACCACGTGCCCCAAGAAGGACACTGAATCTAGCCAAAACTCACACTTGGAGAATTTGGCATAAAGCTTCTTCTTCCTCAACAACTCTAACACCATTCTCAAATGCTCCTCATGTTCTTTCTTACTCTTGGAGTATATCAGTATGTCATCAATAAACACGATCACAAAGAGATCCAGATATGGCTTAAAAATCCCGTTCATCAAGCTCATGAACGCGGCGGGGGCATTCGTAAGACCAAAAGACATTACCACAAATTCGTAGTGCCCATACCTAGTTCGAAATGCAGTCTTTGGTACATCCGCTGCCCGTATTTTCAATTGATGATAACCGGATCTCAAGTCGATTTTTGAGAAGACACAAGCACCTTGTAACTGATCGAACAAGTCATCAATGCGAGG
The DNA here is from genome assembly GCA_016801875.1 of Solanum sitiens. Taxonomy (NCBI): domain Eukaryota; kingdom Viridiplantae; phylum Streptophyta; class Magnoliopsida; order Solanales; family Solanaceae; genus Solanum; species Solanum sitiens. The sequence goes on along the minus strand of JABWTJ010000351.1, from coordinate 325,547 downwards.
AAGAGGATACTTGTTCTTAATAGTTACCTTGTTCAGTTGTCTGTAGTCTATGCACATCCGAAAACTCCCATCCTTCTTCTTCACAAATAACACCGGAGCACCCCAAGGAGATGCACTTGGTCTAATGAAGCCTTTGCTCAACAACTCTTGAAGTTGGGCTTTTAACTCTCTTAACTCCGCGGGAGCCATTCTATAAGGGGGTATAGAAATGGGGCGAGTGCCCGGTTCCAAATCAATGCAAAAGTCGATATCCCTATCCGGTGGCATACCAGGAAGATCTGCAGGGAACACATCCAGAAACTCACGGACTACCGAAACTGACTCAATTGAAGGAACTTGAGTAGTGTCATCCTTGAGATGTGCCAAGAAAGCTAAACACCCCTTACTAACCATTCTCCTAGCACGAAGAAAGGACACGATACGAACCGGATTGGAAGTGTAGTCGCCCTCCCACACTAACGGATCTGCCCCAGGCTTGGCTAACGTCACCGTTTTAGCATTACAATCCAAAATCGCAAAATTTGGAGAAAGCCAAGTCATACCCAGAATTACATCAAAGTCACCCATTTCTAAAATAACCAAATCTACATACGTGTTGCTCCCCACAAAATTTACCCAACAAGACCTATACACCTTTTCAACTATTACAGACTCACCCACCGGAGTAGAAACACGAATAGGCGTGTCAAGTAATTCACAATGTAAATTTAGACCATTAGCAAATGAGGAAGATACATAAGAAAATGTGGATCCGGGATCAAACAATACAGAAGCCATGCAATCACAAACCAAAAGGTTACCTGTGATGACAGCATCTGATGTCTCCGCTTCAGATCTCCCAGGGAAAGCGTAACAATGGGCCCTATCACTTGTCTGTCCGTTGCCCCTACCATGTTGTGTAGTAGTGGCTCCAGTTTGCCCATCACCTCGGCCGTTTTGGTGACCTCCATTACCTCGACCACCACGTCCTCCAGAAAAGCGGCCTCTACCATTACCACCTCTGCCTCTAGCTATCGGGGGTCTGTAACTCTGTTTTGGACAATTTCTCCTAATATGTCCCATCTCCCCACATCCATAACACTCTCTGGAGTCAGGCATAGGTCTCTCGGAGAAGTGTTGGCCGGTCTGAGGTGGTCCCCCTACTACAGTCTGTAGTGAGGACTGAATTGGTCGAACTGAGTAACCTCCAGAACTCTGTCCTCTGGTATGCGAACCGTTGAACTCACCTCCCCTTCGAAACCTTTTTGATGTCGATGTCGTGGTGAAGTCATTTGGCTTCACTTCTTCCACCTCTATCACAAAGTCTACCACCTCTTGGAAGGATGTTGCCGTTGCCGCTATCTGTAAGGCTGAAATCCGCAATTCTGACCTCAAACCCTTCACAAAACGGCGGATCCGTTCTTGTGGACTGAAACAGAGTTGGGTGGCATATCTGGATAGTGCGCGAAATTTAGCCTCGTATGCATTAACCGTCATTCTACCTTGCTCTAGACTCAAGAACTCATCCCTCTTCCTATCCCTCAAAGTCCGGGGGATATACTTTTCCATGAACAAACTAGAGAATGATTCCCAAGTCATAGGTGGTGCCTCTGTTGATTGACACTCAACATGTGAACGCCACCACATTTTGGCGTTCCCTTGAAACTGATAGCTCACGAACTCGACACCAAACCTCTCTACTATACCCATCTTGTGTAGTAGCTCATGACAATCAACCAGAAAATCGTAGGCATCCTCTGATTCTGCACCCTTAAAGACTGGAGGTTTCAATTTCAAGAACTTACTGAAAAGTTCATGTTGATCGTTTGTCATAATAGGCCCAGCAGTCAGACGTGGAAATGTGCCTATTCCCAATGGTGCATCCATGCGGGGAGCCATAGTAGCCGCATGTCGTATCTCTGAAGCCGGAGGTGTTGGTGCAGAAACCACTGGAGGTGCCTGACCCTGATCGGATAACCCGCTAAGATAAGCAAGTACCTGGTTGATCATCTCTGGGGTAGGTTGGGGTGGCATTTCCTCATGTTGCACTTGTTCAGTCTCCCCTTCCTCACCCTCTCTTACCACATCCTCGGTCGGTGGAGGAGTAACTGCCCTAGTATCAGACGGGCTAGGGGCTCGTCCTCTCCCTCTAGAGGACGTCCTCCCACGACCTCTTCCACGGCCTCGTGCCGTTGTTCTCCCTCGAGCCACAGCCCCAGTGGCTGGCTCAGTCGTTTCTTGTCTTTCCGTTGTTGCTGCTGGTGCGGTCGTTGCTCTAGTTCTAACCATCTGCGAAATAGAGTGAAGATGGTCAGATACCAATTTGTATCACCTAGATACCAATTGGACTCAAGTAGTAGCACGAAAGAAAGAATGAAAGAATGGAATTTTCCTAAAGTCTTATAGCCTCTCAAAGAAAAGTAAAGGCGTCCCCCTACCGTTCCTGGACATTTTTTAAGACTCGACTAGGACTCGTGCTGGGGGTGGATGAGACCAACGAACGAACGCTTTGATACCACGTGTGTCACGACCCAAAACCGGGGGACCGGCGACTGGCACCCACATTTACCCTCCTATGTGAGCGAACCAACCAATCTAACCCTTAACATTTTAATACAATATCAACAAAAGAAATGCGGAAGACTTAAACTCATTAATAAAACAATTCAAAACTATTATTAATATCCCCAAAATCTGGAAGTCATCATCACAAGAACATCTATCTCAAATTACTAAACTAAAAATGTCTAAGAAGCTAAAACAAATAAAAGCTAGTCCATGCCGGAAGTTCAAGGCATCAAGACTTGAAGAAGAAGACCCAGTCCAAGCTAGAAGCATTAGCTCACCCTGAAGATCCGGTGTGACGAAGACTGGCTTGATTTACTGCTGAGTTGAAGTTGACGGAACGTTTGCTGCATTACACAAATAACAAAGAAGAAAACATAAAAGTAGGGGGTCAGTACAACCACAAGTACTGAGTAGATATCATCGGCCAACTCAAAATAGAAAACAACATATATCAATAATATCATAAATCAACTATAAAACTCAACATGTAGCAATAACAAGTACTATAATCATCAACAAGTACTATCAAGTTCATCCATGAGGACTCAAGCCTCCATGCCATACTCATTTGGGAAATTAAGTTCATTATGTTGAGTATATTTATCATCTTTCAAGATTCATTATCTTTCTTCCTCTTGTGTCGGTACGTGACACTCCGATCCCCTAATTCTACGTGTCGGTTCGTGACACCCGATCCCCTAATACTATGTGTCGGAACGTGACACTCCGATCCCCTAATTCTACGTGTCGGTTCGTGACACCCGATCCCCTAATACTATGTGTCGGAACGTGACACTCCGATCCCCTAATTCTACGTGTCGGTTCGTGACACCCGATCCCCTAATACTATGTGTCGGAACGTGACACTCCGATCCCCTAATTCTACGTGTCGGTTCGTGACACCCGATCCCCTAATACTATGTGTCGGAACGTGACACTCCGATCCCCTACTTCTACGTGTTGGTTCGTGACACCCGATCCCCTAATACTATGTGTCGGAACGTGACACTCCGATCCCCTAATTCTACGTGTCGGTTCGTGACACCCGATCCCCTAATACTATGTGTCGGAACGTGACACTCCGATCCCCTAATTCTACGTGTCGGTTCGTGACACCCGATCCCCTAATACTATGTGTCAGAACGTGACACTCCGATCCACTAACATCATTCTATCAATTCATCAAGCCTTCTTTTATCCCAAGGCATCATCAATCTCAAGGTAAATTAGGGTTCTTCAAGATTTTGGATTCAAAAGCTTCATTATGCTTATTTTATCACAATCACATAATCACATTCATGCAAGCATACAATTAAGCATATAGAAGGGTTCACAATACTACCAATACATATCATTCACTATTAAGAGTTTACTACGAATAGTATCAAAACCATAACCTACCTTCACCAAGGATTCTTGATCAAGCAAGCAATCTCTCAAAGCTTTTTGTTTCCTCTTTGTTTGCCTCTCTCTATCGATCGTTCCTCTCTTCTCCTTATTCTCTCTATTTTTCTTCTTCAAAACCCTCTCTCTTTTCCCTAATTAGCATCTAATTAGGTATAAAAGATGAGGAAATAACCCACTAAGTAACTCAAGGTCATCTCCTTTACACCCCCAAGAATTTGAGTTATTAATATTAACCCACGAAGTTCATAATTATAGCAGGAATAGTCCAAACGCCCCTTTAAAACTTACCCAGAAATTCGACCCAGACTGGGATTACGCAACCTGTGACGGCCCGTCGTGCCTGCGACGGTCCGTCCTGCAGGTTCGTCACAACCTTCAGAGACTCAATTTCCTTGATGAGTCTGAGATGGTCCGTCGTGCCTACGACGGTCCGTCCTGCACTTCCGTCACGACGGACAGAGAATTGCTCTCAGTACCCAATTCTCAAGAGTTGAAGTGTTTTGAAACGGAACCTCACAACGGTCCGTCGTGTCTGTGACGGTCCATCCTGCAGGTCTGTCACAGAGTTCAGAGAGTCGATTTCATCACTCAAATATAAGAATTCCAAGTGTTTGGAACGAGACACCCTCGACGGTCTGTCGTGCCCATGACGGTCCGTCGTTGGATACGTCGTCTCAGACAGTTTTTCCAGAAATAAAATTTGCTGCTCAAAACGACTAAGCAGGTCGTTACAGCCAGTCAGGTCGTAATAAAAGCACTATACACAGTCAATCAATAACAACAAAGTACGGGAGGTAAGGAAGCATAGGTTTAAGAGTATAATGTCTAACCTCAAGAGCTGAACAGGTGAGGGTAGCAGGCCCTCATGTCAGCCTCAGCTTCCCACGTAGCACCCTCAACAAGATGATTTCTCCACAATACTTTCACTGTGGCAATCTCCTTGTTCCTCAGCCGCTTGACCTGTCTGTCTAAGATTTCAACCGGTACCTCCTCATAAGACAAGTCTTCATCAACCCCCAAACCTTCAACAGGTAAGATTGATGCTGGATCACCTAGGCACTTCTTCAACATAGATAAATGAAAGACTCGATTGACAGAATCTAACTCTGCGGGCAATGCCAACTCATAGCCCACCTCACCCACACGCTGTAGGATCTCATATGGCCCAACATATCTCAGACTCAGCTTCCCTTTCCTACCAAATCTCATCACCCCTTTCATAGGTGATATTTTTAATTAAACCTGGTCACCAACATCAAACTCTAAGGGTTGCTTTCTGTTATCAGCATATGACTTCTACCGACTGTACGCAGTAGCCAACCTGTCCCTAATCATTCTGACCTTCTCTAAGGCCTCATAAATGATCTCCGGCCCCAAAATGGATGACTCTCCAACCTCGAACCACCCAACTGAAGATCTACACCTCCTACCATACAATGCCTCAAACGGTGCCATCCCAATGCTGGAGTGATAGCTATTATTATATGAGAACTCTATCAAAGGCAGATGGTCATCCCAGTTACCTCTGAAGTCAATCACACACGCCCTCAACATATCCTCCAATGTCTAAATGGTGCACTCTGCCTGCCCATCTGTCTGAGGGTGAAAGGCAGTGCTAAGCTTCACCTGCGTGCCCAAGCTGTTCTGGAAAGATCTCCAGAAATGAGAAGTAAACTGAGCTCCTCTGTCTGAAATAATAGACAAGGGAATCCCATGCCATCTCACAATCTCATCAATGTAGAGCCTCGCATAATCCTCGGCTCTGTAAGTAGACTTTACAGGGATAAAATGGGCAGACTTAGTGAACCTGTCCACAATAACCCATATAGAGTTATGCTTCCTCCTAGTCCTCGGAAGCCCAACCACGAAGTCCATATTAATGGCCTCCCATTTCCAAGTCGGAACCTCAATAATCTGCGTCAGACCACCAGGCTTAAGATGCTCTACCTTAACCTGCTGACAATTAGGACACTTGGCCACATATTCTGCAATGTCCTTCTTCATTCCATCCCACCAATAAATCTGCTTGAGATCATGATACATCTTGGTGGAATCTGGATGTATAGAATATCTGGAACCATGGGCCTCAGCAACAATCCTGGTCCGCAAATCACCCACATCTGGCACACACAGCCTGTCCTGATATCTAAGTATGCCATCACCTCCCAAAGCGAAAGACTCATTCATCTTCAGCAGCACTGAGTCCTTCAACTCCATCAACATGGGATCTAGATGCTGACCCTGCTTGACTTTAACTACCAAGGATGATTCATAACTAGGATGAACTGAAACATCCCCACTAGTGGAGTCAACCAAACGCACACCCAGTCTGGCCAGTCTGTGTACATCTTTGACCAGCTCCTTCTTCTCATCCTCAACGTGAGCTGTACTTCCCATGCTCATCCTGCTCAAAGCATCAGCTACAACATTAGCCTTACCTGGATGATAGTGCACATTCATGTCATAATCTTTCAACAGCTCCAACTATCTCCGCTAACGTAGATTCAACTCCCTCTTTGTGAACACGTACTGGAGACTTTTTTGGTATGTGAACACATCTACATGCACTACATACAGATAATGCCTCCACAGCTTCAGTGCAAATACCACAGCTGCCAACTCCAGGTCATGAGTGGGATAATTCTTCTCATGAACCTTGAGTTGTCTAGATGCATAGGCTATCACCTTGCCAACCTGCATAAGAACACAACCCAAACCAAACCCTAGATGCATCACAATAAACAGTGTAGTTCTCACCACACTTAGGCAAGGTAAGCACCGGGGTTGAAGTGAGTCTGTCCTTGAGCTCTTGGAAACTCTTCTCACAAGTCTCCGTCCATTCGAACTTGGCTTTCTTCTTAGTCAAAGCTGTCAATGGGGCAGCAATGGAAGAAAAGCCCTCCACAAACCTGCAATAGTAACCAGCCAATCCCAAAAAGCTACGGATGTCAGTAGGAGTAAGAGGTTTTGGCCAGCTCTTCACAGCTTCAGTATTCCTGGGATCCACCTCCATGCCCTGATCGGACACAACATGACCCAGGAAGATCACTGATCTCAGCCAGAATTCACATTTGCTGAATTTGACATACAACTGATGCTGTCTAAGTACCTCCAAGGTTAGTCTCAAATGTTGTTCATGCTCTTCCTTGGTCTTAGAGTAGATGAGAATGTCATCAATGAATACTATGACGAAAGAGTCAAGGTATTCACGGAAGACCCTGTTCATGACGTCCATAAATGCAGCAGGTGCATTCGTGAGACCAAATGACATGACTAAAAACTCATAGTGACCATAGCGGGTACGAAAGGCTGTCTTTGGGATATCTCCATCCCTAACCCTAAGCTGATGATACCCTGAACGAAGATCAATCTTAGAGAAGAAACTAGACCCTTGGAGTTGGTCAAACAGATCATCTATTCTGGGGAGTGGATACTTATTCTTTATAGTGATTTTGTTGAGCTGCCGATAATCGATACACATTCTAAGGGTTCCATCCTTCTTCTTTACAAACAACACTGGAGCGCCCCAAGGGGATATGCTCGGTTGAATGAAACCCTTGTCAGTGAGATCTTTTAACTGCAGCTTCAACTCTTTGAGTTCAGATGTAGCCATTCTGTAAGGAGCAATTGAGATTGGTTTAGTATCGGGTTCTAAATCGATACCAAAGTCAATCTCCCGAAGGGGAGGGACTCCAGGTAAATCATCAGGAAACACATCTAAGAACTCATTCACTACAGGTACTGAGTCTACGGAAGGAATGTCATGGTCTAAATCATTAACACTCACAAGATGACACAATAACCCCTTGGACATCATTTTATTGGCCTTAAGGTTAGAAATCAAGGGGTTAGGACGACTCGAATTGTACCCCTCCCAGACTAACTCTTCTTTATTAGGAAAGCGAAATCTCACCACTCTACTACGACAGTCCAAGCAAGCATAACAACTGTGAAGCCAATCCATTCCAAGAATAGAATCAAAATGATGCATGGGTAACTCAACCAGGTTTGCACACATAGTTTTTCCACTCACAACTATTGGGCAATCTTTGTATACTCTATCAGTTCTTACATTCTCTCATAAAGGTGTACTAATCACTATAGGATCATGTAGAACTTCAGGCAATACCTCAAAAGTAAGAGCAAGCAGAGGAGTTACAAAGGAAAGTGTAGACCCTAAATCAAGTAAAGCATAAACAGAAGTTGAGAATATTTGCAGCATATCTGTGACCACATCAGCGGACTTCTCCTTCTCCTCTCTGCCCTTCAGGGCATAGAACCTGTTCCTCCTAGGAGGCTCGGCTGCTGCTGCACTCTGTGGATTAGGCCTAGGCTGAGTATTACCTCCAGCCTGACCTCTGTTATGTGGACAGTCTCTGACCATGTGTCCACTCTTACCACAACCGAAGCAGGCATTAGTGCCCTGTCTGCACTCTCCACTGTGAGCTCGTCCACACTTAGCACAATTCTTCTTAGTACGCTGCATCTCACCTCCATTTCCCTTCTTGGGCTCTGGTCTGCCTCCTTTAGGTGTAGCACTCCTCTGAGGATTAGAATTCCCAGAACTCTGTTGCCCCTTTTTGAACCTTGGTTGCTCACGGACACCAAAGTTATTCCTGTGGCCTCCATGACTGGGTCCTGCCTGGTCTTGAGGCCTGGGCCTCCTAGTATCACGAACACCTCTTTTTCTGCGGCTGTCCTCTACCTGCTGGACATGCACCATCAACCTGGAAAGATCCATATTGTCATGGAGCATAGCAGATCGACACTCCTCCTCCAAGTCTCCATTGATTCCTGTGAGGAACCTGCTCATCTCATCCCTGCTGTTAGAAACCAGGGAAGTAGCATACCTGGGAGATTTCAACAAGGTTCAGTATTATTCTTATTCTTGCTATTAAATACTTAGGGAAAAACAACATACCTTGACAGCTTAACAAACTTCAGGGAATACTCCCTGACTATCATGGAGCCTTGTTTGAGGTTGATGAATTCCTCAACCTTGGCCTCCCTCATCTCCGTGGGAAAGAATCTCTCCAAAAATGCTGTCTTGAACAGCTCCCATGTGACTGGTACTCCACCTAAGACACGACTATCTTGCCACATCTTGCACCAAGTCTGTGCTACATCCTTGAGCTGATAGGAAGCTAGCTCAGCCTTCTCAATGTCAGTGGCCCCCATAGCCACCAGAATCTTATGCACCTCATCTAAAAACTCCTAAGGATCCTCCGATGTCTTAGCCCCTGTGAAAATGGGAGGATTCATCCTCGTGAAATCCCTCAGCCTGTCAGCCATGCTACAAACCAGTGGGTTCTCCCTCTGAACATCCTATTTGTTGACCTGGGCAGTCATAGCCTGTGCCTGCATAGTTATGGCATGTGCCATTTGGGCCAAAGATGCCCACACCTCAGCATCAGTCAACACAGCTAGGTTAACTGGTATGGCCACTCCTTCAGCTGGAGCCTGGGGTAGATCCTGATTATCCCTAGCAGCTGCTCCTCCTCTCCTCTGGCCAAATTCTCTCCTAGTGTTCATTCTCTGAAAAAAAAAAGGATTGATGTTAGACACGCTCATAACACCAAGAATTCAGACATTTAGAAAAGCACGATAAGATCAGAAGAAGGGAAACATTCCTACGCATCATGCAGTTTCTAATCCAGGATAGTGGTGCACTTCACTAAAATGACTTAAAAACTACTCAATGTGGTTGATGTGAACTTATTATTTTTGTAATTTAACCTAGTGCTCTGATACCAACTTTTTCACAACTGGAATCTAGACCCCAGACGAGACCGGCGTCGTTGACCTCTCAGAGGTCGCAGACAAGCCTACTTACGTCATTCTTACTTTACATAGGTTAATTTTAGCGGAAAATTTGAAACTTTTTATTTCTAAACATTACTTACTAAACATTTCTAATACATTCGTAATTCGTTCAACATCAACCATCTAAACATTAAGAGATAATCAAATGAAAGAAATAGTTCAATAACATAATCGTATAATTGCCAAAATGGCATCCATACATAGTCTAAATAAAATAAGAAAGAAATGCTAGTGGAACATACTCCACTAGCTCAACTCCTAAACTATGCTAGAACATAAACAGTAGCATCCTCGGAAGCATAAGGACCTACCAAAAACCGGATGAATGCTGCACGTCCGGATAACTGCAGCGATGATCTTGTAGCTCTACCGTCCACCTGTGCCTGCACCTAAAATAGTAGAGTTTGTATAGGGTTAGTACACACTTGTACTAAGTATGGGTATATGCAAGCACACACCAAGGACATGCATGAGAAAGAATAGCTCTTTCCTAACAACATGATTTTTTGAAGTCAAGTCAGTGGACTTGCCAAATTGAGATTAGGAAAGTTTCCAAATTTGGATTAGGAAAGTAAGTGAGCTTTCCAAATTTGGATTAGGAAAGTGATACCATGACAATAACATCATACTTTTCACATTTGCACACAGCACATTTACACATAGCAAATATCATATAGCATACAGTATATTTTAAATGTAGCACATAACTTCTTTCATATCATTTATTCATATGCCATGAGACCTTGGAATCATGGACTTGACATTAAGACATCCCAGAAATGAGGGCTCAACATATGGGACCTCAACTAGGGAGTCTTCATTAGCAAACACAGAGTCTGCTTCATTCATTCATACGTACTTCATTTTATTTCGTTCATAGTCGAGTGTAACCACCGGTTATACCTAGGATGTAGTTTAAGACTTTCATTAGGTTCGTTGTGCAATGACCAAGAATGACCTAATGTCATTACTTGAATCTAACTCACCTTTTGATTATCCTATCCTAACACCTTTGGTGTCATTCATTTCATTGTGTGCATCATTTGAGGCTGGCCTCATTCATTCATTGGGAACTTTAACTTTAACCGACATAGATCATGTGAGCATCATGAAATCCAGTGTCTCCCCCACACCGAAAAGAGGTGGAATCACCGGCCAAAGTGATCCAATAACATGCTAGCGTATATGGGAATTTAACCCCGCCAGATCCCTATATTGGCAATATAGGTTCGAAGACTAGGAGATATAAGGAGACCCATACCCGGCAAGCCGGACAGTCTCATCTCATGAGAGTTACGTGAACCTCCGCCCTTACCGAAAGAAGGCATCACTGCTCATAGCTAGTCTATCGGTTCTCAGTATAAAGTTCCATTACATTCATCTCATACGTCATGGAAGCTGGCTTCTAGTATGAGGACATCATAGCTCATTAGATGATTTCTCATCTCATCATTCGTATTGAGTGTATTAAGCTAAATACTCTCATTAGAGTGTTCATAGAGACTTGTATCTTCACTATCTTACACCCTCATAGGTGAGTACGTGTTGGTAACATTTACTTAGGCTCATTTGAGATTACTCTCATCATTTACATTAGCCTCATATCATGTTGTCACCACATTCATTATCATTAGCCCCTTTGCTTTTTCATAGTTACTCACCCTTTTATTATGTGAATGTTCATTTCATCATTTCATTGTTCATCTCATCATATGCCAATGCACTTGGCCATTTAGTGTATTTACACTCATACTTAACCCTTCTAGGGTTCATCATTTCATTTCATACATCTTAGGTTCACTTACTTTTGAACGTATGTTAGACTTATGAGTCTATACACACAAGCCATGAGGCTTCATTCATAGTTCGTTAAGTAATTCTTACATTCCTAAGATTATATTGTACAAGACTTATGTATCTTGTATTTATGTCAAGATCTTGAATTATATCTAAGTAGGTGGCATTATTCTTGGATGATTTGTTCGTGTATGACTTATGTATCAAACGGAAGTTTGGGCAAGGGATCCCAAGTCTTGAATCAATTGAATGTTATTTACATTAATAATTGATTTTATTCTAACAGTCATGACATTTTAACTCTAAGTCAAATCACAATATTCACTTTGAAGGCTTACTTTTCTATTTTAAATTTCTCTTGTATTGGCCGATGGGTTGTGGGTTCAAGCCCCCACAACCCCATTTTCGTATTTCGTTTATTTGTTTCGGTTCATGTAAGGCTTTGGGACCCGAGGTCGAGTCCCCTCAGCCGCACTAAATCATCCTTTAATTTCCCCTCCCTTCCATTCGCTTAGGCCGAGGTTGTGGGTTCGAACCCCCACAACCTCTTTATTTTATTCTCCTTTTTTGAAGTTGACTTATTTGAGTTGACTGTGAGGTTGTGGGGTCGAATCCCCACAGCCTCATTTTATTTTTATATTTATCTCCCTCATCCGCATAGAGGTCGTGGGTTCGAATCCCATGCCTCTCAAAATTTTTCTTTATTTTTCATTTTCCTTGGTTTCTAACCGAGAGTGTGTGCGTTCGAACCCCACCTATCTCATTTCTTATATTCTTTTTTCTTCACACTCATTTCCCAACCAAGACAGGTTCGAATCCCCCTCACCACACGAATTTTCTTCTTCTTTATTTATTTTTTATTTTTTATTTTTAAAGGGGTGAGGTCTCGGGTTCGACCCTCAATGACCTCACCTAATCTTCCTTATTTTTTCTTGGCATTCTAAACATCTTAATTTGGCACAGATATATCAACAAAAATGCTGGAAATTCAAAGTAACTTCTTTACTCATTTTTATCTCCATTTATTAGTAAATTCATAGGACAATACATAGTTCGTTTGGTATATTCTTTCATACAATTTTTTTTTACGAATTCTTAACCAAAATGTTTACTCCTCAATTCAGCCACACTTCATGTCACATGAACATCACATTTTACTTCAATTAGTGTACATAAAACAACCAACAAAATATTAACAAAATCCAGCCCCTAGGCCGAGACTCAACATGCCATACACATTTTGTTTTTCTTAATTCGAACACACACATGGTTGCATTTTCATGAATTAACGTACATCCAATACATTAACATGCAGCACAAACATCACAAAATCCTAAGTCTACCAGCATTCATACCAACCTACATTCGTTGGGAGCTAATGACAGGGACATGCAATAGGGGAATCAACCTTAGTTTTTGAGCCGAATATACTGAGTCCTAGGGGTCTCTTGGGAAAGGGACCAAGAGTAAGAAAACCCATACCTTGTTTTCCTGTTAAATGTTCAAAATGCTGCCCAAGAACTCCTCCACAAATCAGTCCACACACCCAAAGTCACACCTTACCCGACTAGTGTAGTACGTTTCGCTTAACGTTACGGATTACTTTCTCTTTTGTGTTTCTATCTTTCAAGTTCTTGATGAACTTTTGCCTTTACTTTATTTTTTCTTTTGCTGATTGATTCCTCACGTTTTCAGCCAAGAAAAAGAGAGTGAAAGAGAGAGAGAAATCGTGTAAAGAGAGTGGGGGAAAAGGGAGATAAAAGTCTAGTAGAAGTAGGACTTTGTGGGTTTGAATTAGTCAACTCAATAATTAATCAAAATTAATAAAAATCTGATTTCTTTTTTCCTAAATCAGCTAATATTAATTATTTATTAAAACTAAGTTAACACATTAAAATAAAAGAAAGTTTAATCTTGCTTCTAGTGGGGTTCGAACCCGGGTGACCCCATTTTGCGAAAATGGGTCACTTCGGGTTGCCCCACCCGAATTTCTTTATTTTTTTAAACTTAATTAATTAAATAATTAATTACTCAGGGTAATTACAATATTACCCTTGGCCTGGAAAAGACCATTTTACCCTTGGACCCTCAAAACTTAAAATTTCTTCTTTTGAGTCTGGTAAACACTCTTTCGATTAAATCTTCATTTTCGTGAGCCTCACATGGTTGGTTCCAACCTTTCCAAGCTCAATTAACTCCCCAAGTTAGTTGGCTTGGTCGTAGTAAGGGTTCTGAAGTCTGGTTCTACGCGTATCAATACGTGTGGACCTTGGTCTAATCGCAAGCATTCTTGAAACACCTAAGTCTTGATCCTATTCATTTTTAGGGTTGTTACAAGTTCATCAACCTTAAACAAGGATCCGTGACAGTCAGGGAGTATTCCCTGAAGTTTGTTAACATATCCAGGTATATTACTTTCCTTAGTATTTAATAGCAAGATTGAGGAGAGTACTGAGGCTTGTTGAATTATCCAGGTATGCTAGTTCCCTAGTTTTGAACAGCAGGGATGAAATGAGTAGGTTCCTCACAGGAATCAATGGAGACCTGGAGGAGGAATGTCGGTCTGCGATGCTCCATGATAATATGGACCTTTCCAGGTGGAGGACAGCCGTAGAAAGAGGGGTATTCGTGATGTTAGGATGCCTAGGCCTCAAGATTAGGCAGGTCCCAGCCACGGAGGCCACAGAAACAACTTTGGCATCCGTGAGCAGCCAACGTTTAAGAAGGGACTCTTCCACCAAAGGGAGTAAAGTTCATCCAGTGGTCTCTATGATAGGGATTCCGAGTCCAGAGATAAGAGAAATAAGGAAGTATATACACATAAGGAAAGGCAACCTTGCAGGAAGTGTGGCAGACAGCATGGAGGAGAGTGTATAATGGGCTGTAACGCTTGTTACAGCTGTGGAAAACCGGGACACATTGTGAAGGATTGTCCTAATAGAAGAAGTCAAGAACAAGGGAAGGACAGAGTTCAGACTAATGGCCCAAATGAAGAGGCTCCAAGGAGGCAACGATTCTTCGCACTCAAGTCTAGGAGTGCAAGGGAGGCACTTCTGATGAAGCCTCGGGTGCGTAGCCTTAATTACCCTTTCATATATTTGACTGTGTATGGTGTTTATGCCCTAGTATGAGGTTAATATGTTTAAAGTCATCATGTTGGTTGCTGATTTATATGACTTTTATGTTGACTTATGTTGTATGCTTTGATGAGACTAGTTTAGGGAAGAATTCCTTAGTCTATTAATGTGAAGCTACTAGTAGGTTTCAAGGATGTGTACCATCATGTTAAGATGTGAATCAGATATTCACCCATGGAAGTATTGAAGTACCTACGTATGTGTACGTTCTATAGATGACATACTTATTGTTAGTAAAGAGTAGTGTCATTCGGGGATGAATGTTCCTAAGGGGGGGGGGATAATGTAAAAACCCTAAAAAAATGAATAAGCTAAATGTTTAAGGTGTCAAGAATGCTTGCGATTAGACCAAGGTTCACACGGATTGATACACGTAGAACCAGACCTCAGAACCCTTACTACGACCAAGCCAACTAACTTGGGGTGTTAGTTGAGCTTGGAAAGGTTGGAACAAATCAAGTAAGGCTCTCGAAAATGAATATTTAATCGAAGGAGTCTTTATCAGACTTAAAAAGAAGAAATTTTAAGTTTTGAGGGTCTAAGGGTAAAATGGTCTTTTACCAGGCTAGGGGTGATATCGTATTTATCCTAAATATGTAATTAATTAATTATTTAATAAAGTAGAGGGGCAATTTGGGGAGAGAGATCCAAAATTGGTCTCTTGGAATGAAGTCTTGCTCCACCCTAGTTCGAACCTAGGTGGGAGCAAGGATTTAATATGATTTTTTTAATTATTGGTGAATTAATTTAATAAATTTATAATTAATGGCTGATGTAAAAAGGAAAATCATATTTTATTATTATTTATTATTTACTTACTTATTAATTAATGTTTTTTTTAAATTGACTAAGTCTTGCCAACTATCCTAGTTTTAAGATGCACTATCTCACACTATCTCTCTCCCTCAAGACTAACTCTCTCTCTCTCACATCCAAATTGTTTTCTTGGCTGCAAATCAGAAGATAAAACATTAGAAAGCAATCAAAAGTTCTCTACACTCAAAGAACTTACAAAAAAAAATATACAAGCAAGCAAGCTAACTAAAGAAAAGAAAACTTTGCATCATCTTCTCGACGGGTCTGTCTTGAAGGTTTAGGGGAGGATTTGGGCAGCACTTAGAAGGTGTGGAAAGCTACAACAAGGTATGGGTTTTCTCTCTTGGAATCCTTTCTCCAAGAGGAATTTCTTTCTACAAAAGTCGACATATGAAACTAGGGCTGTCCCCTTGAATGTTGAACTCCTTGTCCCTAGTCTCCTTCCGATTTCAATCTAAATTAGTTTAGAAATTATGTTGTTGGTATGGTTGCTGGTAGCTAAGTGTGAAATATGATGTTCCTTGTGATTTTATGTTTGGAAATAGCAAGCATGTTCAATGATGTCAACCGAAAATAATGTGGTGCAATGTGTAAAATGTTTGTTGTAGTTCTCCGTTTTGAAGTCTTAAAATGGCTTGTTTGATGATTGGAATTATTGTGCATAGGGTGTGTAAATTGTGATGTTAAATGAAGTGTAAGGTGGCTGATCATAAGTGGAAAAATCTAAGCTAAAACAACAATGAATCTACACCTAAGAATGTGTTAAACGAATCGTGAAAGTACCTCAAAACGAACGTATGAATGTTGTTAAATAAAGGCTAGAAAGTTTAATAAAATTTCCAGCAATTGGTGATGGAATTTTCGGCCAGAATACTTAAGGTTGAGATGTTTAAAAATATATTTAAAATATGTGAGGTCAGTGGGGATTGAACCCAAGAACTCACTACATGAAAGCTGAGAAAAAGAAATGAGAGGTGTGGGATTCGAAACCACAACCTCTCGGCCAAACAAGAGAGTAAGAGGGGAATTTTAAATTAATAAAAATAATGGGAGGAGTGGGATTCGAACCCACCACCTTTTGGATGAAGGAGGAGACAAAGAGAGAAATTAAAAAAGAAAATAAAGTGAGGCTGTGGGGGCTCGATCCCACAACCTCACTGCCAACGCTTAAGTAGTTAACTTTTAAATGAAAATGAAAATAAGGATGTTGTGGGGGTTCGAACCCACAACCTCTAAGTCCCAAGCGAAATAAAGAAAAAAATAAATAAAGAGAGGCTGTGGGGGTTTGATCCCACAACCTCCTGGTTAAGCCGAAATGGACAAGGAAAATAAATGGGAAAATAAGAGGGGGCTGTGGGGGTTCGAACCCACAACCCCTCGGCCAAAGGAGAGAAGTTCTAGAGAAAAGGAACTAAAAAGAAATGTTGATGTTGGGGTTCGACCTAGGGTCCCAATATCATGAAGACTAAAAATAAAGTCAAGGAAAAATGTAAGTATTGTCCAAGGGATTCGAACTTGGGTTCCCTTGCCCAAATTTCCGTATTGATACATAAGTCATACGTGAATTAAATGTTCAAGAATAATGCCACCTACTTAGATCGAAATAGAGATCTTGGCATATATACAAGATACATAAATCTTGTACTACATAATCTTAGGAAGATATGAGTCACTTAACGAACTATGAATGAAGCCTCATGGCTTGTATGTATAGACCCATAAGTCTAGCATACGCTTAAAAATAAGTGAACCTAAGATGTATGTAAAGAAACGAAGAAACCCTAGAAGGGTTAAGTAAGAGTGTGAAATACGCAAATGGCCAAGTACATGGCATATGATGAAATGAACTTTCACGTAAAATGGAGTGATTAATTATGAAGAGCAATTGTGCTAATGTTAATGAATGTGGTGACTACATGATATGAGGCTAATATAAAAGATGAGAACAACCTCAAATGACCCTAAGTAATTGTTACCAAAACGTACTCACCTATGAGAGTGTAAAGTTAATGAAGAGACCAGTCTCTATGAACACTCTAATGAAAGTATTGAGATTAACACACTTAATACTAATGATGAGATGAGAAATCATCTATTGAGCTATGATGTCCTTATACTAGAAGCCAGCTTCCATGACGTATGAGTTGAATGTAATGGAACTTTATACTGAGCACCGATAGACTAGCTTTGAGCGGTGATGCCTTCTTTCGGGAAGGGCAGAGGTTCACGTAACTCTCATGAGATGAGACTGTCCGGCTTGACGGGTATGGGTCTCCTTATATCTCCTGGTCTTCGAACCTATACTGCCAATATAGGGATATGGCGGGGTTAAATTCCCATGTACGCTAGCATGTTTTGGGTCACCTTGGCCGGTGATTCCACCTCTTTTCTGTGTGGGGGAGACACTGGATTTCATGATGCTCACATGATCTATGTCGGTTAAAGTTAAAGTTCCCAATGAATGAATGAGGCCAGCCTCAGATGATGCACATAATGAAATAAATGATACCAAAGGTGTTAGAATAGGATAATCAAAAGGTGAGTTAGATTCAAGTAATTACATTAGGTCATTCTTGGTCATTGCACAACGAACCTAATGAAAGTCTTAAACTACATCCTAGGTATAGCTGGTGTTTACACTGGCCTATGAACGAAATGAAATGGAGTACGTATGAATGAATGAAGCAGACTCTGTGTTTGCTAATGAAGACTCTATAGTTGAGGTCCCATCTGTTGAGCCCTCATTTCTGGGATGTCTTAATGTTAAGTCCATGATTCCGAGGTCTCATGGCATATGAACGAATGATATTAAAGGAGTTATGTGCTACATACAAGGTGTGCTGTAAGCTATATGATATGTGCTACGTGTAAAGGTTATGTGTTGTTTGCAAATGTGAAAAGTATGATGATGTATGTTATTCTCATGGCATAAGCTTCCTATTCCAAATCTGGAAAGCTCACTGACTTTCCTAATCCAAATTTGGAAAGCTCATTGACTTTCCTAATCCAAATTTGGGAACCTCCTAATCTCAATTTGGCAAGTCCACTGACTTGACTTCCAAAAATCATGTCGTTAGGAAAGAGCTATTCTTTCTCATGCATGTCCTTGGTGTGTTCTTGCATATACCCATACTTACTACAAGTGTGTACTAACCCTATACATCTATACTATTTTAGGTGCAGGCACAGGTGGGCGATAGAGCTACAGGATCATTGTTGCAGCTATCCGGACGTCAGCATTCATCCGGAGTTTGGTAGGTCCTCATGCTTTCGAGGATGCTACTGTTTTACATTCCATCTTAGTTTTAGAGTTGAGCTAGTGGAGCATGTTCCACTAGCATTTCTTTCCTGTTTTGATTCAGACTTTGTATTGGACCATTTTTGCAATTATACAATTAACATTTATTGAACTATTCCTTTCATTTGATTATCTCTTAATGTTAGATGGTTGATGGTGAACAAATTACGAATGTATTAGAAATGTTTAGTAAGTAATGTTTAGAAACAAAAAGTTTCAAATTTTCTGCTAAAATTAACCTATGTAAAGTAAGAATGACGTAAGTAGGCTTGTCTGCTACCTCTGAGAGGTCAACGACGCCAGTCTCATCTGGGGTCTAGATTCCAGTCGTGACACCTACATTGTGTGAAATGAGTATAATATGTCTTGAAATGGTTTTAAATGATGTTTAATGTTATTGTATGAAGTTTCGTGAAGTTTGGAGGTCAAACGCCCAAGAACGTCAAAGGCGTTCGAAAGATAGCCCCTAAGACGTTCATCGTATGTCATGTTGGAGTCAAGGTTGTTTGGACGTCTTGTAGGTGTTTGTTTTGGATGAAACTTATGTGGAAGCTCTATAACATGTTAAGGTTTGTAATCGCGTTAGAAACGTCCGGGTACGACTTCTAAAGGGCCCAACAAGAGGCCAGAAAAGAAGAACCCCAAGGCTGCCTAGACACTGCCTGGGCAGTCTCCCTTGACAGACCCAACGACGGATCGTTGGTGCCGCAACGGCCCATCGAGCAGGTCTCGTCGAAGGGGGCCTGCCTTGGCCAGGACTTAAGCCAAGAATTTGGCTAAGTCATGGGCGACGGAGGGCATGACGCCCCGTCATGCCCATGACGCCTCGTCAAAGCCCTCGTCGCGGGTGCCTGCGAGTTGGCTGCCTGCGTGCTGCCACTTAAAGGGGTGAATGGTAATTTCACCCCACGTCCTAACCTGACTATAATAGGTTTATTTAAGTAATTTTAGGTGTATATAAGTCTTTAAAAACGTGATCAACCCATTTCCCAAATCCTCTAACATGTTTTAAGCCTTTCTCTCTAAAAATGTTCTCTCTAAAACCACCATTGTTGGTGAAACTCAAGAGCTGCTTGGAGATAGATTTTCTATGGATGAATCATCAAGTTTAATAGGTTTTCAACTAATAAAAGGTATGGTGATCTTCATCTCTAGTTATCTTTTCATCTAGAGAGCCATTCTCAATGTTTTCAAAAGAAATCTTATGATCAAGTTTCCAATCTAGCCATGGGTTCCTTCTTAAAAGCTTTTTAATGACTGAATCATGATTAATTGAAGTTAATTAAATGGTTTTAATATGTTTTCACGCCAATTGCATGATGAACCCATGTTCCTTTCAAAATTGGTTTAGCCTTTGCATGGGCTTTGTGATTATGGCTTGTTCTAGATGAATTAGTGATTCTCTTACGTTGAATTGCTTGTGTTTATTGTTATTTACATTAATTGATGTTGAATTGATTATGATCAGTCCATTATGATAAATATATGAAGTTTTGAGCATGAATAGCCTATGTTTCTACATGTTGTCTTGAAGTCGATTGTGAGATCGGTTGGGTAGACTCTTGATTATGTATGAACTGCTTTAGCTACTGTTTTAGGGTGATGTAATGGATGAATTTTATAGGTATAAATCCTTAATGTTCAAATTAAGAAGGGCTTGCATTAATTGGTATAGATTCCTTTAGGCTATGAAGTCAAGAAGCTAAGTGTGTGATGGATCTTGAATTGTGATTAGATAATGCATGATTTAGTCTTGATTTCTTATCTAATTATCTACTGCCTAATGAGTATATTATTGATGAAATATTAATGATGATCAAATCCTTAGATAGTTTATAGAATTGGTAAAGTCTTCTATACTCTAGCAAATCGATAAGCCTAAATGCCTATGTTGTAACCCCAATCTTGAAGGTATGTTATCATGATTTCAATATGGTTAAATGTAGGTTTAGCTACTGCCTTAGACTTATATATGTATGAACTATGATCTAAAATCAATGTAAGGGAAGTTAGCTAATGATCTATGTTATCCTACTTTCCTAGTATGTTGATATGTTCTATTATATTATGGTATAATCTTGCACCGACTTGTACATGGTTTCTTATATGTTTAAAGTACATATAGATACTGCCATATATGTGTTTTATTGATAAATAAGGTGTATTGATCAATGATGATCAAAGGGTGAGAAATTGGTAAGAATGCTTATTCTCTTTACTCTTCTACTTCTCTATTCCTTATAGTAATATTGATGAAGCCTTGTATGGCATTGCGTGGTATGGTCCACTTATGGTGGCGGTGTTTACTTTATTGTCATTATATATGTGTTGACCATGACCTTGAAGGCAAATTTATGAACTTATGAACATGTGCTTAAGATGATACTATGAGAAGCTTATGCCTACTTTCCTATTCTAGTTGTGAATTAGGTTATGTAGTTATTGTATGAGCATATGCATAACCATGTTAGGGTAAAGTATAGGTGCTAACATTGATGTGTTAAGATGGTAAATAACCCTTTCCTATGTATCTCTTATATGAAGGTGTAAATAGCTAAAGTTAGGAGTCTTGATTATAATGTATATATAGTCTTGTCTTCTATGCTATTATGTGTTGTGTGCTATGTGCTTGGAAGTGTAATGTGGTCCAATAGGGTGGCTGACTTGAGGAGTTAGTGATAGCCATTATGTGATCATACTGGTCAATGTACACACACTCTCACTTACATACATATTACAAGTAGTATAAGTCATTGTGTCTAAATGAAAGGAAGTTCTCATATTCACTAGTGTCTACTACTATGCATATTAAGGTGATGTTTATGAATGTATGATTTGTATTCCCTTACTAGGATGACTTGATAGGTGTACTAGTATGGGCAAGGGTATGGGACCTTGTCTATGCATTGCACATGTGTATCTTGATAGGATAGTTCCTAGGTTTGGTTCTTATGCATATGAAGGATGATTATATGAATATGTTATGAATATGATATGATGAAGTATGAATGTGTATAGTGTCTTAGTAGGTTTATATGAAAGTATTACTCATATAGTTATGCCTATAGACTTATGCATTGATATATGAACATGTGTGACCTTATGTGTTATGTGAAAGGTTTGCTCACATCTAAGTATACACTCACACACATGGATGATCTAGTAATTTAGAGGGGCCTTGATAGGGGTGCCCAAGAATGCTATAAGACTAGATAGATGCTTGAATATGCTATAAGCATATGAATGCTGAATATCCTAAGCTTATGTTTTATAAACAAACGTAATAAAGGCTTTTCAAATAAAGGGAACCTAACTTAGCACCGAGCGAACTTGACAATGGGAGGTGATGACTTGTCCATAAAAAGGAAAGATTCATCCTGGAAGTTTCCCATGTGATGTTAACTCCCTTGTTGATGGGATATGTCACTTTAAGGGATTCCCATGAAGAGCAGCCCACTTTACCATATGGTATGAATAGGGATATCTACCTCTTAGTTCTTGAACTATGTTGCCACCATAGGATACTAGCTAGAGGATTCTACCTCGATAGCTATGTTTATATTGGTTCTACTTTGGCCGGTAGACCACCTTCCATGATGTAAGGTTTGATGACACCGGATTCCATGTTTAGCATCACATGGTCTATGTCGGTTGAGGTTATGGTTTCCCTAAAGGTAAAATGGACAATGGAAGAAATTGAATAGGATCCTAACTAGGAGGACTTAAGGTAAGTTACTTAGGATAGGTGGAAGTAATGAACCCATCTAGACATTGCACAAGTGACTCCTTTGGAAGTCTTACGAAGGTACCTTAATACATAGGATTATGTATGTGTTCTTTATGTATGATATTATAGTCTTGGTTTGACTATGTCTATATGGTATTATACTTCTATGATGGCATGTGTTGTCTTGTGTAGATGTTATGTATGGTTTTCTCTTGTGTTCCTAAGGTGATGCATTGCACCAAGTATCCCTAAAGGATTGCTTGGAAGGCTAGTGAACTAAAAGGGAGAGTTCACTGTAAAAGAAATGGGGTTCAATGTAAAGTGACTTCAAGATGTACTTAAATTCTATAAGTTCTTTTCTATGATGTTTGGCCTTTCATTGTGTTTCTATGAAGTATGTGGATGATATAAATGCTATTGATAAAGGTTTTATGACGATATACTTTAAATGGCATGAAGTATGATTTCAAAGGAAATGTCCTTTTTAAATGCATGTTTTTGCATGGTTGCCATACTTAGTACATTCTTGTGCTAATCCCATTCTTCTCTACTTTTTACACAAAGTGTAAGTATTGGAATGCTTAAAGGAGATCTATGATTGAGGAGCTTGATAGGCGATTTCCCAAGCTCAATGAAAGGAATCCTTAAGTTCAAGGATGTCCTAATGTGTACTTATTGTAAAGTCTATTTAGTAATGTATAGCTTTGTATTATGTCTTAAGGGCTTTGTCCTTAATGTACTCTAAGGTTATTGAGTCTAAGATGGCAAAGAGACTTAGAGTCTAAATATGTATTATGACTTATGTTTTATATATATATGATGTGATGTTTCTAGCATATGATGTGCTATGAAAAGTTTTAAATTTTCCGCTAAATTTACTATGTCAATGCAATGAATGATATGAGAGGCTTGTCTTAGACCTCCGAGAGGTCGACGACGCCAGTTACAATCCAAGATTGTACCCTATCTTCTAGGGTATGCTTTTGGGTTGTGACAGGGAATTAGCTAAATATACATTTAATCATGAAATAAACCATGTAAAAGTAGAGAGATTTAAGACAACACATTACATATATACTAGAAAGTAGAGAGATTTAGATCATCAACTAATTTCCCTAGAGTTGTTCATAAATCATATTGTATCAATAATATATATTTAGGGCAATAGATAAAGAGATAGAACATCATAGCTAAGTCATGCTTCATCCACCATAGAATATAGATCACAACTTATACATTACTCTATCAAGTGTATAGGCTAGAAGAACCTAAATCAATATTTACCAATTCAATTGTTATATATTCATATTCGATCAAATATACTTAATTATCATCACATTACACATATAGGCAGTAGCTAAGACAATTCACCATAATCGAATCACATAAAAACCTTCCTAACGTCAAGATCACAAGTTACTACTTGGTAGACTAGAAGAACCTAGATCAATTCATACCAAGCCTTCTTTACTTTGGTCATACAATAGTTATAACCACAATTCAACCATGATATTAATCTAAGGCAGTACCTACAAGCATCTTATTATAATCGAATTCCACTTTTATACATTTAAAGGTCAATGTTACAGTGATCACATAGAGGAATAGGCTAGTTATGATTAAATCTTCATACTTTGATCCAATTGGATCATTCATGAACAATTCACCATCTATATCCTTAAATAACAGTAGATATGAGAAATTCAACGTAATAGAATCATAATTCAACGATCAAAATGCCCATGCAAGGGATAAATCTTGTTTGGGAAAGGACATAGGTTCATCATTCAATTGAATTAAAAATCACGTCAAACCAGTATATAATCATCAATACATTAATATTATTCTTTTTAAATCAATTTATGAAAGAACTCATGGATAGATTAAAGTAGAAGAGATTTGATCATAAAACTTCTTTGAAAACATTGAAGAGGACTCTCTAGATGAAAGATTACCTAGAGATGAAGGATCACCATACCTTTGTTAGATGAAGAACCCACTAAAAATTGGTGAAGAAACCATGGGAATCGAATCTAGAAGCTGACGTTTAACTTTACCTTCAATAGAGGTTTCTAGAGAGGATATTTTGGGAGAGGGAGGTTTGATTTTTGAATGGACGATTTGGTATGGGCTATTGACATTTTAGATCATCTATATATTCTTATAGGTAAATTAACTTCCTAGGTTCAGTTTATCACTTGTGGTGAATTTCCCATTCACACCATAAATAGGCAGCGTGCATGGTAGTAACTGAAGGCCTGCATCTACGGACCCAACGACGGGGCATTAGTCAATCGACGAAACGTCATGTGCCTTCCGTCGTTTGGGTCTGAGGCTGTCATATGGATAAGACTTCTCCAAGTTAAGTGCCCATCGATGCCTCCCCATCGAGGGGGCGTCATTCCACAGACGGGGAATCATTTGGCTCGTCGATTGACACTGCCAAGGCAGTGTCTCTACAGCCTTTGGGTCCTTCTTGCGGGCCCTTCTGCGGGGCCCTTGTAAAGTCGTACCTGGAGTTTTCCAATGTGAATATACACGTTAAGGTGTTGAAGACCTTCAATGCAAGTTTCACCCAAAATGAACACATAAAACTCATCAAACATGCAAGGCACACTCAAGACACACATGAACGTCTCAAGAGCTAACTTTCGAACGTCGTAGACGTTTTTGGACGTTTGACCTCAAAACTTCATGAAACTCAATACACTATTTATAAACATATTATTACTCATTTAAAGACCTCATAATCTCATGACACACCCAAAAGCACATAAAAACACATAAGGCTCCTTAGGTGATTAGTCGTCTAACGTCGTGGCCGTCCCTTGACATTTGAATTCAAAATGACTTAAGATCATCCAAGACTACTTTCAAACACTTAATTAACATTTTAACCAGACAATAGGAACAAGTGAGGATCTAGACACCCTAACTCATTTTTGGGGGGTCTTAGAGGTCGTGTCCCTAAAGTTGTCTAATAATGTTTTATCCAGGATGGGAAAAAGAGACTAGAGTCTTTAACTGTGTATTATGATATTCCATGTATATGAAAGTGATGTCCTAGCATATGACGTGCTAAGAAAGTTTTAAATTTTCCACTAAATTTACCTATGACAATGCGATGAATAATAATTATGGGCTTGTATAATGTAAAAACCCCAAAATGAATTAGGGTATCTAGAGTCTAACATGAATGTCATAAGGTTCTAAGGTCCTAAAATGGTTTATAATGTGGTATTGAGGCAGTGTCTAAAGTTTGAGGTGAATTGGAAGTCAAACGTTAGGGGATGACCAAGACGTTCGACGACTAATCACCAATGGGATCTTATGTGTTTAGATGTGATTATATGTATAT
Source organism: Solanum sitiens (assembly GCA_016801875.1). Lineage (NCBI taxonomy): Eukaryota > Viridiplantae > Streptophyta > Magnoliopsida > Solanales > Solanaceae > Solanum > Solanum sitiens. Next base: position 299,637 of record JABWTJ010000351.1, on the reverse strand, counting down.
CATAGGCATATGAAGTCTTAAAATGAGTAATAATAATTTTTATAAGAAGTGTATGGAGTTTCATGAAGTTTTGAGGTCAAACGTCCAAGAACGTCTAAGACGTTCGAAAGTTAGCCCTTGAGACGTTCATGTGTGTCTTGAGTGCGCCTTGCATGTTTGGATGTATTTTCTGTGTTAATTTTGGGTGAAAATTGCATGTAAGTTCTTCAAAATGTTAAGGTGTATGTTTACGTTGAAAACTTCCGTGTACGACTTCCCAAGGGTTCCGCAAGAGGCCCTCAAAGAAGGACCCAAAGGATGTTGAGACACTTCCTTGGCAGTGTCAATCGACAGAACCAAACGATGCCCCATTTGTGGACTGACGCCCCATCTATAGGGAGGAGACGATCAAAACTTATCTTGGGTAAGGCTTAGCCAAAGAACATCCCAATACCTAAACGACAGAAGCCACAGACGGTCCGTCGATGGGCCAAAGGGGCGTCGATGGTGGACGTTGGTGCTGGCTGCAGCTGCTGCCTAGCGACTGCTTCACTTAAGGGGTGAATGGTAAATTTAACCTACGTCCTAACCTGACCCTAATTGGTTTATTTGATTATTTTTAGGTGTATTTAAGTGATAAAAAACGTGAACAACTCATTCCCAATCCATTCTACACAATTAGATTTTCCCTCCAAAACCAATTCTCTCTAGCAACCTCCATTGAAGGTGAAGCTCAAGAACAGCATGGATCTTGGATTACCATGGATTCTTCATCATTTTTTAGAGTCTTTCTTCTGAATAAAGGTATGGTGATCCTCCATCTCTAGTTAATCTTCCATATAGAGAGTTCATTTCATGGTTTTCAAAAGAGATTTCATGATCAAACTTACTTCTTCAATCTAGCCATGGTTTCTTTATCATGATGAACTGATGATAATGTATTGGTTTTAACGTGAATTTCAATCCAATTGCATTGTGAACCCATGTCCCTTCCCAAACTCGATTTAGCCTATGCATGGGCATTGTGATGTGGCTTGTTATTGGTGGATTTTTTATTCTATTACGTTCAATTGCTTATGTCTACTTCTTATTATGTATATTGATGGTGAACTTTTATGAATGATCAATGTGGATCAATATATGAAGATTTAAAAGGTCTAGCCTACGTCTCTATGTGTTCACTGTAACATTGACCTTATAATGTATGAATGTGGAATTCGATTATGTTAAGATGATTGTAGCTACTGTCTTAGGTTAATATCATGGTTGAATTGTGGGTATGAATCTTGTATGATCAAAGTAAAGAAGTATTGGTATGAATTGATATAGGTTCTTAAGGTCTATTGATTGATGATGTTATGAATGTGATATGATCTCGATTTTAGGTTAGATGAAGCATGATTCCTTTTGAGTAAGGATATCTTTTGCTACTGCCTAACATGTACATTATTGATAAAATATGATTGATGATCAAGGCTTTGGGGAATTAGTAGAATTGCCTATTTCCTCTACTCTCTATTAAATAGATAGTTTAGTGGCTATGTTGGTGTCTTGATCTTGTAGGGATTTAGGTATGATTTCGTTATAATAAGTGTATATTTAGATACTGCCCTATAATGTATTGTTGATGAAAAGGGTGTATTGATCAGTGATGATCAAAGGATGATAAATTGGTAAAGATGGATTTTTCCCTCTACTTTTCTATAGTATTGTTAGTTGATGAAGCCTTGTAAGGCATTGAGTGTATTGGTCCACTTATAGTGGCAGTGTTTACTTTATCTTAAATATATATGTGATGTTAACATGGCCTTGAAGGCAATCATACTATGAATGTGTGTTGATAATGATCACCCTATGTGAAGTCTATGCCTAGTTTACTATTCTAGCTATGATCTAGGTTGTGTTGCTAATGTCATGAGCATGTAAATGGTTATATTACTTTTATGTGTACGTGCTGCCTATGATGAGGACCTAAAATGTTATATGTGATGTAAAGCTAAGATAGGTTCATAACGACTAGAGCTTACTATAAGATGTTGTAAGTCTTTAATAAACGAGTGTTGTGCTATGATCTATGCTATGATGTTGTGTGATGTATCATTCACTAGGATGACTTGATAGGTGTACTAGTATGGGAAAGGGTATGAAATCCTAGTCTATGCAATGCACATGGGTGCCTTGATAGGACAGTTCCTAGGTTGGTCTTCTAAGTACATGATTAGGATTGTATGAACATGTTATGAATATGATTTATATGCTATGATGTTAAGCATATGATATGATAAAATATGAATGTGCATAGTTTCTTAATGTGTTGATATGAAAGAACTGCTCATATAGTTACACCCGTAGACTTATGCATTGATATATGAACATGTGTGACATTTATGTGTTATGTGAAAGGTTTTCTCACATACAAGTATACAGAGCCACATGTATAAAGATCTAGTCAATAGAGGGGCCTTGAAAGGTGTTCTCAAGTGTACGCTAAAACTATATAGGTGCTTGAACATGATATAAGCATATGAGGAGTCAATATCCTAAGCCTATGTTTTATGAAATAAAGTAATAAAGGATTTTCAATGAATGTAGCTTAGCACTGAGTGAACTTGACAATAAGAGGTGTTGGCTTCCCTTGGAGGAAGATTCAGCATTTGGTTCTCATAATATGTTGACTTCCCTTGGAGGAATATTCACCTATGGTTCCACATGAGGTGTTGTCTTTCCTTGAGGAAGATTGTAACATTTTGAAATACAGAGGACATGAGATAAGACTTAAATGGTCTCCTTAGGATCTAAACCAGAGTTCCTAGCCAATTAGGCATATTTGGAGTCTTTGAAGTGGTGTTGGAACCGAAACTCTTAAACATCCGTCAAATTGGTTCATAAGAGGGCTAGAGTGTCCTTTTGATTTAACCAAGTTAAAGAGTCAGAATTTGGTAAACACTTGTAACCATAGGTGTAGAATATTGTGTGGGATGGTACCATGCTGGAAAAGTCAGGGTACGACTCCCCACAGACCAGACAAGGACCCTCGAGGAGGACCCCTGAAGCAGCAGGGCATAACGGACCCCATGGCGGGGCATCACAGGCGCGACGGGGCGTCGATGCCTCCGTCATGCCAGCCTTAGCGCTTGGGAAGAAAGCCTCCGCCTGCACAAGTCTCGGACAAGCGTGACGGATGTGCAGGACGGAGGGAAGCCAGTCCGTCACGGCCACGACGGTCCGTCGTCGTGGAACCGTCGTGCGCTTGGGGATAAAGCCTCCGCCTGCACAAGTCTCTGACCAACGTGACGGATGTGCAGGACGGAGGGATGTCATTCCGTCACGCCCACGACGGACCGTCGTCGGGGATCCGTCGTGGAAGGTCTGTGGCAGTTTCGGAAAAGTTAGTTTTAGTTATTTAATTAATTAAGTGTCTTAGGGGTAATTAGGGGATTAAGAGAGACTAATTAAGTGACTTAAGACCCTACTATAAATACCCCAACCCTCATTAGCCTAATCATTCTCTCAAAAACAAAACTCTCTTCCTTCTCTCTACTTTCTCTCTCTATTGGAAGACTCCATTGGAGATCAACTTGGGGAGATCATTGGGGGGCTGGTTTAGCACGAAATTCACCATCAAAACATCATCAAACCTTAAGGTATGGGATCTAATTCACCTTTGAGATTCTTTCCTCAAAGGGTTCCTTCAAAGCTTTTTCCAAAAAGTTGAGTTTCTTATGGGTTTCATCCAAATCCGAATTTTATCATGTGAATTGAGTTAATTAGGTATTCCTTGGGTTAGAATGAATAGATTATCATGAATTGTAACTTGATTATGGTTAATTGATGTAGTTTGATCTAGATTGTGGGTGATGACCCCTAATCCTTAACCCTAAATGTAGAATTGATATGGATTAGGTTTAGTTTGATAAAATTGATCTCCTAATTAGTTAAATGGTCTTTAATGATTGATATTGCATTGATTATGGATCTATTATGATGAATTGAAGTTCTTCACACCTATGTTCTTGAATATTGAATCTAAATTAAGAAGTTACACTTGAGATCATGTTACTAAGCTTTGATGTAGTATTGCTTCATAGTATAGTGCTTCTTTTTTATTAGTTCTCGTGAATTGTTATTGCAATTCATTGATGTGATGATCTAAGATTGGTTGATCTATGGGTTGATGGTAAGGCCCTTTATGGATGGATTATGGAGGAGTATGGGTAAGTCTTGATGATCCTAGCCTTTACTTCAAATTATGGTTAATTGTCATCAAGTGATAATGTTATGTTGAAGTATGCTTTGATTGATGTGATAAGTTGATATGATACATGAATTGATATGATTAGGTTGGTTGTAAGGTTGCTAGGTGTAATGTAATATAGGGAAGTTGTACGATGTGCCCTATTATGATGAGATGTACAAGGGTTGACTTCACCTATATGAATTGTTAATGAAAGGACTAATTCTCATACAATTCTTATTGAGCTATAATGATGATTATACGAGGGATTGACCCTCCTATCTAATTAAATTGAGAAAATTAATAAAGACTAAAGATTTCTCTAAATGGGGACTTAGCTTAGCACCGAGCGAACTTGACAATGGGAGGTGATGACTTCTCCCTAGAAAGGAAAGATTCATCCTAGAAGTTTCCCATTTGATGATAACTTCCATGTTTGATGGATATGTCACTTTAAGGGATTCCCATGAGGAGCGGCCCATATTACCAAATGGTATAAATAGGGATATCTACCTCTTAGTTCTTGAACTATGTTGCCACCATAGGATACTAGCTAGTGGATCCACCTAGATAGCTATGTTTACATTAGGTTCTACCTTGGCCGGTAGACCACCTTCCATCGGTGTAAGGTTTCATAACACCGGATTCCACATTCGATTATGTGGTCTATGTCGGTTAAGGCAAATGTTCCCTAAACTAAAATAAATGAATAAGGTATAGGCTAATCAAAGTAACTTGAGAGGTTGGCTATAGCTTAGGTAGGGGTAGGGGACTCTACCTACGCCTTGCACTAGTTTGCCTTGATAGGAACTTTGAGAGGTCAATATTATATATGTAAAGAGATGGTATAATGTAAATGGTTTGTATGTTGAATAACATGCTTATGAATATAATGTTGTTGTCTTTGCTTGAAGAAGGACGTATTATCATATGAAGAGTATGTTGGTAAGCAAATTGCTAATTGTAGTTTTAGTAAGTTACTATATTAAGTAGGAGATATGGTAATTTTACTTGATCATTGCACTTGTGACTTATTGAAGGTTATCATTAGTATACTTTGCTTTGCTATGGTTTAATTGCATATGTAGTCTATTATGTTTTCATAAATGTCCCTTTTTAAATATATTTGATTGGTAATTGTATATGAGATTCCATACTTAGTACATGTGGAGTACTAATCCCTTTTCTTTCCCTTTTCCCAAACATTTTAGGTTTGGGTCGTTGAGCTTGATCCAAATTGCTAGGAAGGAGGACTTGGGTAATTTGCCATCCAAGTGGTAGGTCCTCACTCTCTCGAGGACGTGGCCGATATCTCTCTTTTATGATGTGTAGTTACTATGATTCTATGTTGACTCTGTTATTCTCTTGAGACGATGTAGTAGACAGCCTATATGCGGCTTCTTTCATTTGATGTAGGGCTATGCCCAAGACTTATTGTAATCGATAGATGGTTTATGAGATGAGACGGTTTTATGACTATTATTTTCTAAATATATAAGTGTATGAAATAAAAGTAGAAGGCTAAGTAATCTTCGTATATGAACGAGTCTATGTATACTTGATATATATAGTGATGTGTATGTAGAGGTCTATGTAAACCTCCGAGTAGTTTTAGATAAAAAGTTTTTAATTCTTTCTTATTTTTTAGTCGATGAATGCTATGACGAAGCTAAGAGGCTTGTCTTAGTCCTCCGAGAGGACGACGACGACGGTTACGTCTGGGGGGATAATGTAACATTTTGAAATACCGAGGACATGAGATAAGACTTAAATGGTCTCCTTAGGATCTAAACCAGAGTTCCTAGCCAATTAGGCATATTTGGAGTCTTTGAAGTGGTGTTGGAACCAAAACTCTTAAACGTCCGTCAAATTGGTTCATAAGAGGGCTAGAGTGTCCTTTTGATTTAACCAAGTTAAAGAGTCGGAATTTGGTAAACAGTTGTAACCATAGGTGTAGAATATTGTGTGGGACGGTACCATGCTGGAAAGGTCAGGGTACGACTCCCCACGGACCAGACAAGGACCCTCGAGGAGGACCCCTGAAGCAGCAGGGCATGACGGACCCCATGGCGGGGCGTCAGAGGCGCGACGGGGCGTCGATGCCTCCGTCATGCCAGCCTTAGCGCTTGGGAAGAAAGCCTCCGCCTACACAAGTCTCTGACAAGCGTGACGGATATGCAGGACGGAGGGAAGCCAGTCCGTCACGGCCACGACGGTCCGTTGTCGTGGAACCGTCGTGCGCTTGGGGATAAAGCCTCCGCCTGCACAAGTCTCTGACCAACGTGATGGATGTGCAGGACGGAGGGATGTCATTCCGTCACGCCCACGACGGACCGTCGTCGGGGATCCATCGTGGAAGGTCTATGGCAGTTTTGGAAAAGTTAGTTTTAGTTATTTAATTAATTAAGTGTCTTAGGGGTAATTAGGGGTTTAAGAGAGACTAATTAAGTGACTTAAGACCCTACTATAAATACCCCAACCCTCATTAGCCTAATCATTCTCTCAAAAACAAAACTCTCTTCCTTCTCTCTACTTTCTCTCTCTATTGGAAGACTCCATTGGAGATCAACTTGGGGAGATCATTGGGGGGCTGGTTTAGCACGAAATTCACCATCAAAACGTCATCAAACCTTAAGGTATGGGATCTAATTCACCTTTGAGATTCTTTCCTCAAAGGGTTCCTTCAAAGCTTTTTCCAAAAAGTTGAGTTTCTTATGGGTTTCATCCAAATCCGAATTTTATCATGTGAATTGAGTTAATTAGGTGTTCCTTGGGTTAGAATGAATAGATTATCATGAATTGGAACTTGATTATGGTTAATTGATGTAGTTTGATCTAGATTGTGGGTGATGACCCCTAACCCTTAACCCTAAATGTAGAATTGATATGGATTAGGTTGAGTTTGATAGAATTGATCTCCTAATTAGTTAAATGGTCTTTAATGATTGATATTGCATTGATTATGGATCTATTATGATGAATTGAAGTTCTTCACACCTATGTTCTTGAATATTGAATCTAAATTAAGAAGTTACACTTGAGATCATGTTACTAAGCTTTGATGTAGTATTGCTTCATAGTATAGTGCTTCTTTTTGATTAGTTCTCGTGAATTGTTATTGAAATTCATTGATGTGATGATCTAAGATTGGTTGATCTATGGGTTGATGGTAAGGCCCTTTATTGATGGATTATGGAGGAGTATGGGTAATTCTTGATGATCCTAGCCTTTACTTAAAATTATGGTTAATTGTCATCAAGTGATAATGTTATGTTGAAGTATGCTTTGATTGATGTGATAAGTTAATATGATAAATGAATTGATATGCTTAGGTTGGTTTTAAGGTTGCTAGGTGTAATGTAATATAGGGAAGTTGTACGATGTGCCCTATTATGATGAGATGTACGAGGGTTGACTTCACCTATATGAATTGTTAATGAAAGGACTAATTCTCATACAATTCTTATTGAGCTATAATGATGATTATATGAGGGATTGACCCTCCTATCTAATTAAATTAAGAAAATTAATAAAGACTAAAGATTTCTCTAAATGGGGACTTAGCTTAGCACCGAGCGAACTTGACAATGTGAGGTGATGACTTGTCCCTAGAAAGGAAAGATTCATCCTAGAAGTTGCCCATTTGATGATAACTTCCATGTTCGATGGATATGTCACTTTAAGGGATTCCCATGAGGAGCGGCCCATATTACCAAATGGTATAAATAGGGATATCTGCCTCTTAGTTCTTGAACTATGTTGCCACCATAGGATACTAGCTAGTGGATCCACCTAGATAGCTATGTTTACATTAGGTTCTACCTTGGCCGGTAGACCACCTTCCATCGGTGTAAGGTTTCATAACACCGAATTCCACATTCGATTATGTGGTCTATGTCGGTTAAGGCAAATGTTGCCTAAACTAAAATGAATGAATAAGGTATAGGCTAATCAAAGTAACTTGAGAGGTTGGCTATAGCTTAGGTAGGGGTAGGGGACTCTACCTACGCCTTGCACTAGTTTGCCTTGATAGGAACTTTGAGAGGTCAATATTATATATGTAAAGAGATGGTATAATGTAAATGGTTTGTATGTTGAATAACATGCTTATGAATATAATGTTGTTGTCTTTGCTTGAAGAAGGACGTATTATCATATGAAGAGTATGTTGGTAAGCAAATTGCTAATTGTAGTTTTGGTAGGTTACTTGATTAAGTAGGAGATATGGTAATTTTACTTGATCATTGCACTTGTGACTTATTGAAGGTTATCATTAGTATACTTTGCTTTGCTATGGTTTAATTGCATATGTAGTCTATTATGTTTTCATAAATGTCCCTTTTTAAATATATTTGATTGGTAATTGTATATGAGATTCCATACTTAGTACATGTGGAGTACTAATCCCTTTTATTTCCCTTTTCCCAAACATTTTAGGTTCGGGTCGTTGAGCTTGATCCAAATTGCTAGAAAGGAAGACTTGGGTAATTTGCCATCCAAGTGGTAGGTCCTCACTCTCTCGAGGACGTGGCCGATATCTCTCTTTTATGATGTGTAGTTACTATGATTCTATGTTGACTCTGTTATTCTCTTGAGACGATGTAGTAGACAGCCTATATGCGGCTTCTTTCATTTGATGTAGGGCTATGCCCAAGACTTATTGTAATCGATAGATGGTTTATGAGATGAGACGGTTTTATGACTATTATTTTCTAAATATATAAGTGTATGAAATAAAAGTAGAAGGCTAAGTAATCTTCGTATATGAACGAGTCTATGTATACTTGACATATATAATGATGTGTATGTAGAGGTCTATGTAAACCTCCGAGTAGTTTTAGATAAAAAGTTTTTAATTCTTTCTAATTTTTTAGTCGATGAATGCTATGACGAAGCTAAGAGGCTTGTCTTAGTCCTCCGAGAGGACGACGACGCCGGTTACGTCTGGGGGTAAAACCCAGATGTGACAAAGATTCACCCATGGTTTCTCATGAAATGAGGCTCCAATGCTAATGCGCATGTAGAGGGTGATGTATATCTTTTAGTTCCATAAACTATACTTGCCACATAGGATCTAACAAGTTATATCAAATAAGATTCTAGCATGTGTTAATGTTCTACCTTGGGTATGTAAGAACACCTTCCATTGGTGTAAGGCTCTTCAACACCAAATTCCATGTAGAACCCATGGTCTTATTGTTGGTTAAGGCTGTAGTTTCCCTAAAGTAAAATGGAAAATGGAAGTAAAGTAAGGACCCTAACTAGGATAACCTAAGGGTAGTTGCTTAGTGTAGGTGGGGGTATGGGACTTCACCTATGCATTGCACAAGTGGCTCTTGAGTGAAGTCCAAGGAAGGTGTTCTAATGCATGTGTCTATGTACATGTTCCTTATGCATGACTTTGTAGTATTTGTCTACTTGTTATGATGAAATTCATGGTATGAGCTTATATGAAGTGGTATTGTTGTATATTCATAATAATTGATCTGAATGACTACATGATGAAGGTGTGTTGACATAAATGAAGTTGTATTAACATACTACGTTGATGTATGAATTGGATGTGAAGGCTTGTTGTCTTATGATAGGCTTACTAAGTATGTGTGAGGTTATGAGGCTTCACATGTACATTGCACTAATGGACTTGGATTGGGATTGTGAGTAAGGTCTTAGAATGTTCAATGTGAAGTGAAATTGGTATATGTGAATAATAAGTAAAGTTCACTGTAATGCCTTATGGTCTTGACTTGAATGTGTCTTGTAATGTGATATACTTCTTTGATGGTATGTGCTGGCTTGTGTAAGTTGTATGTATGGTTTTCCTCGTGACCATAAGGTGATGCATTTCCCCAAGTATCACTAGAGGGTTACTTGGTAGGGTGAAGAGTTAAGGTAAGAAGATCACTATGAACAAAATATACTTAATGTAAAGTGCTAATAGGTTACTGTAGAGTGACCCAAATGTGGCTTAAATTCTGTTTGTGATTTTATATGATGTTTAGACTTTGAATATGTCGATATAAAGTATGTGAATGATATAAATGCTATAGTATCAAGGTTTTATGAAGTTTTCACAAAAAGGCATGAAGTATGATTTCAAGAAAAATGTCCCTTTTAATGCATGTTTTGCATGGTTGCCATACTTAGTGCACTCTTGTACTAACTCCATTATTCTCTACTTTTTACACAAAGTGTAGGTTATGAATGCTTAAAGGATGTCTTTAATAGTGAGGAGCTTGATATGTGATTCCCAAGCTCAAGGAAAGGAATCCTTAAGTCCAAGGATATCTTAATGTCTGATTTACTATAAAGTCTTTTTATATTGTAATTATCATTTATGTTGTAAGGGATGTGTCCCTAAAGTACTCTTATGATGTTGAGTCTAGGATGACAAAAAGAGACTAGAATCTTTAACTATGTATTATGATATTTTATATGTAATGGAAGTGTAGTTCTTGCATATGATGTGCTAAGAATATTTTAAATTTTCCGTTAAATTTACCTATGAGAATGTGATTAATGATAACTATGGGCTTGTATAAGACCTCCGAGAGGTCAAGTACTCCATGTTACTTCTAGGGGGTGCGCCCTGGATGTGACAAACGTGGTATCAGAGCATCCGGTTTGTAAAAGTGGTTTTAGGTTCGAAAAGTCTCATATTTATAACCTGACCCTAATTGGTTTATTTTATTATTTTTTGGTGTATTTAAGTGATAAAAACGTGAACAACCCATTCCCAATCCATTCTACACAAATTAGACTTTCCCTCTAAAACCAATTCTCTCTAGAACCTCCATTGAAGGTGAAGCTCAAGAATATCTTGTAGATTGGATTTCCATGGATTCTTCATCAATTTTTAGAGGTTTTCTTCTAAATAAAGGTATGGTTATCCTTCATCTCTAGTTAATGTTCCATATAGAGAGTTGTTCTCATGGTTTTCAAAAGAGATTTCATGATTAAACTTCTTCTTCTCCAATCTAGCCATGAGTTATTTCTCAAACATTTTCAAAGGCTTAATAATGATGAATTGATGATAATGTATTGGTTTTAATGTGAATTTCAATACAATTGCATTGTGAACCCATGTCCCTTCCCAAAATTGATTAAGCCTATGCATGGGCATTGCGATTGTGGCTTTCTATTGGTGGATTTGTAATTCTATTACATTGAATTGCTTATGTCTACTGTTTATTATGTATATTTATAGTGAATTGTTGATGAGTGATCCATCTGGATTAATATATGAAGATTTGAATACGTCTAGCCTATGTCTTTATGTGTTCACTGTAACATTGACCTTATAATGTATGAATGTGGAATTCGATTATCTTAAGATGATTGTAGCTACTGCCTTAGGTTAATATCATGGTTTAATTGTGCGTATGAATCTTGTATGATCAAAGTAAAGAAGGCTTGGTATAAATTGATCTAGGTTCTTTTAGTCTATTGACTTATAATGCTATGTATGTGATGTCATCTTGGTTTTAGGTTAGATTAATCATGATTCCATTTTAGTAAGGAACTCTTTAGCTACTTCCTAACATGTACATTATTGATAAAGTATGATTGATGATCAAGGCTTTGGGGAATTAGTAGGATTGCCTATTTCCTCTACTCTCTATTGAATTGATAGTTTAGTGCCTATGTTGGTGTCTTGATCTTATAGGGATTAAAGTATGATTTCGTTATGTTAAGTGTATATTTATCTACTTCCCTATGATGTATTGTTGATGAAAAGGGTGTATTGATCGATGATGATCAAAGAACGATAAATTTGTAAGGATGGCTTTTTCCCTCTACTTTTCAATAGTTTTGGTAGTTGATAAAGCCTTGTATGACATTGAGTGGTATGGTCCACTTACGGTGGTGGTGTTTACTTTATTGTAAATATATACGTGATGTGAAAATTGCCTTGAAGTCAATCATACTATGAATGTGTATTGATGATGATAACCCTATGTGAATCCTACGCCTAGTTTACTATTCTAGCTATGATCTAGATTGTGTTGCTAATGGCATGAGCATGTAAATGGTTATATTAAGTTTATGTGTACTTGCTGCCTATGATGAGGTCCTATAATGTTATATGTGATAAATCAAAGATAGGTGCATAAAGACTAGAGCTTACTGTAAGATGTTGTAAGTCTTGAATAAATGAGTCTTGTGATATACTATTTATTCTATGGTGTTGTGTGATGTATCATTCACTAGGATGACTTCATAGGTGTGCTAGTATGGGCAAGGGTATGGAATCCTTGTCTATGCATTGAAAATGTGTGCCTTGATAGGAGGTGTTCCTTGGTTGGTCTTCTTAGTACAGGCTTAGGATTGTATGAACATGTTATGAATATGACTTATATGCTATGATGTTAAGTATATGATATCATAAAATAAGAATGTGCATAGTGTCTTAATGTATTTATATGAAAGGATTGTTCATATAGTTACACCTATATACTTATGCATTGATATATGAACATGTGTGATATTTATGTTTTATGTGTAAGGTTTTCTCACATATAAGTTTACACACCACACATGTATAGTGAATAGATGGGCCTTGAAAGGTGTGATCAAGTGTACGCTAGAACTAGGTAGGTGCTTGAACACGCTATAAGCATATGAGGAGTCAATATCCTAAGCCTATGTTTTATGAAATAATATAATAAAGGTAAGTAGAGGGATTTTAGCTTAGCACCGAGTGAACTTGACAATGAGAGGTGTTGGCTTCCCTTGGAGGAAGATTCACCATTTGGTTCTCATAAGATGTTGACTTCCCTCGGAGGAATATTCACCTATGGTTCCACATGAGGTGTTGTCTTTCCTTGAGGAAGATTCACGCATGGTTTCTCATGAGATGAGGCTCCAATGCTAATGAGCATGTAGATGGTGATGTATATCTCTTAGTTCCATAAACTGTACTTGCCACATAGGATCTAACAAGTTATATCAAATAAGATGCTAGCATGTGTTAATGTTCTACCTTGTCTAGGTCAGAACACCTTCCATTGGTGTAAGGCTCTTCAACACCAAATTCCATGTAGAACCCATGGTCTTAGTGTCGGTTAAGGCTATAGTTTCCCAAAAGTAAAATGGACAATGGAAGTAAAGTAAGGACCTTAACTAGGATAACCTAAGGGTAGTTGCTTAGTGTAGGTGGGGGTATGGGACTTCACCTATGCATTGCACAAGTGGCTCTTGAGGGAACTCCAAGGAAGGTATTCTAATGCATGTGTTTATGTACATGTTCCTTATGCATGACTTTGTAGTATTTGTCTAATTGTTGTGACGAAATTCATGGTATGAGCTTATATGAAGTGGTCTTGTTGTATATGCATAATAATTGATCTTAATGACTACATGATGATTGTTTGTTGACATAAATGAAGTTGTCTTAACATACTATGTTGATGTATGAATTTGATGTTAAGGCTTGTGGTCTAATGATATGCTTACTAAGTATGTGTGAGGTTATGGGGCTTCACATTTACATTGCACTAGTGGACTTGGATTGGGATTGTGAGTAAGGTCTTAGAATGTTCTATATGAAGTGAAATTGGTATATGTGAATAATAAGTAAAGTTCACTGTAATACCTTATGGTCTTAACTTGAATGTGTCTTGTAATTGTCTATACTCCTATGATGGTATGTGTTGGATTGTATAAGTTGTATTTATGGGTTTCCTTGTGACCTTTAGATGATGCATTGCACTAATTATCACTAGTGGGTTACTTGGGAGGGTGATGAGTTAAAAGAAGAAGTTCACTGTGAAGGAAATATGCTTACTGTAAAGTGTCAATAGGTTACTGTAAAGTGACCTAAATGTGGCTTAAATTCTATGTGTGATTTTATGTGATGTTTGGCCGTTGAATATGTCTATATAAAGTATGTGAATGATATAAATGCTATTGTATCAAGGCTTTATTAAGTTTTCACAAAAAGGTATGAAGTATGATTTCAAGAAAAATGTCCCTTTTAATGCATGTTTTTGCATGGTTGTCATCCATAGTGCATTCTTGTGCTAACTCCATTCTTTTGTACTTTTACACGAAGTGTAGGTTATGGATGCTTAAAGGATGTCTTTAATGGTGAGGATATTAACATGTGATTCCCAAGCTCAAGGAAAGGAATCCTTAAGTCAAAGGATATCCTAATGTCTAACTTACTATAAAGTCTTTCAATATTGTACTTATGATTTATGTTGTAAGGGTCGTGTCACTTTAGTACTATTATGATGTTGAGTCTAAGATGACAAAAAGATAATAGAGTCGTTAACTATGTATTATGATATTTTATATATAATGGAAGTGTTGTTCTAGCACATGATGTGCTAAGAAAGTTTTAAATTTTCCGCTAAATTTACCTATGAGAATGCGATGAATGATAACTATGGGCTTGTATAAGACCTCCGAGAGGTCAAGTACGCCATGTTACTTCTACGGGGTGCTCCCCGATATGACATATAAGACCTCCGAGAGGTCAAGTACGCCATGTTACATCTAGGGGGTAATCCTCGATCGTAACAAATGTGGTATTAGAGCATGAGTTTTATGAAAGTTGTTGTATGTTGCAAAAGTCTCATATTGCCACGTCTAGTAGAGTCTCGATCATCACTGTGAGTCGCGACACATCTATGTGCGAGAAGTTTTAGGACGATAGAGTTTCTCTTCTTCATCATTCTCATGCCGTGCCATAGAACTTAACTCTATAAAATCTCTCTCTTATGATTTCTTGTATGATGGTCTTTTAGATGTGATTGCTTGGATGAGATGATTTCTCTATGCTTAAGGAAGAAAAGGTGAGTTTGGATGCTTATCTTTGTTTAATAGTTTCATGAGTATGTGTGAAGGTGAATCTTGCAATGTTATGTTGATATTATTCCCTTTTTTGCTATATATGAAGTCTATGTGAAATGGCATGTTAAGTTGAGAAATGTATGTTATGATATGGTTAAAGCATGTTAGAAGTTGTTATGGTTAAAAATGAGTCTCTTTTGGAATGGTGTGTTACTCTATGACCTTGCATGATGGTACTCTAATGCTATGGTTTAGAATTGTAATGCTTTGAAGAATGAGGAAAAAGGCTAAAGATGCATGTTGCCCTAAGTATATGAGTAATGGTTCAAATGTTACCCTTTGTATATGTGTGCATCTTCATAGTTTCCTTGTTTTTTCGTATAGGCTTGATCTTACAAGTGAAGGTAGTATGTTTATCTTTGTAGGGTGATGATGTGGATTTGATTGACCTAGAAGTTACCTTACTGTAATGTTCATAGAAAAGAAAGAGGCCTTATGGCTAAGTCTCCTCTAGTCTTTTCCCCTAGTGTTGTATGACCCTTAGTGTCTATGGCATAGTTGAGACCTTATGTGGTTGGGTAGTATCACCTAGCTTGATGATTGGGGATAATTTGCATAGATTAGAAGGTTTAGACTGCCTTTGGTGGTCCTATATTAAGTTATTGTAATTCCTTCTAGAGTGGTAATCTCTTTTAAGTGATGATGATGAAGGTTGGTAAGATAAGATCCTCTTGAGGTTGGGTTAAGTTGCTCTTAATTGGGTTTACCCTATGTGGGGGATTAGGATGAGAGTAGTAAGGTTGTTGATGTTTCAATCTTGTCCTTCTATTCTTACTTGAGCATGAAACTAAGGAGTTCCTAGAAGCTTGTTCATGATAGGAGTCTTGCATTTAAGTATGAGTTGCATGTCCTCCCTATGTTTTGTATGGCTTGTTTGACACTATGTTATACATGTTTTCAGGATTCTAAATCGCATGAAAAAGTATTTTTCATAAAATGATGGTTTTCTCATGTTGATTATGCATCTTGCTATGATAGTTGTGTGTTTAACTTTATGAGATAAGGTAAGAAACATGGTTGTAGTCACTTTTGATGTTTAAGGTTTAGCCTTATAATCAGAAATTGAGCCTCTTTAAAATGAAAAATGTTGAGTCTCTTGAAAATTGTGTGACTTGTATGGTTTGAAAAGCATGATTGTATGCTCACTTTTAAAAGTTGAAGGCATGTTTAGATATAGTCCTTGTGTGTGCCTATGAATTGTAAGACTTTCCCCTAAATGATGCATGTTTATGAATGATAGTGTTATGCTAGAGATTGAAATTATGCTAAATGACTTTCTATTGTTATGACGTGTGTGGTGTGAATTACCATTTTGACTTCACTAGGACGAAAGT
Source organism: Solanum sitiens (assembly GCA_016801875.1). Lineage (NCBI taxonomy): Eukaryota > Viridiplantae > Streptophyta > Magnoliopsida > Solanales > Solanaceae > Solanum > Solanum sitiens. The sequence continues at coordinate 283,233 of JABWTJ010000351.1, read as the reverse complement.
TTGAGCATGCTTTGGGTTAAAAGTTGAGAAATTCTAATTTTTACAGTAAATTGACCTTTGGGCATTGCTTGCCTATGAACTCATGAGACATGTAAGTGTGTCGAGGAGAAGGACATTCCTCCATGGACACGACTAAGCATGGTACGGTTGAGTATGACCTTCATGGCAGTAGGTGTATTTAAGAAATATCCATTGTCAACCTATTTAACTCAAGTCTATGTACATTGAAGGATGAGTGCCTAATTGCTTCTTGAGTGTTGTTGAAACTGCCTAAGTGTGACTTAAATATAGTTGCATAAGGAGCTCTTAATTAATTGAAATGTAAAGACCATGTTATGATTAGGAGAAGAATGTTCTTCCAATGAACATGACTGATGCCTTGTGTTTGATGCATTAAAGATTGAGTGAATAGAGGTTTCCCTTGCTTGTGTTGCATTGAGTGCTACATGGATTGAAGTTTGTGTTCCTTGTAAATTTGGTGCAATGACTTCTATGTGAAAATATTATGAATATTGTGAGTTTCTCTATGATTTATTGAAGTCCTTGTTGTGATAAAAGTGAACAAAGTGTTATTCGAGGGCGAATGTTCCCAAGTAGGGGATATCGTAAGACCCTCATGAGTTAGGGTGTCTAGAGCCTCACATGTGCCTATAAGCTGATAAACATGTTAATGAAGTATTTTCAAGTATTAATGAGTGATTTTAAGTCATTTGGAAGTCAAACGTCAAGGTAAGACCAAGATGTTCGACTACTAGTCACTATGAGGTCTAAGATGTTTTCATGTGCTTTGTCACACCCGGGTCCTAGACCCTATATAAGACCGGCGTGGTTAACCTCTTAGAGGTCGCAGACAAGCCTCTTCTTAGCTTTTATCACAATCATACAGTTAAATTTAGCGGAAAATTTAAAACTTTACTGAAGTGTAATTAGACTTCATATAATTCTTGCATAAGAGTGATATACTAATTGCTCAAAATAAACAACCATCTATTAACAGATTGAACAATTGAAATGAAGAATTGAAAATATCTTTAATAGTTAACGAACCGGCCTTAATACAAAAGCTTAAACAAATGTTTGAAAGGAAACGCTAGGGAAAACATCCACTAGCTATGTCTAATCTACTAAATCTAGAAAATAAAGTGTAGGCATCCTCGAACTCAAGAAGACCTACAAAAGCCTGGAGGTACTAGTCCAAACAGCTTCAACTGATCTTCAATCTTCATCAAGGACCTACACCTATAGAAATAGTAATTGTATATGGGTTAGTACACACTTGTACTAAGTATGGGTGTATGTACATAAACACATAAGGACTATGCATGATCAAGGAAAGCTCTTCCTATAGCAACATGCCATTTTTGGAAAGTGATGTCACTTCACTTTCCTAATTCGTTGTGTATGAATCATGCTATTAATATGACATATTTTCATTCATTTAAAGCACACAACTCATTTTTTATATGAACATAAGACCTTGGAATCATGAACATAATTGTAGAACAACTCAAGCAAAATTTAATATTTTTGCTCCCCTTAGGCCGAGAGCTCCCTCCCCCAGACTTAGTTTATTTTGCAGTCTTTTCTTTTTTTTATTGTGTAGTTCAATGATCTACTTTGATCCTATGTTTTACTTACGAGTGCAATGATTAATTGTAGTCCCATTGCTACAATGATTCAAGTAAGTAACCAAAAGACTAAGGAAATGATTTGACTACCCTACTCATAAGTTGTTCTTTCCATTCTTGTTAAATTGGGCATGCAGTCTTTATAATCCAATCTTTATTGGCTATGCCCATTCTTTGATCATTTGCATAATATAAAGATGATGGGGCATATATTCATACTCCAATTGATGAGTCATTACGCTTTGATCCCTTTATTGGCATAAACCAATAACTGTTAAAACTTCATTCTTATCAAACACTGATGATTTGATATTCTTACGCTTTTGTTTACTTAGTTCACTTTGAACTTACATTTCTTCTTCTTTGATCTCATGTTCACTTTGAACATGTTAGGTTGACTTAGGATATTCTTTTAAGACATCCATTGGGATCTTTCTGTGCAATGATTAAGAATGACTTACATCATTACTTAGTCTAACCTCACCTTTGGTCATCCTATCCGAACACCCCTCATCTTCCTAGTTCTTTCTTTCTTTCTTTCTTTCTTATTTTCTTAAATAAATCTATAGCATTTAACCGACATAGATCATGTGATATAATATGAATTCCATTGTCTTCCCCACACTTAAAAGAGGTGGTTCACCGGCCAAAGTGAAAATGAATACTTCCTAGCTTTCTTAGGTGGATCCACTAGCTAGTAACCTATGCTGGCGACATAGTTCAAAGACTAGGAGAATTTGGAGACCCTTATCCACCTTGGTGGTTGTCTCATCTCATGAGGCTTACATGTGATTTCACAAGCTCATTACTAGTCTATTGATGCTTAGCTCAATTTATTATACTTTACAACTTTTAGAGTTGACTCATACACTATGGAAGCTTGCTCCTAGTGTGAGGTATGCTTAGCTCAATGGATGACTTGTCATCCCTTTCTATACTTGATGAATGTGAACTTAAATCTTACATTATCATCACGGTGTTAATGAGACTCATCTTACGATTTGTAACACCCTCTTATGTGAGTATCTTTAACATAATTGTTTAGGTTCAAGTGAGACTTGTCTCACTTCTTTTAACACCTCATTCTAGGTCAATTTCATAACTCATAAGGTTTTAGTTATATCATTACTCACCTTATCGTTTTCAATGTTATTTGGTAGTCTTGTACCATTCTTTATGAAAGTTATAAGGACTTATTCAATGTGCTACTATTGTAAGACCCCCAAAATGAGTTATGGTGTATAGATCCTAACATGTTTGTATTAAGGTTCTAAGGTCCTAAAATGTCTCATAATATGGTTAAGAGGCAGTGTGAAAAGTTTGAGGTGATTTGGAAGTCAAACGTCAAGGGTCTACCAAAGCGTTCGACGACTAGTCACCTATGTGCCTCCTATGTATATGCATGCTTAAAACTGTATGAAATGATCCTAAAGAGTCTTAAAATGAGTTATAATGATGTTAAATGGTATTACATGAAGTTTCGATAAGTTTGGAGGTCAAACGTCCAAGAACGTCCAAGACGTTCGAAAGTTAGCCCTTGAGACATTCATGTACGTCTTGATGGGGCCTTGCATGTTTGGACGTGTTGCAGTTTTTTTTTTTGAATGAAACTTATGTGGAATGTATACAACTTTTTAATGGTTGATTTACGTTGGAAACTTCCAGGTACAACTTCAAAAAGGCCCCGCAAAAGGGCCCACAAGAAGGACCCAAGGTTGGCTGAGACACTGCCTTGGCAGTGTCAATCGACGGACCAAACGACGGCCAGGTTGTCAACCAACATCCCGTAGGTGAGGTCTCCTCGATTGGTACTTAGATTGGGAAGGTCTCAAGCCAAAAATTAGTCAAGGAACAATCGACAGAAGCCAATGCACGGCCCATCGACTGACCTACGGCCAGTAGACGGCTCCATCGATGGTGGCCTGCAATCTATGCCTGCGTACTGTTTCATTAAAGGGGTGAATGGCAAATTCACCCCACATACTAAAACCACTCTAATTGAGTTATTTAACTAATTGTGGGTGTATATAAGTCATCAAACACGTGAACCTCCCATTCCCAATCCCATACACACGTAAGAAATCTTTCCCTCCAAAAATCTTCTCCCTAGAAACCTCCATTGTTGTTGAAGCTCAAAAATAGATTGGAGCTTTGAATGGCATGATTGCTTCACCAATTTTTATAGGTCTTCATGTCAATAAAGGTATGGTGATCTTCATCTCTAGTTATCCTTCAATCTAGAGAGTTAAATCTGAAAGTTTCAAAAGAGAAAAATATGATCAAACATCTTCTTCCTCAATCTGCCATGGGTTCTTTATTAAATTGATTTCAAAGGCATAATATGAATGTATTGATGATTTTATACTTATTTGTACATGGTTTTCAATCCAATTACATGATGAACCCATGCTCTCTCACAAACTCGATTTTAGTCTATGTATGGCTTTGTGATCTTTATTTGTTATCTATTGAATTGTGATTCTATTACGTTGAAGTGGTTATATATACTGTTATTTACATGAATTAATGTTGAATTGATGTGGAAGGATCCATATGGATCAATGTTTGAAGAATTCAACATGACTACTATATGATCTATGCATTCATTGTAAAGTTGGTTTTGTGAAGATTGTTGTAAGACTTGAATAGGGTTAAGTTGTTTGTATCCACTATTTTAGGTTAATATAATGATTGAATTATGGATAGCAATCTCGTATGATTAAAGTAAGGAAGAATTGGCATGAATTGATCTAGTCTCTTCTAGTCTATCGGTTGATAATAATATGTATATGATGTGATCTTGAATTGTGGATGGATGAAGCATGATTCCTTTGATGTAGTGATCTATTTAGCTTCTGCCTAGCATGTACATTATTGTTAAAATATGATTTATGATCAAGGCCTTAGAGAGTCATTAGTGTTGGTTAATTCCTCTCTATTTTAGCGAATTAACAAGTCTAATACCTATATTGGAAGCTTGATCTTGAAGTGCTTTAAGCATGATTTCATTATGATTTAGTGTATGATTAGCTACTGCCTTAGTTTGATATTATTGATGAAATATGATCTATAATCCATGTAAGTGAAATTGGCTAATGGTTTATATTCTTCTACCTTCTAATATGCTAAGGTGTTGTGCTAGTTGTAGTATGACCTTGTAGTAGCTTGTAATTGAATTCATGTATGATTATGGAACTTAAGTTACTGACCTATACTTTATTTATCTATGAAAGAGTATTAAAGGTCAAAGATGACCAAAGGCTAAAGGATTGGTAAGAATTGTTCTACTCTTCTACTTTTCTATTCTTCAATAATAATGTTGATGAAGCCGTGTTTGGCATTGTGTGGTATGGTCCACTTATGTTGGCGGTGTTTACTTTATGCTATTATATATGTGTTGATCATGGCCTTGAAGGCAAATTGAGTATTATATGAATGAGTGGTTATGATGATCACCTTATGTGTAACTTGTGCCTAGTCTTCAATTATAGTTGTGAATCTAGGTTATGTTACTAATGTTATGAGCATGTAAGTGGCTAAGTTAAGATCATGTGTAGGTGCTGCCAATAATGATTTATTAAAGATTGATGACCCCTACCCATGTACCTCTATGTGAATGTGTGCTACCTAATGGTAGGAGTCTTAATATATACTATGAAGTTGTCTTGTATCCTATGCTAAATTGTGTTGTGTGGTCTATACTTGAAAGTGTAATATGGTCTAAGAGGGTGTATTCCTCAATGAGTTGTTGATAGTCATTATGTGATCATATGTACCAATGTACACACACATTCACACTTCATGCATGCTTGAAAGTAGTAAAGGTTTATGTTGTCTAAATGAAAGGTAGTTCTTATATTCACTAGTGTCTACTACTATGCATGTAATGTATATGTATGTGAAATATGTTATGTATTTCCTTACTAGGATGACTTGATAGGTGTACTAGTATGAGAAAGGGTATGGGACCTTGTCTATGCATTGCACATGTGTACCTTGATAGGATCGTTCCTAGCTTTGATTTCTATGTGCATGAATATGAATGTATGGTCATTTGTGGTCTTAATGTGTTATGTGAAAGGATTGCTCACATATATGTACACACACATACATGAATGATGATCTAGTCAATAGAGGAGCCTTGAAAGGTGTTCTCAAGTGAATCCTTAACTAGATAGTGCTAATACATATGCTACGTCCTTGTGAAAGGGTTTCTCACATGAATTAGGTTCATGAACTTTCATATAAGACCTATAAGTTAAGCATATGAGGGGATGACTCTCCTAAACCTATGTTTTATAAAGAAATGAAAATAAAGGCTTCTTCAATAAATGGAACTTAGCTTAGCATCGAGTGAACTTGTAGATGAGGGGGTGACACTTTCCAACATAGGGAAGGTAGGGTTCACTACAGTCCTCATGTGAGGGAGTGACACTTTCCCAAATAGGGGAGGTAGGGTTCACTACGGTCCTCACAGGGTCGTAATCCTCATAACCTAAAATGGGTGTAGAGTGATATTTCCATGATTGCCCCCAAGTTCCATAAACTTTGCTTGCCACATAGGATCTAGCAAGTGATATCACCTAATAAGCTAGCATGTGTTACCTTGGCTAGGTAGGAACACCTTACCTTGGTGTAAGGCTCTCCAACACAAAATTCCATGTTTAGCACCCATGGTCTTAGTGTCGGTTAAGGCTATAGTTTCCCTAATGTAAAATGGACAATGGAAGTAAATGAATAGGATCCTAAATAGGAGGATTTAAGGTAAGTTACTTACTATAGGTGGAAGTAATGAACCCATATAGACATTGCACAAGTGGCTCCTTATGAAGTCCTAGGAAGGTGACCTAATATGTGTGATTATGATTATGTATTTAGGCATGATATTGTAGAAGTGGTCTGCTTGTTATGAAGATGTGCATGGTATGAATCTATGTTATATGATCTATCCTTATGTGCACTATGTTGTTCTAAATGACTATAGGATGAAGGTCTTGTATTGACATGAATGAAGTTGACTTTACTTGTTATATTAATGTATGAATTGAATGTTAAGGTTTATGGTCTCATGAAGAGTTTACTAAGTATGTGTGTGGTTATGGGGCTTCACATGTACATTGCACTAGTAGGCTAAGATTGAGATCATGAACAATGTCTTATAGAGATGAATATGAAAAGAAGTAAAAGTATGTTCAAGTTGATGAAGCTTACTGTAATGTAATATATGCTTGACTTAAATGTGTCTTGTAATGGCCTATACTTCTATGGGGATATGTGTTGACTTGCGTAAGTATATGTATGTTTCCTTGTGACCTTAAGGTAATGCATTGCACCAAGTATCACTAGAGGGTTACTTAGGAAGTTAATGAATAAAAGGAAATAAAGCTCTCTGTTAAGGAGAATGAGTTCACTGTAAAGTGACCTCAAATGGGACTTAAATTCTATATGTACTTTTCTATGATGTTTGGCCATTTATTATGTTTATATGATATATGTGAATGATATAAATTCTATTGTATAAGGGTTTATTGATGATTTACTCAAAATGGCATGAAGTATGATTTCAAAGAAAATGTCCCTTTTTAATGCATGTTTTTGCATGGTGCCATACTTAGTACATTCTTGTGCTAATCCCCTTATTCTCTACTTTTTACACAAAGTGTAGGTTATGGATGCTTAAAGGATGTATTGAATGGTGAAGAGCTTGATAGATGATTCCCAAGCTCAATGAAAGGAATCCTTAAGTTCAAGTATCTCCTACTTATGTCTTTAATGTAAAGTCTTTAAATATTGTATAGTTATGTAATGTGTCTTATGGGCCGTGTCCCTAATGTACTCTAATGTTGTTGAGTCTTAGTTTGAAAAGATACTTAAGGTCTATATATGTATTATTACTTCTATTTTATCTATATATGAGATGAAGTTTCTAGCATATGATGTGCTATGAAAAGTTTTAAATTTTCCGCTAAATTTACTATGTCAATGCGATGAATGATAACTATGGGATTTTATAAGAACTCCAAGAGGTCAAGTATGCCATGTTACTTCTAGGGGGTGCTCCCCGGATGTGACAAACGTGGTATTAGAGCATGAGGTTTATAAAGTGGTTTTACGTTCTAAAACTCTCATATTGTCATGTCTAGTAGAGTCTCATAGCATTGGTGGTGAGTCGCGACACATCAAATGATACGGGAGGATATAGGACAATAGAGTTTCCCTTCTTCATCATTCTCATATCGTGCCATAGAACTTAACTCTATACGATCTCTTTCTTATGTTTTCTTGTCCGGTGGTCTTTTAGATGTGATTGCTTGGATGAGATTGTATATCTATGCTTGAGGGAGAAAAGGTGAGTTAATGCTTAACTTGGTTTTATGATTTAATGAGTATGTTGGAAGGTGAATTTTGACATGTTTTGATGATATGATGCCATTTATGGCTATGTATGAGACTTATGTTAAATAGCATGTTATGTTGAAGAATGTGTGTCATAATATGGTTAAAGCATGCTAGAAGTTTTTATGGTGGACATGAGTTCTTTTGGAATGATGTGTTACTATATGGATTTATATGTTGGTAGCTTACTATTATGATTTGAACTTGAAATGCTTAGTGACTACCATTGAAAGTATGCAACCCTAAGAATATGTGCGTAAAGTGTTGAATATGTCCCTTTGAATATATGCATGTGTTTCAATGTTGCCTTAGTTGGGATGTGTGAATATTCATGATTACCTAGTATGGATTGAAGTCCTTTGTATATAATTTATCCTAAGTGTAAAGGTAGTATGCATGATTTGGTAGGGTGATGATGTGGGTTTTAGTGATCTAGAAGGGACCTTACTGTAATGCTCTAAGCCAAAGAAGAAATTTGATGGCTAAGTCTCCTTGTTGTCTTCCCCTAATATTGTATGACCATTGGTGTCTATTGTATTGTATGAAAACCTTATGTGGTTGAATGGTATGATCTAACTTGATGATTGAGGATGATTTGCCTAAAATGATAAGGTTTAGAATACCTTGGTGTTACTATGTTGACTTACTGTAAAGTTCTTCTAAGTAGTCATCACTTGTAATTGTTGAAATATGAATGTTGTTAAGTTAAGATCCTCTTAAATTTGGGTTAAGTTGCTCTTAATTGGGTTTACCCTAAGTGGGGGATGGGGATGGAATAGTAAGGTTATAGGTATTGTCTACCTTGACCTTCTATTTGTTCTTGATCTTGAATTTAATGAAGTCTTGATGAGCTTGTTCATGAGTAGAGTCTTGCATAAAGTGTGAATTGCATGAACTTTATATGTTTGGTATGTATTCATTGGCTTTACCTTATGGATATTTATAAGATTCCAAGGTGTATGAATTGAAATTTTGATTAAATACATGCTTTCTCATGAGTATTGTACATCCTAACATGCTAATGGTACACTTGACTTCATGAGATAAAGTAGGAAACTTGGTTTTAGTCACTAGTGATATGTGACGTTTAGACTTATAATGAAAAGTAGAGTCTATTTAAAATGAAATATGTGGAGTCTCTTGAAAACTATGTGACTTGTATGGTTGGGAAATCATGATTGAAGGCTCACTCTTGAAAAGTGAAAGCATGTTTAGCTTAGTATTCATGTAAGTGCCTATGATTTGAATTAATTTTCCCAAATGATGCTTATTGTGAAGGTGAGTACTATGTTATAAATTGACATTGTTTGAAGTGGCTTCCTAATATTTGTGATGCATTTGGTGTGATCTACCATTTAGACTTCACTAGGAAGAAATCATGAACATGTCTTTATTTGAAAAGTTGTGAAATTCTCATATTACAGTAAAGGTGGCCTTTGTGCATTTGCTTGAGTGTGAGCTCATGATACATGTAAGTGTGTTGAGGAGAAGGACATTCCTCCATGGACACTAATAAGCATGGTATGGTTGAGTGTGACCTTCATGGCAGTAGGTCTAACTAATAAAGGCCCTTGTTGATTCAATTAACTCAAGTCTATGTGCATTGAAGCATGAGTGCCTACTTACTTTTGAGTGATGTAAAATCTGCCTTAGCATGATTAAAAGAAGGGTGTATGATGAACTCTTAATAAATGGATTGTAATGACCAGGTTATGATTAGGAGAAGGATGTTCCTCCTATGAACATGATAAGAGCCTTGTAATTGATGCATTAAGGAGTGAGTGAATTAAAGTTTTGCTTGCTTGTGTGCATTGAGTGCTAAATGATGTGAAGTAGTGTTCCTTGTAAGTTTGGTGCATTAACTTCTATGTTTTGATGTTATGAATATGATGAACTGCTCTATGATGCATTGATGTCCTTTTTGTTATTGAAATGTTCTAAGTGTCATTCGAGGAAGAATGTTCCCAAGTGGGGGATATTGTAAGACCCCAAAATGAGTTATGGTGTCTAGAGACTAAAATGTTTGTCTTGAGGTTATAAGTTCCTAAAATGGCTCATAATATGGTTAAGAGTCAGTGTGCAAAGTTTGAGGTGATTTGGAAGTCAAACGTCAAGGGTCGACCAAAGCGTTCGACGACTAGTCACCTATGTGCCTCCTATGTCTATGCATGCTTAAACCTGTATTAAATGAGCCTAAAGAGTCTTAAAATGATTTATAATGATGTTAAATGGTATTATATGAAGTTTCGAGAAGTTTGGAGGTCAAACTTCCAAGAACGTCCAAGACGTTCGAAAGATAGCCCTTGAGACATTCATGTACGTCTTGATGGGGCCTTGCATGTTTGGACGTGTTTCAGGTTTTTTTTTTTGGGTGAAACTTATATGGAATGTCTACAACTTTTTAAGGGTTGTATTACTTTTGAAACATCTAGGTACAACTTCAAAAGGGCCCCGCAAAAGGGCCCACAAGAAGGACCCAAGGTTGGCCGAGACACTGCCTTGCCAGTGTCAATGGACGGACCAAACTACGGTTAGTTGGTCAACCAACGGCTCGTAGGTGAGGTCTCGTTGATTGGTAGTTAGCTTGGGCAGGTCTCAAGACAAAAATTGGCCAAGGAACAATCGACAGAAGCCAATGCATGGCCCGTCGACTGACCTACGACCAGTAGATGGCTCCGTCGATGGTGGACTACAATTTGTGCCTGCGTACTGTTTCATTAAAGGGTTGAATGGGAAATTCACCCCACATCCTAAACCAACCTTAATTGAGTTATTTACCTAATCATGGGTGTATATAAGTCATCAAACAGGTGAACCTCGCAATCCCAATCCCATACACACGTAAGAAATCTTTCCCTCCAAAAATCTTCTCCCCTCCATTGTTGTTGAAGCTCAAGAACAACTTAGAGCTTGGAATGGCATGATTTCTTCACCAAGTCTTAGAGGTCTTCATGTATATAAAGGTATGGTGATCTTCATCTCTAGTTATCCTTCCATCTAGAGAGTTAAATCACAAAGTTTCAAAAGAGAAAAATATGATCAAACATCTTCTTCTTCAATCTGCCATGGGTTCTTTATTAAATTGATTTCAAAGGCATAATATTAATGTATTGATTATTATCTACTGATTTGGACGTGGTTTTCAATCCAATTGCATGAAGAACCCATGCTCTCTCACAAACTCAATTTTAGTCTATGTATGGCTTTGTGATCTTTATTTGTTATCTATTGAATTGTGATTCTATTATGTTGAAGTGGTTATATCTATGTTATTTACATGAATTAATGTTGAATTGACTTGGAAGGATCCATATGGATCAATGCATGAAGATTTCAACATGACTACTATATGATCTATGCATTCATTGTAAAGTTGGTTTTGTGAAGATTGTTGTAAGACTTGAATAGGGTTAAGTTGTTTGTATCCACTATTTTAGGTTAATATCATGATTGAATTATGGATAGGAATCTCGTATGATTAAAGTAAGGAAGAATTGGCATGAATTGATATAGTCTCTTCTAGTCTATCGGTTGATAATACTATGTATATGTTGTGATCTCGAATTGTGGATGGATGAAGCATGATTACTTTTATGAAGTGATCTATTTAGCTGATGCCTAGCATGTACATTATTGTTAAAATATTATTGATGATCCAGGCCTTAGAGAGTCAATAGTGTTGGTTAATTCATCACTATTCTAGCGAATTAACAAGTCTAATACCTATGTTAGAAGATTAATCTTGAAGTGCTTTAAGCATGATTTAATTATAATTAAATCATTGATTAACTACTGCCTTAGATTGATATTATTGATGAAATATTATCTTTAATCCATGTAAGTGAAATTGGATAATGGTTTATGTTCTTCTTCCTTCTAGTATGCTAAGGTGTTGTGCTAGTTGTAGTATGACCTTGTAGCAGCTTGTCATTGAATTCATGTATGATTATGGAACTTAAGTTACTGCCCTATACTTGATTTATATATGAAAGAGTAGTAAAGGTCAATGAGGACCAAAGGCTAAAGGATTGGTAAGAATTTTTCTACTCTTATACTTTTCTATTCTTCTATAATTATGTTGAAGAAGCCGTGTATGGCATTGTGTGGTATGTTCCACTTATGGTGGAGGTGTTTACTTTATGTCATTATATATGTGTTGACCATGGCCTTGAAGGCAAATTGATGATTGTATGAATGAGTGGTTATGATGATCACCTTATGTGTAACGTGTGCCTAGTCTTGGATTATAGTTGTGAATCTAGGTTATGTTACTAATGTGATGATCATGCAAGTGGATAAGTTAAGATCATGAGTAGGTGCTGCCATTAATGATTTATTAAAGATTTATGACCCCTACCCATGTACCCCTATGTGAATGTGTAAATAACTAATGTTATGAGTCTTAAAGTATACTATGAAGTTGTCTTGTCTCCTATGCTAAATTGTGTTGTGTGGTCTATACTTGAAAGTGTAATGTGGTATAAGAGGGTGGCTGACTCAATGAGTTGTTGTCATTATGTGATCATGTGGAGCAATGTACACACACACTCACACTTCATGCATGCTTGAAAGTAGTAAAGGTTTATGGTGTCTAAATGAAAGGTAGTTCTCATATTCACTAATGTCTACTACTATGCATGTAAAGTATATGTATGTGAAGTATGTAATGTATTTCCTTACTAGGATGACTTGATAGGTGTACTAGTATGGGCAAAGGTATGGGACCTTGTCTATGCGTTGAACATGAGTACCTCGATAGGATAGTTACTATGTTTGGTTTCTATGTGCATGAATATGAATGTATGTTTATGTGTGGTCTTAATGTGTTATGTGAAAGGTTTGCTCACCTGTATGTACACACACACACATGAATGATGATCTAGTCAATAGAGGATCCTTGAAAGGTGTTCTCAAGTGTATCCTTAACTAGATAGTGCTAACACATATGCTATGTCCATGTGAAAGGGTTTCTCACATGAATTGGGTTGATGAACTTTCATCTATGACCTATAAGTTAAGCATATGAGGGGATGACTCTCCTAAACCTATGTTTTATAGAGAAATTAAAATAAAGTTTTTTTCAATAAAGGGAACTTAGCTTAGCACCGAGTGAACTTGTAGATGAGTGGGTGACACTTTCCAACATAGAGAAGGTAGGTTTCACTACGGTCCTCATGTGAGGGAGTGACACTTTCCCAAATAGGGGAGGTATTGTTCACTACGGTCCTCACGGGGTGGATAGCCTCATAAACCAAACTGGGTGTAGAGTGATATTTCCATGATTTCCCCCAAGTTCCATAAACTATGCTTGCCACTAGGATATAGCAAGTGATATCCCCTAATATGCTAGCATGTGTTAATGTTCTACCTTGGCTAGGTAGGAACCCCTTCCCTTGGTGTAAGGCTCTATAACACAAAATTCCATGTTTAGCACCCATGGTCTTAGTGTCGGTTAAGGCTATAGTTTCCCTAATGTAAAATGGACAATGGAAGTAAATGAATAGGATCCTAACTAGGAGGACTTAAGGTAAGTTACTTTGTATAGGTGGAAGTAATGAACCCATCTAGAGATTGCACAAGTGGCTCCTTAGGAATTCGTAGGAAGGTGACCTATTATGTATGATTTTGATTATGTCTTTACGCATGCTATTGTAGAAGTGGTCTACTTGTTATGAAGATGTGAATGGTATGAATATATGTGATAGGATCTATTCTTATGTGCACTATGTTGGTCTAAATGAGTCTAGGATGAAGGTCTTGTATTGACACGAATGAAGTTGTCTTTACTTGTTATATTGATGTATGAATTGAATGTTAAGGTTTATGGTCTCATGAAGAGTTTACTAAGTATTTGTGTGGTTATGGGGCTTCACATTTACATTGAACTGGTAGGCTAAGATTGGGGTCATGAACAATGTCTTATGGTGATGAATATGAAAAGAAGTAAAAGTATGCAAGTTGATGTAGCTTACTATAATGTCATATATGCTTGACTTGAATGTGTCTTGTAATGGGCTATACTTCTATAGGGATATGTGTTGACTTGGGTAAGTATATGTATGTTTCCTTGTGACCTTAAGGTGATGCATTGCACCAAGTATCACTAGAGGGTTACTTAGGAAGTTAATGAATAAAAGGAAATAATGCTCACTGTTAAGGAGAATGAGTTCACTGTAAAGTGACCTCGAATGGGACTTAAATTCTATATGTACATTTTTATGATGTTTGGCCTTTTATTATGTTTCTATGAAGTATGTGAATGATATAAATGCTATTGTATAAGGGTTTTATGATGATTTACTCAAAATGACATGAAGTATGATTTCAAAGAGAATGTCCCTTTTTAATGCATGTTTTTGCATGGTTGCCATACTTAGTACATTCTTCTGCTAATCACATTCTTCTCTACTTTTTACACAAAGTGTAGGTTATGGATGCTTAAAGGATGTCTTGAATGGTGAAGAGCTTGATAGATGATTCCCAAGCTCAATGAAAGGAATCCTTAAGTTCAAGGATCTCCTACTTATGTCTTTAATGTAAAGTCTTTAAATATTGTATAGTTATGTAATGTGTCTTACGGGCCGTGTCCCTAATGTACTCTAATGTTGTTGAGTCTAAGTTGGAAAAGAGACTTAAGGTCAATATATGTATGATGACTTATGTTTTATCTATATATGACATGAAGTTTCTAGCATATGATGTGCTATGAAAAGTTTTAAATTTTCCGCTAAATTTACTATGTCAATGCGATGAATGATAACTATGGGATTTTATAAGACCTCCGAGATGTCAAGTACGCCATGTTACTTCTAGGGGGTGCTCCCCGTATGTGACAACTATGTTCACAAGTTCATTTAGATAGGGTATGTTGGGACTTGTCACGATCATTGGCATACCCTAGCTTATGAGTTCATTGAGTTACATCTTGTTAAGTAAATCTTTAACATGTATTTGGCTTACAAGAAACATCATAATTTACATTGGCCATATAAGATTGGTATGACTTAGTCATTGGCCAATTCTATTACATATTTGGAAATAATATTGCTGGCCAATTTATTGGCATAAACAAAACATTCACTAAACACTTGTCATGATATTATAACTAGCCAAGTCAATTAATATCATGTATATACTATAGTAATCTCATCATTTTAAACAACCCAGCTTTTAACCTTTGATTAGCTTATAAGAACAATTCAGTGCTTAGTTTGGCCAAGCTATAAAGTTGATTTGAGATTGAAGATTCTTTAACTAGCTTTGATTCTCATTCTTATTTCTTCTTGGAAATATTGCATTCCAAACACTTACAAACATATCTACTGTAAACACACAGAGTAATCGAAACCTTCATTCCTTTAAACAGTAAACTGAATTTCATAAACGACTTATAACAATTTCATCTTCTCGAACACAATTAGGCATTACAACATTTCTTATCTCATGTAAATGATACTCTAATCATACGGATCTAACCTATAGGTCTCATTCGACATTATCAAATCACAGAAACCTACACATAATGATCATTTAGCATCACATACCAACAACATGCTCGAGATTTGCATTATACATGCCACTAGAATCGTAAATAGGGAGAACTAGGGAGATGAACATTCGACATTTCATTGAGAACAACCCTAGTTTCGGTTTTCTTGAATTCAAAACGTTTGAAAAGCCTCCTGGGGAAAGGAATACAAGAGAGAGAAAAATACCTTACTGTAGATTTGAATCTACGAAGATCACCCTGTACTTTGCACGAAAATCTTGAAGAATTGCCGTGAAATCGCCTTAGGAGAACCGATAGTATTTTTCTATTTTTTTTTCTTACGTTTGTTCACAAATTTTCAGTTGTGAGTTTCTACTGGATAAACGTGAGTCTAAGTCTTAGGAACTGAATATTGACTAATTCAACTTAGACTAATTAACTTAATTAAATAAATCAATTATGTAATTACCAAAACGCCCCTCCTAAATTGACTAAAAATAGGAGAGCATTCGACATAACCAAATTCTAAAAATTTGCTTAGGGTCCTGCGTTTGACCATGAATTTATATTAATTAATTAAGTTGCTAATTTAATTAATTAAGTGACCTAGGGTAATTACTAAAGTACCCCCAAGTCACTAGGACCATAACCAACCCCTTTGGACCATCCTAGGTTAGGTACTAGGATGTTTCTTTAGTTAGCTACTCGGCTAGTGTCACCCGGTTAGGTCTTAGGATTTCGGGCACACTAGTTAGTTCATTTTAGTTATTCCTAGGTTATTTAGATAGTTTGGTAAATTAGTTAGATCCTACGATTGGTTAGGAAGCTCGGCCCTACGTGGCTTGACATGACTCGTGTCGGTCCCCTAACCGCCCTAATTGAATTGGTTGGGCTTGGGCGCTTGGTCTCTCGGCTGGTAGCACATGTGCTTGCATA
Organism: Solanum sitiens; assembly: GCA_016801875.1. Taxonomy (NCBI): domain Eukaryota; kingdom Viridiplantae; phylum Streptophyta; class Magnoliopsida; order Solanales; family Solanaceae; genus Solanum; species Solanum sitiens. The sequence goes on along the minus strand of JABWTJ010000351.1, from coordinate 266,784 downwards.
TGTGTTGTCGTGCACTTTCCTAACCATGCACTGTGTAGTTGCACTTGGAAAATTCACTTCTTGTTTCAAGAATCCTAACTATGTTCTTCGGCACTGCTTAATCATCATGATCATTTTAAATGATCATATGCTATGGTACCTAGGCTTGACACTTGGATGCCTCGTACCTAATATGTGTAAGCGAAGAAATTAAGAATTTTAGCTTAGGGTCTTCATTGCAGGTACAATTCCTAAACAAGCTTGGATTGGAGCATTTGAACATCAAAGTGTATTTTAAGTTACTTGTTAATACATAGAAATTAGCTAACATCCTTAAGCCAATATTCTCTAACATGCCCAATATTACTCAATATTGGGCATTGCGATGCCTATGTAACCCAATACATATTCTTAAAACCTAATAGACTCTTCACTAGACAAGTACATTTTCTGGAAGGTTACATGCTTATATGTGTTTCACTTGGCTTATAAAGTCCTTATATGAGTAATAATGATGTTTATAGGAAGTAGTTTAATTTTCATGATGTTTAGAGGGTAAACATCCAAGAACGTCCAAGACATTCGAAAGTTAGCCCTTGAGACGTGGATGTGTGTCTTCATTGTGCCTAGAATATTTTGATGGGTTACGATTGTTTATTTTGTTTAAAAATGATGTCTAATGTCCTTGACATGTTGAGGTATATATAAATGTTGGAAACATCCGGGTACGACTCCCCAAGGTCCCTGCAAGACACCCTCTAGGAGGTTCCAAAGGTTGTTGAGACACTGCCTTGGAAGTGTCAATCGACGAGCCCTCAATCCACGCCCCCGTATCTCTATGGATGCCCCATCGATAGGAGGCGTCGCTCAACACTTAGAAGTGTGAGCTCATCCCTCCAGGATGGATTTTCATTCTCAAATAATGGAGCAACAAAACAGATCGTCGACCAGACGACACCCCGTCGACTGCTCTCGTCGATGCTGCCTTCAACAATTGCCATGCACGCTGGTTCATTAAAGGGGTGAATGGAAAATTCACCCCACGTGCTAACCTGAACCTAGTTGGTTTATTTGGTTATTTTTGGGTGTATTTAGCTGATGAAAAACGTGAATAGCCCATTCCCAATCCTCAATTGAAAATTAGACTTCCCTCTCCAAAAATATACTCTCTAGGAACCTCCATTGTTGGTGAAGCTCAAGAACATCTTGGAGCTTGAATGGACATGGGTTCTTCATCAATTTTCAGTGGTTTTATTCTACAATGAGGTATGGTGATCCTTCATCTCTTGTTAATCTTCCATCTAGAGAGTTCTTCTCAAAGTATTCCAAGAGAAAATATGATCAAACTTCTCCTTCTTCAATCTAGCCATGGGTTCTTTCTCAAAATATTTTTAAAGGCTTCATCATGATGAATTGATGTTTATATGTTGATTGTAAAGTGAATTTCATCCAATTGCATGATGAACCCACTCTCTCTTCAAAGCCTTGTTTTAGCCATGTGTAGGGTTTGTGATTTTGATATTATGTAAATCGAATTGTGTTTAAATGATGTTAATATGGTTATATCTACTGCCTAGTATGTGTATTTATTATGAATTGTTGATGAGTGATACATGAGGATCAATGTTTGAAGATTTGAATAAGGCTAGTCTATAATGTAGTATCTTGTGATCTTGATTCTAGCTTGATTGTTATGTGATTCCATTATGTTAAATTGATAGTTATCTACTTCCTACGATATCATGTGATGATTAATTACTTATTGTTGGTCCAACATGGATTGAGGATTGAAGAATGGATCTCTATTTCCAATTGATTGTTAAAGCATGATATTCACTGTAATCTCGCCTATCTAGTGCATGAATGTAGGATTTCGTTATGTGAAGATACTTGTAGCTACTTCCTTATATTGCTATTATTGATGAATCATGTGTATAATCATTGATGATCAAAGCAAGGGAGTTCTACATTCCTCTAATTCTAGTGTATTGGTGATGTAATGTACTTGTTAGTAGCATGATCTTGTAGTGGCTTATGTATGAGTTCTCCTAAGTTAAAGTATAATTAGCTACTGCCCTGTACTTGAAATGTTGATGAAAAAAGAGTATTGATCAATGATGAACAAATGATGAGAAATTATTAAGATTGCATATCTCCTTTACTTTCTTATAGAGTTGTAGTTGATGAAACCTTGTATGGCATTGTGTGGTATGGTCCACATATGGTGGTGGTGTTTACTTTATTGCCAATATATATATGTGACGTGAACATGGCCTTGAAGGAAGTTGCATTATGAATGTGTGATGGTAATGATCACCCAATGTGAACCCTATGCCTAGTTTCCTATTCTAGCTATGATCTAGGTTGTATAGATAATGTTATGAGCATGTAAATGGTTATGTTAAGTTTATGTATAGGTGCTTCCTATGATGAGGTCTTATAATGTTCTATGTGAAGTAAAGTTAAAATAGGTGCATAATGACTAGAGCTTACTGTAATGACATTGTAAGTCTTGAATAAATGTGTCTTACGCTATGTTATCCCTCTAGGAGGTTATGTGATGTATTATTCACTAGGCTGACTTGATAGGTGTACTAGGCAAGGGTATGAAACCTTGTCTATGCATTGCACATGTGTGACTTTATAGGATAGTCCCTAGGATTGGTCTTCTATGTACATGAATATGAATGCATAAGTATGTTATGAACATGTCTTATATGCTATAATGCAAAGTATATGATATGACGAAGTATGATTATACCTAGTGTCTAAATGTGTTTATATTAAAGGATTGCTCATATAATTACACTTGTACACTTATGAATAAATGAAATGAAGTATGAATATGTATGGTCTAAATGTGTTAAGTGGAAGGTTTGCTCACATATAAGTATACAAACACTCATCTATGATGATCTAGTCAATGGAGGGGCCTTGAAAGATGTGCTCAAGTGTACCCTAAACTAGATAGGTGTTTCAATATTCTATGTCTATGTGAAAGGGTTTCTCACATGATATAGGTTGATGAAAGGACTTCTCATCTATAACCTATGAGCTAAGAATATGGGGAGTGAATCTCCTAAGGCATAATGTTTTATAAAGTAATGTAATAAAAGGCTTTAGCACCGAGTGAATTTTAAGATGAGAAGTGTCCCTTCCCATTTTAGGAATGTAGGTCAACATAGTCCTCATGAGGTGGTTAGCCTCACCAAAGGGCATAGAGTGATGTTTCCATAGGTGAGAGTAATGAACTTACCTATGCATTGCACAAATAGCTCTTAAAGGAAGTCCTAGGAAGGTGTTCTAAATGTATATGACTATGTTTATGTTCCTTATGCATGACATTGTAGTGTTGTATACTTGTTGTGATGAAATATATGGCATGGATCCATATGAAGTGGTCTTGTCTTTATGTACATAAAGTTAGTCTTAATGACTATATGATGAAGGTCTTGCTTGGCATGAATGACGTTGTCTATGCTTGACATGTAAATGTATGAAGTGAATGTTATTATGCTTATGGTCTTATGATAGGTTTGCTAAGTATGTGTGAGGTTATGTTGCTTCACATGTACATTGCAGTAGTAGACTTAGATTAGGATTGTGAGTGAAGTCTTAAGCTAAGTGTAATGTGAAACATGTGCCTTGTTAGATGAAAAGGTCTTATGTGAATGTATATGTTGGACTATGTAGGTTGTATGTATATTTTCCTTGTGGCCTTAAGGTGATGAATTGCACCAAGTATCACTAGAGGGTTACTTGGGTGGATAAGGAATTAAGAAGAAAAGGATTCACTGTAAGAGAGAATTGTACTCACTGTAACGTTAGTGTGCTTACTGTAAAATGAGGTAAATTGTGACTTAAATGCTATGTGTGATTTTATGTGATATTATGACTATGATATATGCCTAAATGAAGTATGTAAGTCGTATGATGCTTAATACATCAAGTTTTATGAAGATTTCTCAAAAAGGAATAATGCATGACTTAAGCTAAAATGTCTCTTTTAAATGAATGTTTTTTCACGGTTGCCATACTTAGTGCATTCTTGTACTAATTCCGTTCTTCTCTATATTTTTACACAAAGTGTAGGCTATGGATGTGTAAGGAATTTCTTTAAATGATGAGGAGCTTGATATGTGAATTCCCAAGCTCAAGGAAGGGATCCTTATGTCCAAGGATTTCCTATTTATGGTTTACTGTAAAGTCTCTTTATATTGTACTTATGATATATATTGTGAGGGTCGTGTCCTTAAAGTACTCTAATGATGTTGAGTATAGGATGGCAAAAAGAGACTAGAGTCTTTAACTATGTATTATGATATTTCTTATATATGAAAGTGATGTTCTAGCATATGATGTGCTAAGATAGTTTTATATTTTCCGCTAAATTTACCTATGATAATGTGATGAATGATAACTATGGGCTTGTATAAGACCTCCGAGAGGTCAAGTACACCATGTTACTTATAAGGGGTGCTCCTTGGTTGTGACACCACTGAAGAATTAGTGAGATTTACTTCAAGAGTTTGGAATGATACTCAAAAGAATTATAGTTCAATTAAAAAGGAAATTTTGTCTATAGTACTACGTAATAACAAATTTCAGGATGATTTAATAAGTAATGAATTTTTATTAAGGGCCTACTGCAAAGCAGACAAAGATGTTTTGGAAAAAGATGTTAAAAATCTAGCTTCTAAACAAATATTTTCCATATGGCAAGCTTTATTATTTAGCTTTGATTTTGAAATAGAATTTATAAAAGGAGAAAATAATTCTCTCCCCGACTTTTTTATAAGAGAATTTTTACAGGAAAATAATGAGATCAGGAGTACCGGCAATAAAACCCCCGAGGCTCCATAATTATCCCACCAACTTTTTAATGTGCCGGTAAATCCAACTGTAATTAAAGTAGTGTTTTATTATTCCATAAAAAAGAATTATTACAAGAGACCTTCGTTTCAAAATATGCAGTATGAAGAAAACGAATTTTTATCTCATACTTCACACTTTGGAAGTGAGATTACGGAATGAAATATTGATGGACTCGCGGAACATCAAATATATAATAAATTACATGAAATGGGTATGGCTATTACGGCATAAAGAATATAAAATCTATCCGATAAACAAGTTGCTACATTAATTACAGCCAGATTTATGGCACATTAAAATATTGGTGGGACAACTACCTCACCGAAGATAATAGGGAAAAGGTAGAAAATGCAACTACTATTATCCCTTTAACTAAAACTGAGCATGGAGGGCAAACTATAGAAACTCAAACTCTAGAAGATGCCACTGCCAACTTAATTAATAGTATAGCTAACACTTTATAGGTGAACCTCAATTCTTTCAAGATAGAAGTTTAGAAATATTACTAATCTATCTTGTCCAAAGTTGGATGATTTTAGGTGGTCTAAATGTCTTTATAAAAAAAGTTATGATACGCAAAGACTGCAATCATGATTATTGGAAAGAAAAATTTATTAGTGGTTTACGTCACTTTGTAGCTTTTGACTTTATTCTTCAGGGGTCCACCTATTTTCTTATTTGTTGACATGATAAATGTTAACATATGATTGGCACTTTCTTGTCTTTATTGAAGATGATACATATCCTCATTACTTTTTCCACTGGTATGTGAGGATGCAGTGTCTAATAATTCAATTATCTTTTCATGATTGGTAGTTTTTCCGAGATTGGGTAAGGCTTCTTCGAGCCTTCTTTAAAATTCTTCTTTTGAAATGACTGATTTCCATCGTGATGAAGAGTCGATAACTGACCTATCACAAACTTCGCAAGATAAATTTCCTAACTTTCAAGAGAAACTTGAAATTACTTATGAACTTATAGGAATAATTAATTAAAAGTTAAAATCCAAGTCCATAAATACATTGTCAAAAGATAATGATAGTGAAATTAGTAAATTAGGTTTTCATTATTCCATCAAAAAGAATTATTACAAGAGACCTTCCTTTCCGGATATGCAGAATGAAGAAAACGAATAATTTTCTTTGATGTGAAAATAGTTTTATTTTTAAAGTATTTTCGTTTTTTTAGGAAATTACTCTCTACTTTTGCTATATAATTTAAGTAGGGAAATATAAGATTTTTACCCAACGTCCTGGTATGGATGCCTTGCGGTCTAATGACCATAAAGGTACTAATTTTTAATTTATATAGAGATTTTGTGAGAGACTCTAATTATTTGATGTTTCTTCGGGTTCAGATTTATAATTTGCTGGTTCCTGATTAGGTAATGATTTTTTATTAATTGTCAGCTTTTTAGGATTCTGTCCCGTAACTCGGTCTGTCCCCTCCATTTTTATCAGAGCCAAGTTGGCCGGGAAAGATATGACTAGGAGCAGCTAAGTATCCACGTTGTCCTTGGGAGGACAGTGTCGAAACTTATGTTTCGGTCGGAGTGGTAAGTTCGGAGTTTGGTGATTGTTGTTCTTCTTTCACTTATGTTCTTAGTTTTATTCTTTGAAGTGGGTTAAACGGATAATTCCCGTTTTAAACATTGGCAAGCTTGTACTTTCCGTTGAATTAGCTTAGACTCTGTGTGTGGTAGAATCGGACCTGGAGGGTGTTCCCGTCGCTAAGCTTAGAGGAATAAAATCAAAGAATGTTAGTGAAAAATAACAACAATTACTGCACAAACAATTTATTATTCCGATAGTAATCTTTAAGGTAGAAATTTACGCCTAAGGATAGTGTTCTTCTCCCCTAGATTCTCCATTAACTTAAAATGAGACCACCCACTAGACACCGTGATTTCATGAAAAATTCTGATATTAAAACTTTTGAATCTACTAATACTATTAATAAAAATATTGAGACTATTAAGCTGCTAGCAACAAACAAAATCAATAGTTATAAGAAAAAATATAATTTTTTTTCATATACGACTTGTCCAAATAATATTAAACAGATTATATAGATTGAATTCATATGTACCAATGCCTTTTGTTAAGAGACAATAGGTTACTAAATTTTTATGATTCTTTATTATTATTAGTAGAAAGTAACATTGCCAATGGCCCGGTATACTTTAAGTGTTATACTAATTATTCAATAAATATTAATGATCCAAACATAATTGATACATTAACATTAAATGTTAAAACTAAAAATATAAATAGTAATGATACCACTGGGAATATAGCCATAATATATAGAATATATTATAAATTAATGAAAATTACCTTAGCCCCTAAGGCTAAAATGATAAATAATAAAGGAGTTATCATGCTCATGGCAGCATATTATAACACTTATATACCAAGAATAATAGTTAGGGATAAAGTATTAATAAAAGATTATTGGCATTTTGACTCTGTAAAGGAGACAAATTTCACGCCCAGAGCCTACACCCTGAACGTGGCCGGCACCCAACGACTATTGATGGACTTGAGGGAACCCTTCACCTGACTTACTTAACTCAGCGGAAGACTATACTGATCTCAGATAAATAATTAAAAGCAATCTCATAAAATAACTTAATTAAATGTCTTAGCCAAAATGAAACGAAACATAAGTCTCAATACTTTAACATAGGAAGTATAAGCTAAAGGAGACTCCAAAACTGAACTACTATATTGTCTATAAAGCCTCTAAGCTGACTGAGATTGATGTTGGGACAGACCCCCTGACATCCTAATGAACTAAGTTGAAAAGCACTTAAAAGGATGTCCTCCGGAATGCAAGTGGCTCACCAATGACTCTGGAGCTCAAACTGGATCAACAAAGTGTTGCGTGCTGATCCTGGTTACCTGTGTCTGTATCATAAGACTATGTAGGCCAACTGGCATCACTACATTCAATGTACAAGTATGCAAGTTTGAATTCTAAACACAACTATGAAGCTTGAAATGGAGTAAGGATGAACTTACCTTGTCTCTGCTCAACTCATAAGATTACCACTCAATATAAAGCAATAAAGACATATGTAATATATTTAAAATTGGTAAAACAGTGTAAACTCTTAATTCATGAAAGATAAAACAATAACAAACTGAGCTTTACTTGCATATGAATCTAATATAGTTTCTGTGGGAGATCCTCTAACTGACAACCATTACTATGAGCTTAAGTGATGGTACAACTATTACCTCACGGTTCAAGAGGACCGCTCTATACCTTATCGTCAGTATAGAACATGAACTACTAAGTTGATCCACTAATGTATGCTAAAAAGCACTAAGGAATCATCTAAAAATTATGATCATTATATCTCTATGTTGGCTACATTTTTTACAGAGAATTTAGTTAATATGAACTCGTGTCACCATATCGAAGCCCAATACTGCTCCTAAAAAAACTTAGCTCATATGTTTTTAAAACAACCTATTCTATATTTTGAGATGACTGCTCAAACATAGCTTCAAAATATCTCTTGGAAATCATAGTTTCCTTTTGTTTTACTAAAACTAGTCATAGGCTCTGTGGAAATCTAGCTTCCTTTCCTTCTCAAAAGTTTGAAAACATTTTGTTTAAACTATTAGGGAAAACTTAGTTCCCTTATAACTCATCAGAATTAAACTCAACTCTTTACTTTTTGTTCAACTCATTGCTTGAACCTTAAAACAAAGTTAAATTTGTTTAAGACTCTTTACTGCTTCAGAAACTTACTTTGACTTGCTACCTAACCTTTAGACTTCACTCTTAACTTCCTTGACTTTGATCATAACTTTCCTTGAATTTGATTATGCATTCAAGGATCATAGTGTTATGTTTATGATTGATGATATAATGTTTAGATGTACTGTAGAGTATTGTAATTAACTCGGAATGATAGGTACATCGCTAAGGAACTAGTACGAAAATAAGGGGGAGACATGGGAACTCCTGGTGATCCTGGCGTTCTGAGAGGCGCGGGGCGCCAGATCCCGACGAACAAAGTCTGTACTGAGGGGCTTTGTTAGGTGCGGCGCTGCAGGCCTGTTAGATGGGTTTTCCAACTTTTCTTCTCCGATTTTCAAGTCTAAACCCTTCAATCTTCCATGGATCTTCAGAAAAACACTTAGGATCACTAATAATCTTAATACCTAATAGTTTAGACCTATAAAACAATCCGAAAACACGAATTAAACAAATACAAGTATGCTACACTCAAACAACAAGGATTCAATCATTTATTCATCAAGAACTTCCATGTTCATAAACCAATCTTCACTAAGCTTTATGATTTGAATCAAATTGGGTGTGGGTGGAAGAACACAACATCAAAAGATCTCACATACCTGAAACGGATCACCCATGATAAAATTCTCTAACGATCGTGGCAAAATCTTGGTCTTTTCTTATTTCTATTCTTCTCTTCTCTTTCTCCCAAGCCCTAAGCATTATTAATATTGTTAAACTGAATTGGGACATGTTTTTTACCTCTAGACAGCCCTTAAAAAGAATTAGTAAATACTACTGTTCAAAAATGATTATTCTTGGTTTCTTAGCTTAAACTTAGCAATTTCGAGTTACGAGATGTTACAATATCTCTCCCTTGGAACATTCATCCTCAAATGAGAACTCTTTCATTAGGCTAAGGGTAGTAACATCATTTCAGCACTCAACAACCAAAACAAGTAATAACAGGCTTAGACATAGTTTTATAAAGTGCTAGGAAAAGAACTTAATACGTTGATCTGCATCCTCCCCGGACTCAAAGAGATGCGGATATCTCTTCTTCATATCTTTCTCATCTTCCCAAGTCGCTTCTTCAACAAATTAATTTCTCCAAAGGACCTTGACTGACGCAACATCCTTTGTCCTAAACTTGCAAACTTGACAATCCAAAATCTGAACCGGAACATCTATAGGTTAAGTTATCCTTAACACCAACATTCTCAGTTGGTACTATCAATCAAGGATCACCGAAGCACTTCTTTAACATAGAAATATCGAATACCGGAAAAACCGTTGCTAGCTCTTGGGGTAGCTCCAATTCACAAGCCACATTGCCTACTCTTTTGGAGATCCTATTAGGTCCAATATATTGGGGACTAAGTTTCCCCTTCATACCAATCGACATAACACCCTTCTTGGGTAGAACTTTCAGATATACCCAATCATTCACCTCAAACTCTAATGGCCTTCTCCTAACATCTGTGTAGGTCTTTTGGCGACTTTGTGCCGTCTTCAATCTTTCTTGAATCACTTTCACGTTCTCCATAGCTTGGTAAACTAGATCTTGTCCTACCAACCCTGCTTCACCAACTTTGAACCACCCAATAGGAGATCTGCATATTCTCCCATAATGAGCTTCATATGGAGCAATTTAAATGCTCGAATGGTAACTATTATTATAAGAAAACTCAATTAGGGGTAGGTGATCATCCCATTCTCCATTGAAGTCGATCATACAAGATCTCAACATGTCCTCTAAGGTATGGATAGTTCTCTTTGCTCGTCCATCCGTCTGAGGATGAAAAACAGTGCTTAAGTTTACCTTTGAGCACAAACCTTTCTGGAAAGATTTCTAGAATTGTGTAGTGAATTGTGCACCTCTATCTGAAATAATGGAGAACATAACTCCATGAAGTCTTACCACTTCGTGAAGTTAAAACTTATCATAATCCTAGGCCGAATAGGTAGTCTTCACCGACAAGAAATGGGATGACTTTGTCATATGGTCAACAATCACCCAAATAGAGTCATGTTTCCTTCGAGATCTTACAAATCCTATGATGAAGTCCATATTAATCATCTCCCTTTTCCATTCCGCAAGTTCTATATTTTGAGCCAAACCTCCAGGCCTTTGGTGCTCTACTTTCACTTGCTTACAATTTGAGCATTTGGCAACAAACTCAGCAATATATTTCTTTATGTCTTCCCACCAATATACCTATCTCAAATCGCGGTACATTTTGGTGTAACCAAGACGAATTGAATATCTGCAGCTATGAGCCTCCTCCAGGATCCTCTCTTGATGTCCATCCACCTTATGTACACATAATCTACCTTGGTACTTCAGCACACCATCTCCCCCTTGTTCAAAAGTCAATACTCATTGATTATAAGAATTGTCCTTCAAATCAAGCAAAATGGGGTCTTGGTCTTGCTTTTCTTTGACCTCATACACTGGTGATGATTCAGCCCCATTAGACACCACGATCCCTCCTTCTATGGAATCCTTAAGTCTGACTCCCAAACGTGCAAGTCTATGCACATCTTTAGATAGCTCCATCTTCTCTTCTTCAACATGGGAAGTAATCCCCATGGATAACCTACTTCAGGGATCAACAATCACATTAGCCTTAACTGGGTGGTAAATAAAGTCATGTCATAATCCTTGAGTAATTCTAACCACCTTCTCAGTCTGAGATTCAACTTTTTCTTAGTGAACACATATTGAAGGCTCTTGTGATCAGTGAATATATACAGATGAACACCATATAAGTATTGAAGCCATATCTTCAAAGAGAAAACTATAGCAGCCAATTCCAAGTCATGAGTTGGATAATTCTTCGGATGAACCTTCAACTATCTAGAGGAATAAGCTAAAACCTTGCCAATCTATTTCAAAACACAGCCCAAGACAACTCTTGATGCATCACAATACACAACAAAGCCTTGAGTACCCTCTAATAATGTCAAAACCGGAGCGATTGTCAACCTCTTTTTCAACTCCTAAAAGCTTTTCTCACAAGCTTCAGACTGTTGAAACTTGACTGTCTTCTGAGTAAGCTTAACAAAGGAGATTATATAGATGAGAATCCTTTAACAAATTTCCTATAATAGACAGTCAAGCCCAAGAAACTCCTTATATATTTTGGAGATGTGGGTCTAGGACAACTTTGAACTACTTCAATCATCTGTGTGTCAACTCTAATCCCTTCACAAGAAACAATGTGGCCTAAGAATGCCACAGACTTAAGCCAAAACTCATACTTGCAGAACTTGGCATATAGCTCTTTATCTCTCAAATACTGCAGAATAATCCTGAGGTGCCTAGCATGATCTTCTTCATTGGTTGAATAAATCAGAATGTCATAAATTAAGACGATGACAAACAAAACTAAATAAGGTTTGAAGTCCATGAACGATGCAGGTACGTTTGTCAAATCAAAGGACATAACCAGGAATTCATAATGCCCATACCTTGTTCTTAAAGTTGTCTTGGGAATATCACACTCCCTAACTTTTAACTGATGATAGCTTGATATGAAGTCAATCTTGGAAAAGCAAAAAGCACCTTGAAGTTGATCAGATCGTCTATACTTGGAAAAGGATACTTATTTTTTATGATCACCTTATTCAACTAACAGTTGTCTATACACTTCCTAAGGTACCTATCCTTCTTTCTTACAAACAAGATCGGAGCGCCCCAAGGTAAGACACTTGGTCGGATAGAGACTTTATCTAACAAATCCTTCAATTGTTCTTTTAACTCTTTCAACTCTACTGGTTCCAATTTGTTTAGCGGAATAGAGATAGGGCGAGTATCTAGAATAATGTCTATGTCGAAGTATATCTCTCTTTCGGGAGAACTCCGGGTAGATCATCAAGAAAGACTTCTGGAAACTTACTCACTATCGAAACTGACTGAAGGGAAGTTACATCAACACTTGAGTCATTAACTCGGACTAAGTGATATTTACACCGCTTGGAAACTAACTTTTTCGCCTTAAGGTACAAAATAAAACAATCTTTAGGTACTGCTGAACTACTACTCACTCTACGACTGGCTCATTAGGAATTTGGAACTTGATAACTCTAGTTCTACAGTCTATTGACGCAAAATAGGCATGCAACCAGTCCATAGCCAGAATGACATCAAAATCTACCATGTCTAACTCTACTAGATCAGCCATGATGTTCGTGTGATTGATGGAAACAAGACAATTAGGATAGAATCTTTCTGCTAGAATAAACTCCCCAACACGTTAGAAACACGGAAGGGTTCACAAAGCTTTTGAGGAAAAATCTCAAACTGATTAGCAACATAAGGAGTTACAAAAGATAAACTTGCTCCTCGGTCTAACAAGGCATAAACATCAAAAGTAAAGACTTTGATCATACCCGTGACAATATCTGGAGAGTTTTGTAGCTCTTGGCGACTAGTGATTGCATAGTGACGATTTGCCCTCTGCCAATACTAGAAGTGGCTCCTCAAGGTGACGATTTAACTCTCTTGGCCAAAATGGCACATAAGTCTCAATACTTTAACATAAGAAGTATAAGATAAAGAAGACTCCAAAATTGAACTACTATGTTGTCTATGATGCCTCTAAACTGACTGAGATAGATGTTGGTAAAAACCCCATGACATCCTAATGAACTATATTTGAAAAGCAATTAAAAGGATGTCCTCCGAAATGCTGCGTGCTGATCCTGGTTACCTGTGTATGCATCATAAGACGATGCAGGCCAACTGGCGTCAGTACATTAAATGTACGAGTATGCAAGTTGGAATGCTAAACGCAACTATGAAGCTTGAAATGGAGTAAGGATGAACTTAACTTGCCTCTGCTCAACTCATAAGATAACCACTCAATATAAAGCAATAATGACATATGAAATATATATAAAATTGGTAAAACAGTGTAAACTCTTAGTTCATTAAAGATAAAACAATTAAAAAACCTAACTTTACTTGTATATGAAAGTAATATAGTTTCAGTGGTAGATTCTCTAACCGACCACCATCACTATGAGCTTAAGTGATGGTACAACGTATTACCTTACATTGCAAGAGGACCTCTTTATACTTTGTCATCGGTATAGAACCTGAACTACTAAGTGGATACACACGTTTATGCTAAAAAGCACTAAGGAATCATCTAAAAGTATGATCCTTTATCTCTCCATGTTAGCTACATGCTTTATGGAGACTTGAGTTAATATGCACTCGCATCGCCATATTGCTTCTCAATACTACTCCCAAACAAACTTGCCTCATATGTTTTTAAAACAACCTCTTCTCTAGTTTGTGATGATTCCTCAAACTTAGCTTCAAAAGCTCTCTTTTAAATCACAGTTTCCTTTTCTTTTAATAAACCTAGCCATAGGCTCTGTGGAAGTCTAACTTCCTTTCTTTCTCAAAAGTTTTAAATTTTATTGTTTAAACTATTAGGGACTACTTAGTTCCCTTATAACTCTTCAAAATTTAACTCAACTCTTTATTTTTTGTTCAACTTACTGCTTGAACCTTAAAACAAAGTTAAAATATTTGTTTAAGACTCTTGATTGGTTCAGAAAATTACTTTGACTTGCTTTTTAACCTTTAGTCTTTACTCTTAACTTCCTTGAATTTGATATTAACTTTCTTTGAATTTGATTATGGATTCAAGGATCATGATTGTATGTCTATGAATAATGCTATGATGTTTAGATGTACTTTAGAGTATTGAAATTAACTCTGAATGATAGGTACATCGCTAAGGATCTAATACGAAAAGATGGGGGAGAAATGGGAACTCCAGGTGACCCTGGCACTCTGAGATGTGTGGGGCGCCAGAGCTTGACGGACAGACACTGTCCTCAGGCACTCTGGCTGGCGCGGCATGCCAAAGCCTGATATACAGAGTCTGTCTTGAGGGGCTCTGGTAGGCGCGGCGCCCCAAGGCCTGTCAGACGGGTTCTCCGACTTTTCTTCTCCAATTTTCAACTATAAACCCTTCAATCGTCCATGGATCTTTACAGGATCACTAATAATTTCAATACCCAATAGTTTATACCCATAAAACAATCCGAAAACACGAATTAAACAATTATAAGTATGCTACACTCACTCAACAAGGATTCAATCATTTATTCATCAAAGAACTTCCATGTTCAGAAACCAATCTACACTAAGCTTTCTGATGTAATCAAATTGCTTGTGGGTGGAAGAACCCAACACCAAAAGATTCACAAACCTGAAAGGTATCATCCCCAATGAAACACTCTCAACGTTCGGTGCGAAATCTTGGTCTTTTCGTATTTCTTCTTCTTCTCTACTCTTTCTCCCAAGCCCTAAGCGTTCTTAATTTTGTTAAACTTAATTGGGACTTGGTTTTTGTCATGGGATGCACCTATACCCTAGAAGTTAGGGCATTCTTAAGTCTTGGAACGGCGTACTTGACCTCTCAGAGGTCTTGTACAAGCCTTTTCGTATCATTCATCGCATATACATGTATGAAAAGTAGTGCGGAATTAAAAAATTTCACAACATTCGAATAGTCTTTCAAAATCTATTACATATAAGAACCATAGGAAATACTAAGTCTCATATCATCGAATTTTAGACTCAAAATACATTTGGGACACGGCGCATACAATCAAAATATAGTACTACTAAGTCTATTACAATGCTTTAATAAAAGAACTCTAAAATAATGATTCTCTCGAGTCAAATGAGGACATACTTCAAACTAGCTTTAAATATCCTATAATCTAAGCTTCGCTCCCAAAAGCACCTTCACCTATGAATCACTTTAGAGATAGATAAAAGTATGTAATTAGTACAAACACATGTACTAAGTATGGCATAATACATAAAAATCATGATAACGGACATTTAATGGAAATATGCTCTTTTTTATTAACACATCATAGGACAAGCATAATAACAACATTTCACGCCTTAGAAACATATAAGACATCACATAAACATTTATCCAACATTAAGAATTATTACAGTGAACTAAGTCAATGTTACAGTGAACTACTTAAAGCTTCACAGTGAACACATTTAGCATGCAATCCTCTCACTATATGTTATCCTAAGACTACCTTAAGTAAGACAAAGAAAGACCGCCCATAGATCCTCTCTAAGAACCCTTAAATGATCCTTAAGACTACCTATAATGAGATAAATACACATACAATACACCAAAACACATAACATGAGATCCTTTAGACTATCTAGAGTAAGATCATTCTCACTTCATACAATAACATATATATAATAAGACATTCTCCTCACAAAGGTTATCAAAGACTTAATAAAGTAATTCAAGAAGAGAACGGCAATACACCCTCTCCAAGATTATATAAATAATCCTTAAGACTTCCTAAGTTTAGATTATGTCTACTTAATCAACTAACTTTCCTATCTAGAGTCATTCTTAAGACTTACCTAGGTAAGACGACCATTCCTATGCCCCCTTCACACCTTCACTAGACAACCCTTAAACTACTCGAGATAATTACTTATTCATTTACATACTTTACAACTTAAGTCATTATTTTCATTAGTTCATTTAAGAGTCATTCAACACATAAGGACATTCAAGTAATGATCCTGGAGAAGACCTAGGGACTCACTCACTAACATCTTCAAAGCCTATTGTGCAATGTCTAGATAGCGTTTCATACAACAACCTAAACTTCATAGAACTTCTCCAATACTAGTGGGTAACACATATGATGAGAATAGGCGATAACGACATAGACCATTGTAGCAAGGCATGGAATCCTGAGTTGTAACATATAACTAATATGACATTCTCCTCACAAAGGTTATCAAAAGACTTTGTTAAGTAATTCAGAAGAGAACGGCCATACACCCTTTCCAAGATTACCTAAATAATCCTTAAACTTCCTAAGTTTAGATTATGTCTACTTAATCAACCAACATTCCTATCTAGAGTCATTCTTAAGACCTACCTAGGTAAGACGACCATTACTATGCCCCCTTCACACCTTAACTAGACAACCCTTAAACTACTCTAGATAATTACTTATCATAAACATACTTTGCAACTTAAGTCATTATCTTCATAAATCTATTTAAGAGTCATTCAACACATAAGGACATTCAAGTAATTATCTTGGAGAAGACGTAGGGACTCACTCACTAACATCTTCAAAGCCTATTGTGCAATGTCTAGATTGCGTCTCATACAACCACCTAAACTTCAAAGAACTTCTCCAACACCAGTGGGTAACCCATATGATGAGAATAGGCAATAAACGACATACACCATCGCAGCAAGGCATGGAATCCGGAGTTGTAAATGGTAGAACTTGGACACATCCCATGTAGGCACATGGTTAAGGAATATGAAGGGTTACTTTATACTCTAGCTATCTATTTATATAAAGATACTTCCCAACCATACTCACTCGGTGCTAGCCTTTGTTCTCATAGATTAATTCACATAAAGGATCACATGAACGGGTTCGATATCTAGTTCATAACCTAATCACATTCACCTTACCAAAGAGGTCCCATAGTGCTGCCTTACAATTGTTAAGAGGATAACTTTATGATTTTCCTAAGGATGATTTAATGTCGTTCCAGCCAACCGACCTAAATCCCACCATTCACTCAAGAATGATACCATTACAACTTTTGACTTCAAGGATATCATAACCCTACAACTAGGTTGAAGTCTCCATATAAAGGGCCTTCTTAGGAACATTCAAGTTCATATGTTATTCATACATACAAGACTTAGAGGCTTTATCACCCTAAGTCAAAAAGTCACATTCTCATTATAGATATATGAAGTAAGGGACACAAGTCTACTAAAACAAGACACACACGTCTTCACATATAGCATATCATTCTAGAAGCACATAGGATTAACCAACATCATCTTTAGGTCACCCTATTCACTACTATAATATCATAAATATAACCTTCATAAGACTCACATAACCAAGTAGGAAGAATCATGCATCAACTCTAAGACTACACACATAAGGACATAGTCATAGTCTAACATGATCACCTAACAACATCAATAGAAGAACACATACATTAACCTTAATCACAAGTAGATGGATATGATCATACTTCATATAAATCAACTACAGAAACCATCATAATATGTCAAGTAGTACCGACAAGGCCATGATTATCATACTACATAAATTAACGCCGACGAGGCCACATAATTCACAATTATAACACATAGCACCGCCACCATAAGTGTACCATACAAATAACAACATAACTAAAGACCTATATTACATAAAATAAAGAGAATTAGGGCAGCGTACCACCAATCCATTCTCACCACTTCAATCCATAGTTATATCAGCCAATACAATACCAAAAGGCCCTTACCCATGGCCATGATCATCAATTCAATACAAAAATCATAATACTCAATTATTGTAAATCAATTCAATATAGATTTATCAATCTAAGACTGTCTATACATCAATCCAATACAATTCTTACATCATTCAATAGCCCAAAGAAAACTACACTAAAATTCGTAAGCATTGAGACATGATCATTTAATCCAAATTATAGAAAAATTAAAGACATTAGGTTTTGCATGGTTAGATGAAGATTATAGGTTAAAATCAACAAACTAACATCGATTAAATCAATATTCAATGATTTAAAATGTTTTATGCAAGAACCCTTGGCTAGATCACAAAATTGGACAAGTTCATCTTTAGAAGACTTTAGAAATAACTTTGAAGTTTGGCTCCTCGATGAAAAGAGTTTCAAGGATGAAAACCATACCTCGATGAAGCTAAACCATGAAATTGATATGAATCACCAATCAAACTTCAATCCAAGTTGTTCCTTGAGTTTTGACTTCAATGGAGTTCTAGAGAGTTTCTTAGAGAATTTGGGTTTTGATTTTAGAATAATGAATTCATCTAGGTAGTTAGGACTTATAAAACCACTTAAAATACCTATAATACCCTTAAGAAACCTCCCTTTTAATTATTTGGACGTTTGGTAAATTTTCACTTAACAGTGAAGCAGGCGAATTGCAGACTCAACCCACGACTGCCTATCGATGGGGCGTTGGTCCAACGACGGGCCATCCTGGCTGGCCGTCGTTTGGATCAGAGACTGGACTTTTGGATCTTAATCTCCCTAGGGTAAGTCTTGACCCACGCCCACCATCGACGGGGAGCCGACAAGCCTAATGGCCGTCAATTGCCTCAGTCGTTTGGGCTGGTCTAGACAGCCTTAGGCTCAATGATGGGTCCTTCCTCAATGACCCTTGGTTGGTCCTTGGGGATTTTTCCCGGACGTTTCCAACCCGAATATGATAGTATACGAGTTTATGACATCTCATATAAATTTTCATCCAAAACGAACACGCAAAAATCGACGAAACATGCTAAGACACACAAGGTCATTTCAAGATAAACCTTTCGAACGCCATGGACGTTCTTGGACATTTGACCTCCAAACTTCATGAAACATGAAACACTGCCTATAAACACTATTATTACTCATATAAGGACCTCATAAGATCATAACACACACATAATCACATAAGAACACATGAGGCATATAGGTGACTAGTCGTCGAACGTCTTGGTCGCCCCTTGATGTTTAACTTCCAATTCACCTAATACTTTAGACATTGCCTCATTGGCACATTATAAACCATTTTAAGACCTTAGACCTTCATGACAAACATATTAGGCTCTAGTTTCACCTAAGTCATTTTAAAGGTATTACAATCTCCCCATTTGGACAACATTCGTCCTCGAATGACGTTTGCCACTCTCCGAACACTTCCAAGAGTAGAGATTCAACTAATAGCTCATAACCATACCACATAAAACATAACACAATGCACACACCTAGAAGAAACATCAATTTCACAAAAACAAGAGACTCACAACACAACAAGAAGCTAGAACTCATTCTACCACTCATTATGACATAAGACTCACATTCTTCATTTCAAATAGCATAAACTCCTTTTATATTCATTATCATGCTCATATATCAATTATATACAGATTTCAACAATTTTCAACCAAAGAACAACTTAGTCAATTTTGCAAAAATTTTACAGTAAGCTGCGAGATGCTACAGTGAACATGTTTCAAAATTTCAAAAATGCAACTTTTAGACAATTGATGATAAAAATATGACAATATGATAGACAAAAACATATAAACTCAATTTACACATAATAATAACATCATGAAATGCACAATGCAAGGAATCAATTAAATTCAATTCCAACAAGACTCTTAAACACATTGCAATATGCAACATATTACAATAACCATCTAGCTCCTCTACTAACCACACTCCCCCACTTAGAAGGAACTCATAACATTAAAGAGAGAAATACAAGAACATACCATCATCATCATCATCATCCGGCTTTGATCCTCTAGTCCGGAGTGCATAGAAACTATTCTTCTTTGGAGCATCATCTCCCGGAACACTTGGAGGAACTTACTTACCCTCTCTTCCGCTAGAAGGAATAGTAGGACAATCCCTCACTTTGTGTCCATCTTTACCACATCCAAAGAAACTCCCGTTACCCATTAGGAATTGTACATAGTGCCTCTTCAACATGTAGCACAAGTAGGCTTAACACCTTGATAACCACTACCCTTCTCAAGTTTCACCTTAGCACCCCTAGGTTCATATTGACTTGAAACCTTCTTCTTGAACCTAGGTTGGCTTTGATCACTTGACCCACTTCTCTTCAAGTTTATTTCAATCCTACCAAGATTAGACTCCTCAAAGGATTGAGCATAAATCATGAGTCTAGATAGGGTCATATCATCATGGAGCATGGCCGTACGACATTCTTCTTTCACTAGGTCGGTGACCCCGGTCACAAACCTACTCATCTCATCCCTAGGGTTAGACACTAAGGATGGGGAATACCTAGACAACATAGTGAATTTCAATGAGTATTCCTCCACACTCATATTGTCTTGCTTGAGATTAATAAGCTCTTCGACCTTCAGCTCCCTCCTCTCACGGGGAAAGTACTTTCCTAAGAAGGACTCCTTAAACTCTTCCCACTCTATGGGACCCAACTCAACCGGACTATTATATTTCCATTGAGTGTACCACACTTGAGCAACCTCCCTCAATTTATACGAAGCTAATTCTGCCTTCTCCCTATAAGTCACCCCCATGGTACTCAACACCTTGTACACACCATCTAGGAACTCATGGGGATCTTCTCCCACCTTGGATCCAAGAAAGATAGGAGGATTCATCCTCACAAAATCTCTCAATCTAGATGTCATAGTGCTCTTCACAACATTCACTCTAGGCTGAATATCCCTATTCACATGAGTAGTCAAGGCTCGGTCTAAAGTAAGTAAATCATCTCTAATCTCCCCACTAGTCATTTCTGGGGGAACCACCGCAACATCATTACCTTCTTCCACAATAGCATCTTGAGCATCTCTAGCACTTGGAGTACCTTGAAGAACATGCTCAACTTGTTCCACTTAAGGATGAACCTCCTCATTCACATCATTCTCTGCAACTCTACTAGTCGGTGTCCTCCTAGTATTCATCTCCTGTAATAGAAGGAAAACCATAAGTAAAAGAACACTCATAACTTCTAAATTTCTACGGCATGACATAGGAGTAGAAAAGAAGGGAAACTATATCGTCCTATAGCCTCTCGCTCATAGATGTATTTCAAATCACACCGATGATCGAGACTCTACTAGACGTGACTTGATGAGACTTTTGGATTCTTAAGACCAGTTTCATAACCTATGCTCTGATACCACGTTTGTCATGACCCGCACCTATAACGTAGAAGTTAGGGCATTCGTAGGTCGTGGAACGCGTACTTGACCTCTCGGAGGTCTTGTATAAGCCTTTTCGCATCGTTCATCGCATATACATATATGAAAAGTACTGCGGAATTAAAACTTTTCACAACATTCGAATAGTCTTTCAAAATCTCTTTCATATTAAATTCATAGGAAATACTAAGTCTGATATAATAAATTATTAGACTCGACATACACTTGTGACACGGCCCATACAATCACAATATAGTACTACTAAGTCTATTACAATGCTTTAGTAAAATAATTCTAAAATAATGATGCCCTCGAGTCAAATGAGGACATACTTCAACCTAGCTAGAAAGATCATATAATCCAAGTTTTGCTCCCAAAAGAACCTTCACCTATGAATCACTTTAGAGATAGATAAAAGTAAGAAATTAGTACAAATACATATACTAAGTATGGCATAATGCATAAAAATCATGATAACGGACATTTAATGGAAATATGCTCTTTTTTATTAACACATCATAGGACAAGCATAAGAACAATATTTCACACCTTAGAAACATATAAGACAACACATAAACATTTTATCCAACATTAAGAATTATTACAGTGAACTAAGTCAATGTTACAGTGAACTACTTCAAGCGTCACAGTGAACACATTTAACATGCAATCCTCTACCTATATGTTATCCTAAGACTCGATTAATTAAGACAAAGAGAGACCGCCCATACACCCTCTCTAAGCACACCTAAATGATCCTTAAGACTACCTATAATGAGATAAATACACTTACAATACACCAAAACACATAACATGAGATCCTTTAGACTATCTAGAGTAAGATCATTCTCACTTTATATAATAACATTTATATAATATGACATTCTCCTCACAAAGGTTATCAAAAGACTTAATTAAGTAATTCAAGAAAAGAACGGCCATACACCCTAAATAATCGTTAAGACTTCATAATTTTAGATTATTTCATCTTAATCAACAAAATTTCCTATCTTGAGTCATTCTTAAGACTTACCTAGGTAAGACATGAAGTGACCATTCCTATGCCCCCTTCACACCTTAACTAGACAACCCTTAAACTACTCTGGATAAGTACTTAGTCATTTACATACTTTCCAACTTAAGTAATTATCTTCATTAGTTCATTTAAGAGTCATTCAACACATAAGGACATTCAAGTAATGGCCTTGGAGAAGACCTAGGGACTCCCTCACTAACAGCTTCAAATCCTATTTTTAAATGTCTAGGTAGCATCTCATACCACAACCTAACCTTCCTAGAACTTCTCCAACACTAGTGGTAAACCATATGATGAGAATAGGCAATAACCGACATAGACCATTTTAGCAAGGCATGGAATCTGGAGTTGTAACCTACTCTTATGGAGCGTGTTCTACTTGTCAATGGTAGAACTTGGACACATCACATGTAGGCACATGGTTAAGGAATATGAAGGGTTACTTTGTACATTAGATATCGATTTATCTAGCGATACTTCCCAACCATACTTACTTGGTGCTAGACTTTGTTCTCATAGAGTAATTCACATAAAGGATCACATGAAGGGGTTCCATATCTAGTTAATAACCCAATCACATTCACCTTACCAAAGAAGTCCCCTAGGGCTGCCTTACAATGGTTAAGAGGATAGCTTAATGATTTTCCTAAGGATGATTTAATGCATTTCTAGCCAACGAACCTTAAGTCCACCATTCACACAAGAAGGATACCATTACAGTTTTCGATTACAAGGATATCATAACCTTACAGCTAGGTTGAAGGCTCCACATAAAGGACCTTCATAGGAACATTCAAGATCACATGTCATTCATACATACAATACTAAGAGGCTTTAGTAGCCGAAATCAAGAATTCACATTCTCATTATTCATGTATGAATTAAGGGACACAAGTCTACAAAAAAAAGACACACACATCTTCTCATAGAGAATATCATTCTAGAAGCACATAGGAATAACCAACATCATCTTTAGGTGATCCTATTCAATACTATAATATCATCAATATAACCATCATAAGACTCACATAACCAAGTAGAAAGAATTATGCATCAACTCTAAGACTATACACATAAGGACATAGTCATAGTGTAACATGATCACCTAAACACATAAATAGAAGAACACATACATTCACCTTAATCACAAGTAGATGGATATGATCATACTTCTTATAAATCAACTACACAAACCATCATAATATGTCAGGTAGTGTCGACAAGGCCATGATCATCATAATACATAAAGTAACGCCGACGAGGCCACATAATTCACAATTATAACACATAGCACCTCCAATATAAGTGTACCATACCAATCACAACATAATTCAAGACCTACATTACATAAAATAAATAAAATTAGGGTAGCGTACCACCAATCCATTCTCACCACTTCAATTCATAGTTAAATCATCCAATACAATACCAAAACGCCCTTACCCATGGCCATGATCATGAATTCAATAAAAAAATCATAATACTCGATGAATATTAATAAATTCAATATAGATTTATCAATCTAATACAACCTATAAATCAATTCAATACAATTCATACAGCATTCAATTGCCCAAGGAAAACTACACTATAATTTATAAACATTGAGACATGATCACTTAATCCAAATTATAGCCAAATTAAAGAGTTTAGGTTTTGCATGGTTTCATGCAGATTTTAGGTTAAACCCCTCAAACTAGCATCACCTTAATCAATATTCAATGATTCAAAATGTTTTATGCAAGAATCCATGGCTAGATCACAAAATTTGACAAGTTCATCTTTAGAATACTTTAGAAATCACTTTGAAGTTTGGCTCCTTGATGAAAATAGTTTCAAGGATGAAAACCATAACTCAATGAATCTAAACCACGAAACTGATGAAGAATTACTAACCAAAATTCAATCCAAGCTCTTCCCTGCGTTTTGACTTCAATGGAGTTCTACAGAGTTTCTTAGAGAATTTGGGTTGGATTTTAGAATAAGTAATTCATCTAGGTAGGATTTATAAACCCACTTAAAATACCTATAATACCCTTAGGAAACCGCCCTTTTAATTATTTGGACGTGGGGTAAATTTACCAATTCACCCCATCAGTTAACAGTGAAGCAGGCGAATTGCAGACCCAACCCACGACTGCCCATCACGGGGCGTTGGTCCAACGATGGGCCGTCCTGGATGGTTGTCGTTTGGATTACAGACTGGACTTTGGGAGATTAATCTCCCTAATCTAAGTATTGACCCACAACCACCATCGGCGGGGCTTCAACCATCTTATTGGCGTTGATTGCCTCAGTCGTTTGGGCTGGTCTAGACAGCCTTAGGCTCAATGGTGGGTCCTTCCTCAAGGACCCTTGGTTGGTCCTTGGGGACTTTTGCCTAGACGTTTTCAATCCAAATATGATCGTATACGAGTTTAGTACCTCTCACATATATTTTAATCCAAAAAGAACATGTAACACTTGACGAAACCTGCTAAGACACACAAGGTCATTTCAAGGCAAACCTTTCGATTGTCATGGACGTTGTTGGACATTTGACCTCCAAACTTCATGAAACTTGACACACTGCCTATAAACACTATTTTTACTCATATAACAACCTCATAAGCTAACAAAACACACATAAGTACATAAGAACACATGAGGCATATAGGTGACTAATCGTTGAATGTCTTGGTTGTCCCTTAACGTTTGACTTCCAATTCACCTAATCCTTTAGACACTGCCTCATTACCACATTATAAACCATTTTAGAACCTTAGACCCTCATTACAAATATATTAGTCTCTAGTTTCACCTAAGTCATTTTAGAGGTATTAAAGTTTTTACCCCTAAATAGCCCTTAAAACGAATTAGGAAATACTAGGGTGAAAAGACAAATTTGCCTGTACTGAACCTCAGTCCTACATGCCAACTTCCGATAGTCATATCTCCCTCATACGACATCAAAAAAGGGAAAACTCAGCGCCGTTGGAAAGATCTTCCCAAGAGATTTCCATCCATATAAAGAACTTAGCCTATCTTTTCCTGAGATAGAAGTTATAGCCGTTTGAAAATGATCAAAACTTACTTTTAAAATCTGGAAATTTTCTAGATTTCCCTATTTATTTCCAAAAAAGATTATTCTTGGTTTCTTAGCTTAAACTTACTTATTTCGAGTTACGAGATGTTACAACAGAATTAGAAAACAAATCAAAATTTTACCATATAATTCAACCTGAAGATAAAGAAAAAATAACGGTTAGATTTCTTAGAAACTATTCGAAAAATAGAACATAGAAATTCTAAACCCATAAAATCCCCAAGTCCCACTACTAGAAAAATTCAAGAAATAAAAAATTGTATTGGCATGATTCATTTAGATTAATCTTTTGAACCAGACTTTAATTATTTAAATAAACTTTGGACTAGTCCAGAGAATCCTATTAAAAAATAATGGTATATACAAATATATTTTTTATCAGAAAGAGTAACCTTCAAAAATAAATGGTTTAATGATATGAAAAGATTAAAATGTAACATAGAGTTTTTAAGTTGTTGGAATACACTGTAAAATTAGACGACAAAAAATAGTCGTTAAATTTGTTGGTTAATAAATGGTATACTACTAATAACAAGTAGCTGAATCTAAAATTCCTCCTTTAGAAGAAATTAGTTTTCCCGTTGACGGTAGATTTATTACCGCCTCACCTTTTAAAATGGATATAGTCGATACTAAAAGAGATCCCAAAAATAAAGATATAAACAGAATTCTGCAATAAAATAATTATACAAATCAACTACTTTATGTAGTCTCTAAACAAATTCTTGACGCCAATACTAAATCAGTTTTTAAGGATAAACCAAGTCCTTCCTACAGTGATAAAAATAGAAAACTAGAAACTCATCAAATATTTAAACTACCAGAATTTCTGAAGAGAAATTTCCTGGGTTTCAAGAAAATTTTGAAATCACAAATGATCTTATAGAAATAATTAATCAAAAACTAAAAACTACAAGTATTAATACCTTGTACGAAAATGATGATAAATATATTAATAAATGAAATTCTAATTATTCTACTAAAAAGAATTATTATACGAAACCGTTTTTCCGGATATGCAATACGAAGAAAATGAGTTTCTATCTCATACTTCGCATTCGGGAAGAGATATAGTTGAATGGAACCTAGATGGACTAGCGTAACATAAAATTTATGATAAAATTACATGAAATGGAAATGACCATTACGGCTTCTAAAATGAAAAATTTATCAGAAAAGCAATCCGCTACTTTAATTACAGCTGAATTTACCAGCACATTAAAAAATTGGTGGGATAATTATCTCACAGAATATAATAGCAAAGTATATTAAATGCTACAACTATTAACCCAATTATTAAAGATGAATCTTCAGGGCAAACCATAGAGAATCAAGTCCTAGAAGATGTCACTACAACCTTAATTTATAACATAGCTAAACATTTATTAGAGAACCTGATCAACTTTTCCAAGATAGAAGTCTAAAGATATTGTCTAATCTATCTTGCCAAATTTGGACGATTTTAGATGGTATAAAGATGTTTTTCTCAACAAAGTTATGATTAGAAAAGACTGTAATCACGATTATTGGAAAGAAATATTTATTAGTGGTCTACCCAAGCTATTTGATGAAAGGTTAGAATAAAATTAAAGTATCGATTTGAAGGAAAAATTCTGTACAATCAATTAATATATGGTAACCTCATCAGTTATATAAATACTAAAGGATTAGAATTATGTACAAATATAAAACTTAAGAATCAACTAAAAAGAGATAATAAAATATCACAAAATGAATCAGGAAACTTTTGTCAAGACTTTGGATATATTACACTAACGACCCCATCAATAGAGGCTTCTAAAAAAAGGAACAATAAAAGTAAACATAGATTAGAAGAACCAATCATTACAAAAGAAGGTTCAAAAAGTCTAACCATGACCCTGGTGAAAACAGATTTAAACCAAACAACACTGAAAGGTGTTGGGGCTGTGGAAAAATAGGACATCGAGCCAAAGACTGTCCAGCCACTAAAAAAAGAAAGATAAAATTCATATGTTAATTTTGGATGAAGAAGTTGAAAATAAATTATATTCTAGTTTGGAAGAAAATAATTGCTCCTCTTATAAAAATCTTAGCAACAACGACAGTTAAAGATGACCTATATTTCTGAAGATAGTAAGTCATCAGACACTTGTGAATGTGGTAGTGCAAGTTGCACCTACGAAAATAATTCCATAAATATCATTACTAGTAGTAATAAGGAAATATTTTTATATGATAAATCATATTAAAACTCCTGATTTTATGAAAAAATACTTAGAAATTTAGTCCTTGATAAACAAGCTGACACAACTACTAAACAATCACCACCTAATCAGGAATTGAAAAATTATAAATCCGTACTTGAATAAACACCAAAAGAAGAAGAGTCAATCACAAAATGTCTATCTAAATTAAGAATTAGTACCATTACGGTCTTTAGACCGCAAGGAATCCCTACCAGGACGCTAGCTAAAAATCTTATATTCCCCTACTCAAATTATATATCAAAAGAAGAGAGTAATTTCCTAAAAAAGGAAAATACTTTTAAAATAGACCTATTTTTCACATCAAGAAAATTATACTATAATAATTACTAAACCTTCTCCTCCTCCTCCTGCAAGGAAGAGAAGGCAAAGAAATCTAAAGCCAAGTCGCTTATGCAGAATGTTGTGGCAGATTCTGTGTTTTACAGAATCATGTCTTGCAAAACTGCAAAAGAGGCTCGGGATAGGTTGAAAGAAGAATATCAAGGCATCGATAGAACACGTCAAATGCAAGTGTTGAACCTGAAAAGAGAGTTTGAGTCCTTGAATATGCAGGAGGATGAAACTATCGATAAGTATGTTGATGGAACCTCCTTAATTGTTAATAACATTAGACGTCTTGGTGAAGAATTTACAGACAAACGAATTGTTGAGAAAGTTCTGGTGACTCTTCCTGAGAGGTTTGAATCTAAGATTTTCTCTCTCGAAGAATCCAAGGACCTGGAAAACTTTCATTAGGTGAACTAGTGAGTGCTCTTAAAGCACAAGAGCAAAGGAGGAATATGAGACGGGAAAAGTTTAGTGAAGGAGCTTTCTCTGTACAAAAGCAAAAAGGAAAGCAACAATTCAACCAAAAGAATAAGGGCAAGCATGATGGTGGAAACAATAGTGGAGATGTGAAGTAGAAGTTCCCTCCGTGCAAATATTGTCAAAGAAATACACATCTAGAGAAGTATTGTTGGTGGAGAGTCGATGCTATATGCGGAAACTGTAAGCAGACGGGACAATATCCAAGGTCTGCAAATCAAGAGCAAAGGCTTCTGGTGCTTTCCAAGCACAAGTAGCAGAAGCTGCAGATGCACGTGAGGAGCAACTCTTTGCAGTTTCATACTTTTTGATTAATTAATCCTCTTATTCATGGATTCTTGACAGTGGTTGCACACATCACTTGTGCAATGATGTTGAATTGTTCAAGTTCCTCGATGACACTTACAAATCTAAAGTAAAAGTGGGAAACGGTGAGGCTGTAGAAGTCAAAGGCAAAGGTACAGTGTCTATCTCAACAATATCAGGTATCAAAACTATTTCTGATGTTTTGTACACACCTGATGTGAGTAAAAATTTGTTGAGTGTTGGACAAATGCTTGAAAATAATTATT